>QVTF01020036.1:0-600000 GCA_003573665.1 Oxygymnocypris stewartii
TATTTATATTAAATATATAATTATATATGATTTTCTTTTAAATATCATTATATATTTACTTGCATGTTTTAAAAAACATATAATATAGAATTATTATTATTATTTGATATTAATTATATATAAATAATAATACATAAGGTTTAAAAAAATGTTTGTTAAAGTATGTATTTATATGTGAATATTCTTTTATATATAAAAATGTCTTATATTTAATACGTTTTCTTACATATTTTTAAAAAGTATTATTTTATATATATATATATATATATACACACACACACATACACACACACATACACAAACACAATGTAACAGTATATAGTGTTTTCAATCCTTAAACACACACGCACACACACACTTTAAGAGAGACTTATTTGGCAGATTTGTTTGGGACTGATATATTAAAGAAAAGATTCCATTGTCTGGAAACCTTCTGCAGAGATTCAAAGCTCTTACCTGAAAGGCAGGAAGCCTCCGATGGCCATGTGCACGGCCGTGTGTTTGTACCAGGGCTGCTGGGGGATCTGGCGAGGTATGTTACGTGTGCGACACGGGGCCTGGAAGTTGCCTGCTCTGTTTCTTTCCAACAATTCCACCAATAACGGTGAGAGGGAACCCCACCAGCACCCAGGCACCAAGCAGCAGAAGCACGGTGGTGGCAGGCAGGGCCTGAGTCGATCCACTCCACCAGTGAACAGAGTTCACCACACTCCAGGTGAAAAAGAGAGGGGCTAAATGCATCAGAGAGAAACAAACGAGAAAGACAAAGAGAGCAGTAATGAGTGGGCGAAAAGTCAGTTACTTCTGCTTATGAAAGCATTGTAATTATGACAGGCTATATTTGGAATAAAATACTAGCAAGCTGTACAATGAGTCAGGTAAAAGATTAATCTTAAAATTAAAATACACCGGAAATAAAAAAAAATCACATTGAGCTCATTGCATTGTGAGAAACAGTACCCCATTCTATCTATATGAACAGAAGCAGAAGGCTGTTGTGTCTCACCAGAAAAGAGTGTAGAGGTGAGGATAATATTCCAGACCCAGCGCTGGCCCTGAATCTGTGTGTAGAAGCTGCAGGAACAGTACCCTGACACACAGCTGGTCAGAGCGTACAATACAATCGCTGCCGAGTTTATGGCCCCATGACGATGGACATTAAACATCCCCAGCAGTGCCATGACAATGATTCCTAAAGAAACCAGGAAAGAGGATCCAGCAGGTCAGTGAGCTACCTGAGGGCCAATGTTCTTCCTATCTGCAACTCTCTTCTCATTTTCATCCCAATTCTCAACTGCTTCCCCTTCTCAGTTCAAATATTCCCCCTCTCACTTCATTGCTACAATTTTTTAAGACAAAATCATCTAAACAAATGTGACCCTGGGCCACAAAACCCATCATAAGTAGCACGGGTATATTTGTAGCAATACATACATTGTATGGGTCAAAATTATCAATTTTTCTTTTATGCCAAAAATCATTAGGATATTAAGTAAAGATCATGTTTCATGAAGATATTTTGTAAAATTCCTACCGGAAATATATCAAAACATAATTTTTTATTCGTAATATGCATTGCTAAGGACTGCCCTTGGACACCTTTTTTATGCACCCTCAGATTACAGATTTTCAAATAGTTGTATCTCGACCGAATCTTGTCCTATCCCAACAAACCATGGAAAGCTTATTTATTCAGATGAAGAAGAAATTTCAAATTGACCCTTATGATTGGTGTTGTGGTCCAGGGTGACATATAACAGAAAAGTAGTGACAGAAAACAACATAAAATATAATATAATTTTTCTATTAAAGGGGTCATGAAATTCCTTTTTATTATTTTGTACTGTTCTCTGAGGTCCACTTATAAAAAATAAACAACACCACATAATTTTGAAGTAAAAGTCTATTTTCTGTCCTGTTTTAGCCCCCTTTTCTGAATGCTCTGTTTGAATTGATGTGGCGTGGCGGATTGTAGACTCAGAAGTAAAAGCTATGATTGGCTAACAGTTGTATGTTTGAGAGCCTACATCCTTCACAGATGGACGCTGATGAATAAATGCAAACATACTCCGTACATATCAACTAACGACTAATGAGAGAGTTTTTACTTCTGAAACTTACAGGATGTTTTTAATAGTACAATGACCTCATACATGTCAAAAGATCAAGGGAATTTTGATTTCTCAGTTCATGACCACTTTAATATGATTAATAGATTTTTTTTTATGATTACAAATTCATTAATAATATGATTAACAACAAAATCATTATTATATGTAGATTTATATTATTTAAGAGTTGAACATTTTAATTAGTAAAGATGCAATTCTGAAATATTCAAACCCAAATCTTCAAATAGTTTTCCCATGTGAACATTTCTGGTCGTTTTTTTATGTTTCTATAATGCAATATGTCATACCTGTGGCCAGAGTCAAAAACTGCGCTCCGACCCCTAGTACAGCACACAGGAGGCTTTTATACGGTGGGAAGCGAAAGACATCCGTGTGGATGATTTTCCATCCGTTATCCCCCTGATCCAGGTCATCACAGCTGCCATCTTCCTCCACATTATACCTGTACACACATAAAGCAACAGTGCTTGATCAGACCGTTGTTCATTAATCATTTCTGGGTAATGGGTTTAAAATGAATCCCTCTTCTCCTGTATGGATAATAATTTATTGTAAAAAAACACTTACTATGACAATAAATTTAACAATCTTGAAGCAACAATTAAAGGCAACAGTTACACAACCATTTAAAAGTTTGGGGATCTGTACAATAAAAAAAAAGAATACTTTTGATGATAATAATATAAATAAGAAGTCAAAGAAATGCTTCTTGACCACCAAATCAGCATATTAGAATTTTTTCTGAAATCATATGACACTGGTGACTAGAATAATGACTGATGGCTTATCACAGATAGAAATGACACTGTAGTGTAAACATCTTCAAATAGTAAACTTATTTAAAATTATAACAATATTTCACAAAATTACTGTTTACTGTATTTTTTATCAAATAAATGCGGTCTTTGTGAGCATAAGAGACTTCTTTCAAAAACAATAAAAAACAAACTTCTGAACGGTAGTGTTCTAGAAAAACGGCTTGGGAATTTACTCAATGTAATGAATGTAATTCAGCTCAGCACATTTCATTCAACTAAAGACATAACTCAGCCTCATTACATCTCCTGGAAACTTGTCTGTGTGCACATGTTGCTCAGGGAACAACAGAAACACTTCAACGGTAGCTCCCTGGTGCTGCTAACTGTATGTGTAATATACATGTAACATTTAAGTAAGAAGTGACTCAATATAAATTAGTTTAATTAAGGACAACTTGTATTCACAATGTAAACAAATAGAATACATGATCAGCCATTCCACCTTTAACAGATTCTTAATTTAAACTTTTATAAAATGACAGATAGCCATAATGTAAAAGATACAAATGTTCAATAATTAGTTACATTCATTAAAATTAATAAATCTGAATAAATCATTATTTTGCCAAAAGAGTTAGTTAAACATTCCCGCCAATAATAACTATAAATTAACTATAACAATAATTATATTAGCACCCACACAAACGTTTTGATGCTCAGGTCCGGTGGATCCTGTTTATCTGACGATGTTTTTATTGTTCATCAGCTGGACAAAACTGTTCTGAAAATGTATTCATATTTTATCGTTCCTCTATATTTTGGGGGCAGTCGTGGCCTAATGGATAGAGTCGGACTTGTAACCCAAAGGTTTTCGGTTCGAGTCTCAGTTCCGGCAGGAATTGTCAGAGGCTGGAGTGAATGTCCAGAGCTCTCTCCACCTTCAATAACACGACTGAGATGAGACCCTTGAGCAAAGCACCGAACCCCAAACTGCTCCCCGTCACAGCATTGGCTGCCCACTGCTCTGTGTGTGTGTGTGTGTGTGTGTTCACTGCTGTGTGTGCACTTGGATGGGTTAAATGCAGAGCACAAATTTCGAGTATGGGTCACCATACTTGGCCATATGTCACGTCCTCTCTTTTATCTTTACATCTGTGATGTGGACATCCCTATTCTCACAGAATTACAATTTATAGTTATCGTATTTGGTGTGAACTGCCTTAACAGGCTGTTTATGGCTGCCAAGCAAAATAACAACTAGTAAATACCCATGTGTTCAAGCAACCTTTTTGGAAATAAAAAATGTGGCATCAGATACACCCTCACCTGGCGAAGTCATTCTTCAGCACCCTCATGAGGATGATGATGACGAAGCCCAGCAGCAGCACCACCAGCACTAGAGAGTTGATGATGGACAGCCAGTGGATCTCCAGAGTCTTAGGAAAGAAGGAATAGTCTCTAAGGCGCTCCGCCCTGCGTGAATGAGGCAAAGTACTCTCAAACCAGCGCACGCTGTAGGTTTGAGTGACCGTCAGACCACCGCTGCTGACACCATGGCCTGCCCCTCCCCCACCTTCCTCCAATGGCTCCGGCTTCACGTCCTTAACGGACACATTGGCGAAGATCACAGAGTCGCCGTTGTACTCTATATTGATGTCCAAATGTGTCCACAACCCAACCTGTTGTAGAAAAATTGAGAATGAAGCAGGGATATTAGTTAAGTAAAACTAAAACCATAAAAAACATTTTTTGTTACTTAAAATAAAATTCAATAATTTTTTTTTTTTTTAAGTAGAATTAAGTTAGTTCCCAAGGAAACATTTCTTATTTTCATTTTGTTTAACTTGATGTACTAAAATAACTAACTCTAAAACTGAAATAAAAATAGTAAAAACTATGTAGACATATTTAAAAATGAAGCCTAATAAAAGTTACAAAACACAAAATACTAAAACTTTAACAAGCATTATGTATATATTTATAATATTCTATATATATATATATATATATATATACACACACACACTTTTTTCTTAATTCAATAAACCTAACAAACCTATAATAATTAGATTACATTGGATTAGATTCAACTTTATGGTCACTGTGTAGGGTACAAGTACAGAGCCAATGAAATGCAGTTAGCATCTAACCAGAAGTGTAACTAACAGATATAAAATATGGTACATACATTAAGCTTTATGACATATAGTGCAAGTTATGAGGTAGAAGGGTAGAGACTAGATACGAGCTCAGTGCAAATGACTGTACATACAAAAGGGTGCAAGGGGCTATAACAGAAGGTGCATAAAACAGTGAGGTATGTAAATAACATATGTTTATATATGGCCATGACCTTAACAGCATCCAGAGGTAGAAATGTGTAAGGGAATGTGCAAAATAACAGAGGGAATAAGAACATTGTGAGTGAGGAGTGCAGACAAGCTGTTGAACAGTGTTAAGCATTAGGTGGTTAATCTAGGATGTAGTTCAGCGCCTGAGATTGGAGTTCAGTAGGCTGACAGCTGAGGGAAAGAAACTGTCCCTGAGTCTGCTGGTGCGACAACGAAGACTCCTTTAAAGTCTCCTCTATGGGAGTAGAGTGAACAGTCTGTGATTGGGGTGAGACGAGTATTTGATGATACTTCTCACTCTCTTTAGGCAGCATTTGCGGTAAACATCTTTGATGGAGGGTAGCCCGACACCAGTGATATATTGGGCAGTTTTTACCACCCGCTGGAGGTAAAATAGTGCAGTTGCTATACCACACTGAGATGCAGTTTGTAAAAAATGTATTCAATAGTGCTACGGTAAAAGTCCAGCAGGGTGTGGGGGTACAGGTGAGCTTCCCTTAGTTTCACAAGGAAGTAAAGGTGCTGTTGTTTTTTTTGCTATTTTTGATCAGTGTGGATTAGTGATGCGCGGATGAGCTAAATTGTCACCCGAATCAGCAGCTTCATATAAATTATCCACCCGCCAATTTCTATATTTTTTTCTGATTTAGATAACCGCACCCGACCGTCACATTCAGGTTTCATGCGGTCATGAAAAACATGGAAACGTCATGGAATTTTAAAACAGCTATTTACAGGCCTGGAAAGTTTTAGAAAAATAAATAAACCCAGAAAGTTTTGGAAAAGTCTTTCTCAGTAGAATTATGTTTAATCAGGTCCTTAATTTCGGTGAGGGATTGCGCATATATTCCCGCAGTTTTCGACTTTGAAATGAGAGAAATTACTGCAAAACATTTATTAAATATAGCGTATAGCTTAGATGAGAAAATAAGTCCACACAAACCATCAAATCAAATCAGTCATTGAAAATAGCTGTACCGCGTCTTCTCTTTGACCTTCTCTTCACATCGGCTTATCTAGAGCTGAACGCTGCGATACAAGACTTTAGCGCACGTTTCGGTACTGTTGATAAAATTGTCAATTGCCTAATCGGTTATAGTTGCATCATCACAAAAATTTATTATTTGCACGTCTTTTTATGCCTTTTGGTACTCGCGCGCTCCAAATGGGCTTTTCTGTTGCACTTAAGTGGCCAAATACACACAAAATAACGTAAAAATGGTCGTCTGGCAAGTATCCTCATCCGTGAAATAAGTCTTGAAACAGCAGTCTAATAAAGCTGTGCCGTCTCTCATTAATGTTAATCAAACAACAATAGACAGAGAAAATCCCTCACTGCTCTTGACTAAATGTTTTGTTGAATAACTTTAATATGTTCATTTTCAGTTTATTCAATTTCTGTAGCCTATTTAAAACACATTCATGTTTTAGAAAATGTAGTTAATAATTGTATGATTTATCTTATCCCCCCCATGACCCACCCGCAAATAATCAAAATGTAATTTTTTATAATCCGACCCACCCGACCCGCGGATCATCCACAGTGCCCGTGGATATAACCGCCATCCGCGCATCACTAGTGTGGAGGTATTGAGGGTCCAGGAAAGGTCTTCAGAGAGACGGACACCAAGGAACTTGAAGCTTGCCACACACTCCATTTCAGTCCCATCAATGTAGATGGGAGTGTGTGTGTGTGGTCCTTCTTAGTCCACCGGTGGTCTACAATCAGCTCTTTGGTCTTCTGGGTGTTGAGTGCCAGGTTGTTGTTGGCACACCACATTGCTAGAACCTCATCCCTGTAGGCCGTCTCATCATTGCCGCTAATCAGGCCTACCACTGTGGTGTCATCTGCAAACTTGATTATGGAGTTAGAGCCATGCAGTGTTGGGTGAGATGGAAGTAGAGGATTGGGCTCAGCACACAGCCCTGTGGTACCCTAGTGTTTAGAATGAGAATGGAGGAGGTGTGGTTACTGATCATAACAGGTTGTTCTGATCACTGTATTGAAGGCAGAACTGAAATATTGAATAGCATCCATAGGGTGACATAGGTGTTGGTTCTGTCCAAGTGTGTCAGGGCAGAGTGGGGAGCTGAGGCGATGGCATCCTCAGTTGCCTCTCAAAACACTTTGCAATAATGGGAGTAAGAGCAACTGGGCGGAAGTCATTGAGGGCTAATGCACCAGCATGTTTCATTACAGGTAAAATGGTGGTTGTTTTGAAGCAATTGGGAACAGTGGCTTGGGCCAAAGAGAGGTTGAAAATGTTGGTGAAGACCTCAGCCAGCTGTTCTGCACAGGCCCTAAGCACTCGGCCAGGGATGCCGTCAGCTTTATGTGGGTTCACCTTACGCAAGGTGTCGCACATATCGCTGGTGGAAAGTGTGAGCGGCAAGTCATCAGGTGTGAGCACAGCTTTGATGGGTGGTTCTTTGTTTCCACAATCAAAGCAAGCATAAAATTTGTTCAGTTCGTCAGGGAGGGTGGCATTGCTGGTTGGGGGGTGTGCTGTTTGTTGATTTATAGTCTATGAGGGCATGGATGCCGGTCAATATGCGCCAAGGGCCATTGTTTTCAAATCTGTCCTCATTTTGTAGTTTGTAATTGTATTTAGCTGATCGAATTCCCCTCTTCAGGTTGGACCTGGATACGCTATAAGCTTCACGGTCGCCAGATTTGAAAACGGTGTCACGTGCCTTCAGCAGGAGCTAGACTTCCTTTTTCATCCAGGGTTTCTGACTGGGGTACATTTTAATTACTTTATGGGTGGTTACCTTGTCAACACATCTGTTGAGATGATGCAGAACAGAGCTAGAGTAGGTGTTAACATCTGTTTGGGAGTCCAGTGTGGCCCGTATTGAATATAAGATTGATACTATAATAACACTGGGATGAAGAGAATCATGATGCTTTATTCAATAAATTAGCAAATATCAAATTAGCACACAGCAGCCCCAAAAAGATCTTGGACACTTAATGTACACATTTAATATTTGATTAACTCTAATACACACTACTGTTCAAAAGGTTGGGATCGGTAAGGTTTTGTTTACTGCTTTTGAAAAAATCTCTTACGCTCACAAAGATTTGTTTAATAAACACAGTAAAACAGTAATATTGTGAAATATTATTACAATTTAAAATAACTGCTTTCTATTTTGATATATTTTTACTTGAAATGTTTATTCCTGAATTTTCAGCAGCCATTACTCCAGTGTTCAAAGTCACATGATCCTTCAGAAATCATGCTAATATGCTGATTTGCTACTCGAGAAACATTTATTAATATCAATGTTGAAAATAGCTGTGCTGCCTTATATTTTTGTATAAGCTGTAAATCATTTATATTTTTGTATAAACTGTAAATCATTTTTTTAATAAGATTCTTGTATGAACAAAGTTCAAAAGAACAGAATCAAAGTTTTTTGTAACATTATTAATGCCTTTAATCAACACGTTTAATCAATTTAATGCATCCTTGCTGAATAAATGTAATAATTCAAAAATAACTAAATCTTACGGACACCAAACTTTTATTTAAACCAGACTAAATATTTAAAACTAACAACGTTTTTAGTAGAACACCACTTGTTTTGATATAGTCTTCTCTAACATAATGAAATTGACATATTTATATTTGTGCCAAAGTGTCTAAACAATTTTGTAAGACTGACAGAAACATAGATCAAGACCTTGTGGCTGTGAGGCAGGAATCCACTCTCTTCCATGTATCCCACGAAACCCCAGATGGGAATGTCATCTAGGACAAACTCAAAGTAATACAGCTCCTCGATTGCCTCTCGCAACTGATCCACCTGTAGTTTCAAAAACGTATAAAACATGAGACATCAGAAAGAATTCCATTCCCCTAAGTCTCTGCCAGTTCCTCTTTCATGACATAAAAATGTGCTAAATCCTGCCTGAGGAGATCTGGCTTCCTATAGAGTTTAGATCCAACTCTGTAACACACCCTTTACTATCATTCTCAAATGAACCTGAAAACCTTGACTAGCTGGTTCAACCATGTTTGATTAGAGCTGGAGCAGGATGGAGAATCCTTGCCATAATTGCAAACTCATTGCATTTATTTTGCTCATCATTTCCCACTCCAACTGCACAAATAAACAGACTACAATGTACACACGAACAAAATCCTCTCCCAAACATCTTTGATGTCACATTTTGCAAATAAAATTGCATTGCTACCTCTTTCTCCGAGAGAGTGAGCTTGCATAGCGTCTGTCTCTCAGTGTTTTCCTTGAAGTGGATGTTGTAAAGAGATTCAGCCATGCGGTCTCCATCCAACACCTCTCCCAGACTCAAGGCTTTATGACGGACCTGCAAACATGTCAATCTAACAGTTAATCCTAACAACTTGTATAGAAGGATAAGGTAATAAAGCAAGCACACTAAAATATCCAGATAACACTGAATAGTGCCGTGCACACTCACCTCTTTAGGTCTACAGACTGGCAGGGTGTAATAGTGATAGGTTTCCTGGGGGTTGTGATACGGACCAACTTTGTTGACGTACAGGATGACCGGATCGCCTTGCTTGTAACTGACTGCCCAGCCAAAGTGAGGCAGCAAGCACAGGACCAGCACACAGAGCCTCATGGATCGACCAGCGACACACGGGCCTGAACATTCCAGTCTTGCTGTCATGACTACACCTGTCAGAGGGTAAATCAAGAATGCAATAGGGGTCAGCATCAACTATGCAAACAACAACAACAAAATATTTACCTAATTACTTTAAGCGGTTGACGGGTCTTGCATTCTGACATGCTAGACTTCATCTAAAACTTCCATTTTAAAATAACTTTCAACTTAATATAATGTAGTGACTACATAAATACTGAAAAACACAATAATGATTTGTTTTATTTTGGGATGAGCTATCCCACATGTTCTCTTAATAATATTTGTAAATGTAATCATTTAAAATGTTAGACTTCATCTAAATTTTAATCTTGATAAAAAAAAGTGCATGGACATATTCATATACTATATGTTAGACTTATCAGAATTAGACATACAAAACTAATTTTAATATAAACTTAGTTATTTATGACTTTATAAATGTAGTGACTACATTATTTATACAAAATTTATTTATAAATAAAAAGTGTTGGAAAATTAGGGTAAAATAAAACCTGATTTGATTTTGTGAAGTATTATCCCTTTAAGCGAAAATTGGCACAGCACCTGCAATAACTATGTAATTGTTCTTTTGCTGTATAAATTAATAAAATAGTAACCATAAAAAGTTAAAAAATAAATGTATGTTTTAGCATAAGCCATGACGGTTAGACTTTTTTTAAGGTGTTCTTGTTACAGTGTAATTATACATTCAAGCGCGGAGTAATATTAATTAACAACATGTGCTTACTATGGTTAGGGTTAGAATGAGAATGAGCTTTATTGGCCAGATATATTTACACATACGAGGAATGTGTAATAGTGACAGAAGCTCCACAGTACAACAGAAAGACAGCAACAGGACACAAACAACAGAAGAACAGAGTTTGGCTTAGGGTTACTGGCATGTAATTATAGATAATCTATTGTTATTATACTATTAAGTACATGAAACCTGTAACAAGGACACCTTAAATTAAATTGTTACCGCACTAAGTAACATAAATGAACAACATATACATACAATAGTGTTGAGGTTTGCATGTAATTATGCACAATTAACCGATATTATTTATGAAAGTACATACAACATGTGTAACAAGGACAGTGTCAAATAAAATGCTACTCAAATCATTTTGTCTTCTAGTTCAAAATCAGAAACCATCTTTACAACGTCTTCAGCTAAATTCAAATCAGGTTTGCGAGGTTAAATAAACAGATATAGCTAGTATCTTTCAGACATAAACAAATCAATCAGTCTGCACTCTGATTTAAAAGCACTATAAATAATATTCGCCTGCTAGATGCTTGAAATACTTCCGCATCAGAGAAGTGCAACAGACCTGTTTCAGATGCTTCCTCGGATTCCTCAGAACCGCGTCTTTCGTTTCAAAATCCAGTCAGCAGTACTCCTGTATGTGTAATATCATATCCGGACATTGCTAGGGTTAGAAGATATCCGATCTCTGCTTTTAGGCGATGAAATAGCCGAAAGGTCGAGAACAGCAGTGGCGCACAGCGAATCCACGTCACCTTAAAACATAAAAACACCCTTACTGGGATCTTCCGGGGTGGGCGGGGCTACAACGCAGCATCCTTTCTCTCAAGTCTCTGCATCCTTAATTCACAGCTTTAAGTGTGATTTGAATTAGATAAAAAGTTTATCGTGCAGTTTAAGAGGTGATACGCGTAAGCGGAAAAAAAATCTTCGCTCTCAGTGATGTCTTGACAGGCCTGACTAATCGATCGAGATGCACGTTCTGCTGTTCTTCCTCGCGAAGGCAGAACTAGACAATTTTGAGAAATCAATTCCATCGTCTACCACAGGAATTCGACTATTTATGCCTGTGTAAGATTTCGCGCGAAATTGACGACAATTTCTGGCGCGGTTGTGTTTGTCTATGACCGAAAAGCGAGAAGCTGAAACACATTTTATTGGTAAGCTTTTTTGTTTTTGATTTTTATAGTTTGTGAAACGTTGGTACAGATATGCGGTGCATGTAGTATCCGTTTTACACGCGCTTGAGGGGTTTTAAGCTTTGTTTTGGGTGTCTGTATTTTTTTTTTTTAAATCTTTACTATTGATGTATGAGCTGCTCCTTGTTTTTTCTTTCTAATTTAATGTTAACGGTGTTGGTCTAAATATACTTGTTGCATCTGATAATTTTGTTTATATTGGATTGTTATCCTTTCAGGCTTCTGATAATAACATAGTTTATCACAATGGGAATTCATGGACTGGCCAAGCTCATTGCAGATCACGCTCCTTCAGCTATAAAGGAGCAAGACATCAAAAACTACTTTGGTAACGCCTCTTATCATTTGAACTGTGTTTATTGGATAATTGTTATAGTGAAACTCAATTGTAACATGTGAGTGTTTGATTTTCAATTTTTTTACATGCTTGCAGGAAGGAAAATTGCTATTGATGCGTCCATGTGCATCTACCAGTTTTTAATCGCGGTTAGACAGGACGGTAATGTGTTGCAGAATGAAGATGGAGAGACCACTAGGTAACGTTATGTAGAGTTGTCTAACGTTACTATCATTTGTGAATGTCTGCATGGAAACATGACAAGCTGTTTGAGTTCTAAGTGTATTGTTTGATTTTCTAACCATGTGCCAGAATACATTTGCATGGTCATAATATTCACACAACCTCTGTCTCCCCAGTCACCTCATGGGCATGTTCTACAGGACCATCCGTATGCTGGAGAGCGGCATCAAGCCGGTTTATGTGTTTGATGGGAAGCCTCCTCAGCTGAAGTCAGGAGAGGTGCGTCAGAAACACCTGAGAATATTCTCAGTTGAAATACACAGCGACTTGGACCTGGAAACAGGATTCATTAAATCACAACTTAAATAGATGTCATTTTACATTGATGGCAAAAAAATAAATAAATGCAGCTGTGCCAATAATTCACTATAAAAAATATTAAGGCAGTGTTTCCAATATTGCAGGATGGCATGACATTTTGCAACTTATTACCGTATATTTCATTTACTGATGTAATGTTAATATACCAAACTACTTAAGCTACCAAAATCTGCTTTTTACTCTAAACTGTAATTATAAACACCAGTATTATAGAAAGCCACATAAAGAATGAGTTTGTCATAAGTGGCCTGTCCATAAAACATGACCTTGTATAACCCGGTGAGACCATAACACTAAAATAATACAATAACATTAACTAAATGACAAATAAAACAAAAGTCTTAATGAACATTACTGATATCAATAAAGAGGAAATAATTATTTACACTAGTCAACATTTAACGTGAATCAAAATCTTTCATCAAAGTTCTCCTACAACCTAAAATCAAAGTGCGGTCTTGTCTTAGGACAACCTTGAACTTTTTTGATACACTTCAAAGGTTGACTATATGTGACCCTGGACCACAAAATTGGAGATTTGCACATCATCTGAAAGCTGAATTAGTAAGCTAACCATTGATGTATGATTTATGATATGATAATATTTGGCCAAGATACAACTATTTGAAAATCTGCAATCTGAGGGTGCAAAAATCAAAATACAGAGAAAATCACCTTGAAAGTTGTCCAAATAAAGTTCTTAGCAATGCATATTACTAATCAAGTATTATGTTTTAATATATTTACGGTAGGCAATTTACAAAATAGCTTCATAGAACATGATCTCTACTTAATATCCTAATGTTTTTTAGGATAATTTTTTTTTTGATAATTTTGATACATTTTTGGCTATTGCTAAAAATATACCCGTGCTACTTATGACTGGTTTTGTGGTCCAGGGTAACATACATAAAATATAATTGTATGCGATGTCATTCAGGAATTCATGGGAATGTCCTTTTACAGTTTTTCTCTGTAAATTAGTTACATTTACTTATTTACAGTATAGAGGCATATAATGCAGTGCAAACATTTAAGATGTTTAGCATATATGGTGAAGTAATTTGGTTAACGAACAGATGGTCTTTTTCTGTAAAAACATTTTCTGCAGTCTATATTAAGAGATCTTTTTATTTCATCCCCTACAGCTGGAGAAGAGAGGCGAAAGACGAGCAGAGGCTGAGAAACTTCTTGCTCAGGCACAAGAAGCAGGTACAGACACTTTCATAATGAAATGCTTTAAAATTAGTAGATGGGTCCTAATTCTACGATTTCTCACAGGTGAACAGGAGAACATTGACAAGTTCAGTAAGCGACTAGTGAAGGTTACCAAACAACACAACGAGGAATGCAAGAAGTTACTTAGTCTAATGGGAGTCCCTTTCATTGAGGTACTGCCACAGTCACTGACAGAAAACTGTGTAGAATTATCTTTTATCATGGGTATAACAAAATTGTATACCTTGCATGTTCAGGCTCCATGTGAGGCTGAGGCGAGCTGTGCTGCTCTGGTGAAATCAGGGAAGGTTTATGCCACAGCGACAGAAGATATGGACGGTCTGACATTTGGAACAACGGTCTTGATGAGGCATCTAACAGCCAGTGAAGCAAAGTATGTATGAATACGCTTAATATCTGACATCTGTTTATGTAGACATTTGGGTATATTATAGTTATGGAGATTTGAGGGCTTGCAGAAATAATTTGACGTATTTTTTTTTCCCATCCTAGAAAACTCCCGATCCAAGAATTCCATTTCAGTCTTATTCTACAGGAAATGGGTCTGACACATCAACAGGTAAGACCTTAGGCTTATTTCAGTCTTATCTTTTGTATGCAAATATCTGCCCTATTATAGATGTCAGCTCTTTACAATTGCTGTTTGTTTGTCTTCCTCAGTTCATTGACCTGTGTATCCTGCTGGGCTGTGACTACTGTGGCACTATCAAAGGAATCGGACCTAAGAGGTCCATCGACCTCATTAAGCAGCACGGCTCTATTGAAGAGATCCTTGAGAATATTGACCTAAATGTACGTTTATTTACACTGTTTAAAGACATTTACTTAGTGTCAAAATGTTGCAATTACATCCAAGATCATGTACTTGCGTAACTGTGCCCTCTAGTGGCGGTTAGTGTGTTGCTTAGTCAGAAAATACATTTGGCCATATGGCAAGTGTATTGACAATTTTCTGGCCATAACATTTTGCCAGCCATAATTTAGTTTCATTATATATTTATTTGTGGACTTAATTTTTACTGTCTCTTGCATAATTGAAATATTTAATAGTATTTTTTTATTTGTTAGAAAAGAAAATCCTGCCTCACTTTCATTGGATTAAAAAGCTTACTTAATTTTGCATCTTGGCTAAAATGCTAACCTAAACCGTTTTGTGCTCGAATAATCATAGAAGCCTCTAACCACTACCTCCTGTTTTAGATGGTCTTTACAATGTGATATGTTCTTGTTTTGTGTTGCAGAAGCACCCAGCTCCAGAGGACTGGCTGTATAAAGAGGCTCGGAGTCTCTTCTTGGAGCCTGAGGTCATTGATGGCACCTCTGTTGATCTGAAGTGGAATGAACCTGACGAGGATGGACTGATTCAGTTTATGTGTGCTGAGAAACAGTTCAGGTACAAAGCAACCAAACCTGTTGTGCTGTGAGAAGGAACACATAGAAATGAAGTTGTTCTCTTGTATTTGTGGTTCTTGCAGCAGCAGAATGTTTTTCAGATGATACATTTGTGTGTTTCCAGTGAGGATCGTATCCGTAACGGCTGTAAGAAGATCATGAAGAGTAGACAAGGGAGCACGCAGGGAAGACTGGACACGTTCTTTACTGTAACAGGATCAATTTCCTCTAAGCGTAAGGTAGGAGGAAGTAATTACTAACTGTATTAAAAATGTAGTACTCTGAAGAGTAACGGTCATGATTAATGTTTTGTAATTGTGCATGGCTTTCAGTGAATGGTTTATCCGTTTAAAGAAAAAAGGAAATAATTTTTTTTTGTTTTTTATTATATAGGAGCCTGAAATAAAAGGATCTGCTAAAAAGAAGCAGAAGACGAGTGCTACGCCAGGCAAATTCAAGAAGGGCAAATAAAATCCATTTCAGAAAGAGGAGTTCAGAGCTTGTAGTGTCTTTAACGATCAAAACATTTCATATTAAGGAACAAAACATGAGTCTGCTTTCAACAGTTGCTTTCATTATTTTAATGAACATGGGGAGAAAAATGTTTTAAATGCCCTAGTTTCTGTTTCTATATTATCTTGAATAAAGATGAATATTTAATCATGTCTGCATGTGGTTTGTTTCCGTTTGGTTTGCTTGCAGAAACGCTGTCTGAATCAGACAGAGCACTTCTCTTTGTTTTACGATATCTAAATGGGCTGATTACTTGAATATTTTTTGGTTCCTGATCATAATGCAGGTTAAACCATAAACTTTGTTCCCTGCCCAGATCTGTAACCACTATGCAACAACACTTCATTATTTCAGAACCACAGTCATTAACTTAATACTGAAGCCTCTCTGTTCTCTGCTGTTGGGCTGAAAAACATGTTTGCCCTTGGAAGTACAACAGACCATTGTGTTTAAGGTAGAAAAAAAACTGTTGCATGATATTGTAGTGTTGAAGTTTAGAAATGATTTACCTTTAAACAGGTTTTCTGGTAATTTGATAGTTCAGATGCATGTTTTACAGACTTTGGTGACTGGTTCATTTTAGTTTAATAATGCTTCACCTGTTGAAAGCTCACGTTGGAAGTCTTTGAAAGAGTTAATCTCTTCATCGTGACTGTCTATAAAACAAGAAGCCAGGTTAACAGAAATCCACAGTTCTGTGAGGAAATCGTGCTGGACTTCTCTTTTACTCTGTATGAATGATGGACTGTAACACTATAGGTGAGGCTTTTCTATCATTTAATTGTCTGAGCATATTTTAGAATGCAGAAATGTTCATATTAAAATATAACTTCAGTGTATGTCTTATCAAAAAGGGGGAAAAAGTATGGGACCCATATGAAGTGCCTTTGTAGATTGAAAATAATATTTTCATGTTTGTACCTACAGCACCTGAGATGCTTGTCTTTTCTTTCATGGTTTTTCTGTTCTTACCAGTACAAGTTCATATGAAAGGTGAGTCAGTGCCCTCTAATTAAAAAGATAAGATAAGAAAGCTTTAGTGTTATACTTATTATTTAAAATATTTTGTGATTGTTTATATTGTGTTTTCAGAATATAATACAGACATGCCTAGCAGAATAACAGCACTGAACGGCTCTTGTGTGCAGATACCTTGCACATTTGATGCACCAGACAATATGTTGAAGAACGCAGAAAGTATATTTGGCTGTTGGGTAAAGAAGAACCATGCTTTTCTCCAGCCAGATAGTTTGGTGGTTTTTAATGGAAGTACGAATATCATCAAAGGATTCAGTCATATAAAGATGCTTGGAAATCTTAGTCAGCGTGAATGTACCACTGTTTTCTATGATGTCATGAAGAATCATACAGACAATTACTACTTCCGGGTGGAAATCAAGAATCCAATCCAATCCGAAAAGAATTGGGATTACACATACCAATACAATCATATCTACATTTCTGTCTCCGGTAAGTGGGATCTTCCCACTTCTTGTTACTTCTTTACAGTAAACTATATTGTTCTTTTATATGAAATTACTCTGTGATTATTATATATAATCATCATTGACAATTTAATGTGTTCATCACCAATTTCTAACCTTTATCATGTCTTTTAATACTGTCACTATTCTCATGCTCATTATTCATATTCTCGTTTTCTCCTTAACTTGGTAAAATGCCTCAAGTTTTAAGATGATTCAGTCACTAGACTTTTAGTAACTTGAGTAGGATGAAAGAATTGTGGGATTTTTCCTTTGTTAGAGGGTCTATAAATCCCCATGACAAAAGACATTAGCAAAAACAATGCTGCACTGTTAAATTAACAAAATAGAAACTTTTAGTAATATCTGTACTAAAATCAATGGTTTCCCATAATTAAGACAAAGTATTTGTTGTGCAAAATTGGCTTACAGACTACTGCAATTGCAATAAAGATTAATTTGTATAGTTTACCTGAAGCTCAGATAATGCGCCATACTGTGATGAAATACAATTAAATGACCGTTTTAAAGTGCTTTTATACAACATTTCAATAAAATAGAAGTTAACTTAAAGGGGCATACAAGATCATTATTTTGTGTATTGGGTGTAATAGAATATTTGCTTGCTTTAATGTAAAAAAAACACAAAAAAAATGTTATTTTTCACTTAGCCATGTGTCCCAGTGTGCATGCTATCTATCCTAAATTCTATGTGATAGAAATGTTCAATACTATTTTGGGCAGATTGTGTGGATAGTATGCACATTGGGACGCAGGGTTATACCAAAGACTATAGAAATACTCCGGAGCAGTTGAATCCTTTAATCTGACATTTGAAAGTGTGCAATTATTTTCAAGAAAAAGCACAAAGAAGTTCCAGGCAGGTCTTGACCGCATTACATGTCCATATCACTTTGCAAAATGATTTCAGTTACTTCAAAGGTCTTTATCAGATCTGGATTGCTCATCGCGTTCTAAACTGCCATCAGGCGGTGAAGCCATCGGAAGTGCTTGAGCGGCCATCTTGCTATTCCCTACCGAGCAAAAACTTTGACCTAAAATCACCTGATTTGAAGCATATCAATCACACAGGATTAGTTTTTAAGATATGTGTATCTAAATCATTTTTTACTTCAGATATTATCTGCAATGTTTATGGTCTTGGTCAGGATAAACAGTATATTGAAGTCGTTAAGGTGGGTGTGCTGCGCATGTGCCAACACAGGTAACTGATCCAACACAAAATATTTCAGTATATAGGCCTACACAATTATGCAGAAAATATTAAACATGAACATATCTCGGTATTGGTGTCTGAATTTGATTCGAATATACAATGAATAAGCCTCTTGAAATTCAAAGCTTACCATGCATCATTTTTGGAAACAGCTTCGTGTATTAAAGTCTGTACAATATGTAATCTCATAAATATTATTTCAGAATGAGCACTTTGTCATTTGTAATGTTGAGTACCCAGTGTATATCATGTTCATCTGATATTCATTACTGTAATGTATGAACATGACTGTTTAATAAGCAGGGGAAATTACCTACATTAAATAAATAACCATTTACATGCTTAGGACTTTTGTGCTGTACAAAAGTATAGGCATATTCCAGATATAAAAAAAATGCTGACTTGTTAGATGATGTTTACTCATTAAAATTGTATGATTTCCTATTAATTTAATAGAATGTATGGGAATCCTGGGTAATACCACTATGGCGGTGCAGTGTCTTCACTTTTATGAGGTCATGAGCAGTTCTCTGATAGAGATCAGTGGTCTTTATCAGTGGTCTCTGTTCCTTTTGTTCGATCTGAATTAGGTAAAAAGGCTTTTTTGTACGCAGCTCCGTCTGACTGGAATCTTCTGCAATCGACATTGAAATTACAAAATTTATATTTGGCAAATGGAAATTGACTCAACAACATGTAACTGTTTTTAAGTGTCTCTAGTCTGTCTGTGTTGTAATATCTTGTGATGAAACTGATGTATTGCTGTCCATTTTGGCCAGAACACTCCTGCAAAAGAGATTTTTAATCTCAAAGAGTCTCTTCTGGTTAAATAAAAATAAATAAATACAGCTTACAATAGCAAAAAAATAAGAAAATAACAAAGACATATAATGAAAAATTACACATTATTTGCATATCTTTGCTAAAAAATTACTTTTTATTATGTATGGAGAGCACTCTCCTGCTCTCTATACCTTATCTCTACCTTACAAATGCATGTACGAAAAAAAAGAGTTGACAGAAACGTGTTGCCAATGCTGCTCTGACGATTTTATTGGTAAAATAAATTAGTAACTTTAAAGCTACATGACATTTCTCACTAGTGACGTAATGGTGTTCTTGAAGCTGATGAACGTACAGTTTTGCTGTTAATAGAGATGCTGCTGCCGAACACTGTTGAGAGATGCGCAATGGTTTGCATCATGGCCGCATCACCACCTCAGATGTGCATGGCCTGTCGTCAATTATTCCTTCCTTTTTTCTTAAAGACAGTATTTACCATTTACTTTGTCTATTTTCACTCCAACTATGAAAATTATTTAAAATGGCGCCACCTAAGAGTCAACTATTGTCTCAGAAAAATACAGTGTTGTTTTTTCATGAATCGTTTTGTTTCAATGAATTATCGTATTTGAGCAAAACGTTTGAGTGAACAATTCAATGAAAACATTTTTTTACTCCTTTCATTCCCGAATGAATCAGTGTTTTTGATTGATTCGGTCAAGTGGATCATTCAAATGATTCAATTACTTACTTATTACTCACTTTTTGCCACATACTGGTGTACTTGAGAAACAAGCAGAGCAATTATATTTAATTTAATAATACTTTATACAGTGCACTCTTACCTTGTAGATGTACCAGAGCCTCCCATCCTTACACCCACTGATCTGCAAGAAGTGATGGAGGAAACTACAGTCAATCTGAGCTGCTCTGCTGAAGCCCCCTGCCCCAAACAACCTCCTACAATATCCTGGTCTAACATCCCTGAATCTGCCAACATTACAACACAGTTACAGGAGAAACCTGATAAAACCCAGTCAGTGTTTTCATACATGACCTTCAAAGCTTCATACAGAGATCACAGGAAGAACATCACCTGCACTGTTACATATCCAAGAAATACATCTGATGCCTCAACTGAGAGCATCATGACGCTTAAAGTCCTATGTAAGAATTTTGGAGTTATTTTGCACTTTCACAAGCATTATTATGTTCAGATGTGTAATATTATGATGTCTAGTTTACCTACAGATGTTTCTTTTGCCCTAAAGTTTCTCCAAAAGAGACTCATGTCACCATCAATCCATCTGATTCAGTCTCTGCTGGTACTAATGTGACTTTGACTTGCAAAAGCAAAGCCAGTCCAAATAAAATGAACTACACCTGGTACAAACGTGGACAGGAGAAAGAGCTGGATTTTGGAGAACAACTGACCTTTAATGTAAATAGGATGAGTGGCGGCTGGTACTTTTGCACAGCAAAGAACAAACATGGTAATCAGACGTCAGAAGAGATCCAGCTAATTGTGGCAGGTGAGTTTAATTCAGACATATGCATTATTATGAATACATATACTAAAATTAATGATCATCATGGGTAGCTCCAGTTTTAATGACTGAACTATATTTTTACATTCTGTGCACAGCCTACTGAACCAACTAATTTTACTTAATGTTTTCAATCTGGTTCAGCTTCATCAGAAAAATCATTGTCTTTACTCATTGGCCTTGCTGGAGGAATTTCAGCGTTTCTGTTTATATTTCTTCTGGTAACAATTATCCTAAGGTAAGCACGGTTAGATGGTGCTTTTGATCCTTTTTTAATCTCCACTGTCCAAATTATTGTAATTAAATGGAAAAAATACGTGACCAGCCTTCAGATTAAATTTTATTTAGCTTTGAAACATATACAATTTGGTGTTCACAATATGGAGGTCTGTATTGTATTATATGGATTTCTGCCTTTCTTTATTAATACAGAATGCAAAGAGTAAAGGCGTCCATTATTAGGGAAACTGACATCTCAGATCAGGTATGATCAACACTCTTTTAGCAAATCATTTTTCAATTATTTCAAACAGGACGTGCTGTAAAAAGCAGATATCAATACTCTACCATTCATTTTACTGTAACGGTTTATTATGTACAGAAACCAAAAACAATGGATCCACAGAAAATGTCATGTATTATTTTTTGCTCTTTCAGGGTCAGGAACAACATATGCAGATCAATTCCATTTACAATAATAGTGCTTTTGCAAGGAGTGAAGAGCTAGAGATGCCAAAGGAAGAGAATGAAATCCATTATGGACAGATTGACTTTTCCAATCCCCAAACCAAAATCGCCACAGCGAAATGCTCAGGACAAGAGACGATATATGCCGAGGTCTGTGGTTCAGGGAAAGATTATAGTTTGCATTAGAATAAACAGCTTATGGGTGAATTGTATAAATGTAGTATATGCTTTGGCCTGTGTCGGTGCATTGTCATCCAATAAGGAAATATACTTTTTAACGAATACATTTTTTTTTAGGTATTAAGTTCTTTATTGTAGGCTTCATAGAACAGATTTAGTATCGTTCATCCATCCTTTCTGAGGAAAACGTTTCTGCATAGTGTTTCCAGAGTCTTCCAGGTGTTTAAATGCCACATTTGAAGTATTCTGAAATTGTAAAACCTTTTTCACTTGTCCTGTTACTTCTCTGCTCTAAGTTTTCTTCATTTATTCATTCAAAAATCTGATTATGACCCTAACCCTGATTATCACTCTAAACTAGTACCAGGGACTAGTAGCATTTTTTAAAAGTGGCATTTGGTGAAAGCAAATATATTTGTATGCTGTCGCCTCTGGCTTGCTCAGTTGGGGACACTTCATTTCCAGCACAATCATCGACTTGATTGCACAGATATTATTTAAAGTGAACTAAGCTGGACAATGCCACTACTAAATTCAATAATGAAATGCATTCAGCAGATAATTGAGTGTTAAATCCTGTCATTTTACATTATTGACAAATTTGCCTATTTTGATATTGTGCAGCTTTGTTACAATTTGTATTGTTAAAGGCGCTATATAAATAAAGGTGACTTGACTTGACTTGACTTTTATGGTACATTTTGTTTATTTTCATTGTTGTTTTCAAGTAAAAAATAAATAAAATTCTACCACATGGAAAGTTTGAAGTGCTCCCTATAAGGTTTAAATGCTCAAAACATTATTTTTTGAATTAAGTTAAATATTTAACTGAGAAGATGAATTATTCTAGCTAGTGGTTCCCAAACCTGGTCCTGGATACACCCCAACACTACACATTTTGCATGTCTCCTTTCTCTGATACACCAATTTCTGGGTTTGGAGTCTCTACCAGTGGTTTTCAAACCTGTCCTACAAGCACCCATGCCCTGCACACTTTGTATGTCTCCCTTATCAGACACACCTGATTCAACTCATCAGCTCATTAAGAGAGACTGCACGACCTGGATTGGGTGTGTCTGACAAGAGAGACATACAAAATGTGCAGGGCAGGGGTGCTTGCAGGACAGGTTTGAAAACCACTCCTCTACACCAGGGATCCTCAAATCATGACCATTCCTGCAGAGTTTAGTTCTAACCCTAATCAAACACACCTGAACATGCTAATCGGAGTCTTCAAGATCATTAGAAAATCATAGGTAGGTGAGTTTGATCATGGTTGGAGCTGAACTGTGCAGCAGATCGGACCTCCATGGAGGATTTGAGGAATCCTGGTCTAGGGGGTTACAGAGCGGAAGTAACAAAGTTAAAAGATGTGATTAAATAAGTGAACTTTGAGAAATCTCCTTTTGCTCTATATCCCAGCTCGTATCACTTTCACCAATGACACTTCCCATAAAGGTACACACAAAACTCTCTATTTAACACCATACTACAAAAGAATACCAAACACCGGAAATATACTTAAGTGTTTTATTAAGGGCTTAACATAAACCAAAATAATAAATATATTGTAAATATACAATATCAGGGCAGTTAATCAACTTAAATAACCAAAGTGTCAGGAGAGAGCAAATGCCAAAATAATGAACAAAACAGTCTTTATAAAGGTTATAACAAAATAACTTCCCTGGCAAAATAAAAAATAAAAGACTGTAATCTTACCTCTCTCTTCCTGACTAAAGAAGAAACTGTTGAAATGTTTAGAAGAGAATAAACCCAAATAAATCGGCGCCTAACAGAACTAGACTCACACAGAAACTCAATAGTAATGTCGTTGTAACCACACTTTAGGTTTACATTTCACAAATTGCTTAAGAGCAAATAAAACAACATCTCTGGGATACAGGCCGGCATCAAGGGGGTCTTGAGGGGCTTAGCCCCCCCCCCATGATTATTGCGACTGTTCTGTCAGAAGCTGGGTTACATAAAAACTACCCAAACACTAAAATATGTTTCAATAAATGTTGAAATAAAATAACCATTCTTTTTTTAGAGTAGCCTACAATGTGAACACTATAAAAGATGTGGTTGAAACAGGTGCGTTTGCTGATTTTTGCTGAGCAGCAGGTGGATTTGCTGTTTTCTGCACATGTAAAATGAATCCCTAGAAAACAAATAATCGGTTAACGAGCGTCAGCTGTAGCTTAGGAAAAATCGAAATGAACATCCCTAATTTTAACCATTTGATGCTGACGATCACTGATGTATTTAGAACATTCACAAATTCAAATGTGCTTTCACGTTTCGTGGCGCGTTTACATCAAATTTGGTTTCAGCCATTTAAATTAATTACTAGCAAAAAATAGTTTTGTTAAATAGTACACACTGATGTGTATAAGTTTGTTAAATATGGTGTGTAAGGAAAGTGGCAATAAATCCATTAAAATCCAATAATAATAATCCAATTAAAATCTGATGGCGTGTTTTATAATGACAATGACATGAAAAAATACTAAATTCACAAACATTTTTTGGAGGGATCTCAAGAGGATATGCTTCGTAATGGCTCCCGCTGTACTTTGATGTCATCCCTCCCTTGACGCCGGCCTGTATCCCAGAGATGTTGTTGTTTTATTTGCTCTTAAGCGATTTACATTTAGTCATTTTGAAGACGCTTTTATCCAAAGCGAATTACAATTGGGGAATACATAAAGCGATTAATCTTGAAGAGGCAAACAGACAGAGGAAGTGCCCCTAACACCAAGTCTCAGGCATTGTTCAAATAAATACAAGCTAGCAAGGGAAGGAGAGAAAGAGAAAGATGAAGATATAGAAAAAGGGAAGGAAGTTTTTTTTATTTTTTATGATGTCAAGTAGAGTTGAAAGAGATGAGTTTTCAGTTGTTGCTTGAAGATTGACAGGGATCCAGCATTCCGGATGGGGGTGGGAAGATCATTCCACCAGCCAGAAACGGTGAAAGAGAATGTTCTGGAGAGTGATTTTGAGCCTCTCTGTGATGGTACCACGAGGCGTCGCTCATTAGCAGATCTCAGACTTCTGGAGGGGATGTAGATTTGTAATAGTGAGTGGAAGTAGGTGGGTGCTAAGCCTGTGGTTGTTCTATATGCAATCATCAGTGTCTTGAACTTGATACGAGCTGCAACTGGTAGCCAGTGCAAGGAGACAAAGGGAGGTGTAACATGTGCTCTTTTGGGCTCGTTGAAGACCAGTCGTGCCACTGCATTCTGAATCAATTTGTGAAATGTAAACCTAAAATGGGGTTAATGCCTAAAACGACATTACTATTGAGATTCTGTATGAGTCTAGTTCTGTTAAACCGTGTAGGGAGATAGGCGCCAATTTTATTTGGGTTTATCCCCTTCTTAGAACAACTCTAAGCAAAACAGCCCCAGGAGTATTTAAATAACACTCAGTAACTTCCCTGGGCCTACATTTTATTTCCTCCCTGGCTTCCCCTTCAAAAGGATCATACAAAAAGTGTGCATCACTAAGGGGGAAGTGGCGAACACGCATACACACTAGCATGCTATTGCCATGTTTTAGCATGTGGTTAGCATGATTTAACATGTTGCTAACATGATGTTGTATGCATCAGCTCCCTTCACTATTTAGGGCACTTTTAAGGGTTTTAGGGGCCCTTTAAGGGGTCTCTCAATTGGAAAATCCTTTCACTGCACTGGAACATTTGCTCCCTGAAAAATACCACAATGTACTACAAAAACATGATAAATATAATGACATGCGATAGGAGATTTGAAATGACAAATCTTATTTAAAACAAAATATATATATTACTCATCATAAACACCCATTACTAGACAGGTAGCGAACACATCTAGTTAAAGGGATAGTTCACCCAAAAATTTAAATTGTCATTAATTTCTCACCCTCATTTTGTTCCAAACCCGTAAGAAATTTGTTCATCTTTGGAACACAAATTAAGATATTTTTGATGAAATCCGAGAGCTCTCAAATAATTGTTGAATAAAGTCGTTAATTTTGTTTTCTTTGCACACAAAACGTATTTTTGTAGCTTGATAAAATTACGGTTGAACCCCTGATATCACATGGACTATTTTATCGATGTCCAATATGTTTCTGGATCTGGGAACATTGCAGTTGCATTGCTGTCTATGGAGGATCTGAGAGCTGTTGGATTTCATAAAAAAAAAATCTTAATTTGTGTTCCAAAGAGGAATGAAGGTCTTACGGATTTGGAACAACATGAGGTGTGACCCGTGTTGGCAAAATGTGTGGGAATACGCACAGGCTGATTTTGAGCTACAGACAAAAAAAGTGATTTTTTTTTAGATTTTTGTTTAATTTCAGGTTCTCACAAGATGAGTTCATTAAGCCCACGTTTAGTGATCCCAATGCTCTAAATTCATTAATTACTATTGAGTATTTCATAAACTAATTACTAATTGGCTTGTTTCTCGTGGTGCCACTGAGTGACAAGAATCATAAAAAGGCCTTTGCAACAGCACGCAACTCAGATAAATATAAATATACTGTATACACAGAATTAAGTAGGCATTTCACACAAACATGATCTGTTATGTCTTAAGTGAACTTTTGGGGAATTGTTGGAAAAAACATCTTATGTGTAACATTATATTAGATCCGTGCAGGACTTACTATAGAACCTATATCCGTCTGTCTCATTAATGTTAATCTAATGATAAAAGAAAGAGATCGCTGCTCTTGATTGGACTGCTTTTGCAGTTTTAATAATCAATTTATTTGTAATGAACACACTGAAGTTATTTTTACATTTGATTATTTGTCTTTCTTTCTTGAATGCTTTTGTTTAGATGTAAAATGAAAAAGTAGTGTATGCTTATTTGTTTCTTTCTAATATTTGTTCTACTGTTGTTGTTGTTTTTCATCTGTTCTTATTTTTAGTAACAAAGATAAAAAAAAATTATATTGTGATCAGTAATATAGTAATTAATATTAACAAAGAAAGTGGAGGAAACAATGCAATGTTGATAGGTGATTTTGGTTTGGAAACTTCAGAAAACATATTTTTCTCAGAAATGAGTTTGCTGACTCTATCGAATTTAAACGGGTGTAGCTCAGTCATTTTTTGTCCGATTCCAACAAATCATATACCATTTTGAAGGCCATATATCATTTTGAATGTGAAAATAAAAATAACAAATTTTAGAAAAATTTATTTTGCCAGCACGCGTCACATTTTTTTGGGGGGGGTGAACTGTCCCCTTAACATTTAGAATTAATATTCGGCTAAAATGCTGTAAGGACATGTAACAGAACGATGTGTTTAAAGAGAATAAAAAATATATAAAAAATAAATATTAGTCCTGCCTGTCATTGATTAATTCCAGCAGTGACTTTCTTAAAGGGATCATCAGATGCAAAATTTACTTTTCAAGTTGTTTGAACATAAATGTGTGTTGGAAGTGTGTGTCCACATCCATCCTATAATGAAAAAAATACACCCAGTGTTTTCTTTTTTAAATCAGGCAGTTCTGAGATTCCTGTCAGAATGACATAGTTCAGTACAGACCGCTCCCAGGATAGTTGATTGACAAGGCCGTCTTACCTTAGACCCCGCACCGAGTGAACTGAGTGAGCTGTAAACAATCCGACCGACTGTGGTGAAGGGGAAGACAAGATGTCTCAGATTAAGCGATTTTAAGTGTTTAGTTGTTGGACGTAATAATGAATATAGCAGCCGTCATTTACACCCAACATCTGAGCGGCTGAAGACGCAGAGGGTTAAAGTTATTTTCACTTTGAAGTGAATGCACCGATCCCCAACCTGCCTAAATACGTTTATGTTCGCGCGAATCATCCGTGATTCAGCTTCATCTATACAGAAGAAGTGAGTAGAAGTTTTTTTTTTGCAAACCAACTTTCCTAATAACTTGCTAGTTGGCCAGTTTTGCTGCTAAAGTAAACGGTACCGCTTGTTACCCCACGGAAGAGAGGGGCGTGGTCAGCAGAACTCATTGGCATTTAAAGCAACATGGACTAAAAAACAGCTTGATGAAAACAGAGCTGATTTAGACAGGGTAAAGAAGATATTTTTTACATTACCATCGAGAATTTTTAACCAAAGTATGCTATAGACCAGGGGCGTAGCCACGGGTGTGCCAGGGTGTGCCGGTGCCACCCACAGTGGCAGCTGGCACACCTAAAAACAGATGCAGAATAATTATTTTTTTAATCGTAATAAACATGGGCAGCGCAAAGGAGGGGCTAGCAGATGCTTCAGCACCCCCAAGAAAGACCAAAGCACTGTCATTGCACCCATAAGAAATGAAATAAATTAAAAACATTGTACTTATTATTACGCATTCATAACTCTGCATTGCAATATAACGTGACGTGATTAGCAGGCGCACTTTTCGAATTGACAGCATTTTATTAAAAAAATTGATCGGTTCCTTGTGCCAAGAAGGCCTGTCCCCGACTAAAGATTTCCCTAGTCACACATAAATTGATTAATATAATAACTAAGGCTACTAACCATCCTTTAATATATAGGCGTATAGTCTATTCTGCGCCCAAGCGCACGACTAAAGCTTGCGACGGCAAAAGTAGGCTAATGATTATGAATGTTGGGGGGAAAGGCAAAATAAAACATTTTAATTATTTGTTAATAAACTAGTGATTTCTTCTCAGTCAGTGTCGGCTGAAAATGTAAAGTTGCAGAATGCGACGCTGACTTTAATAAAGAAATGCACCTTTTCATTCCGACTACGTAATTAAAGATTTGTATTTTTTGGTTCGTTCGTTCGTTTAATAAAGTAGCCGGTTCATTGCTGTGACGCGCTCCATTTCACGGAGACTATGAGACGGCAGAAAGCACATCTTGTTTCTCTATTGTTTCTCTGTGTAGCCTACATAAATAAAAGCATATCTATATATATATGAACTGGCTGTTGAATTTTGTATTTTTGAAAGTTCAATAATAATATAAAAAAAACTTGCCGGACGGATTCATTACCCCGCTTTGTTCCGGGACCTCACAATTTACAGATCAAGCAGTGCTTACAATATTTGTTAATTTAAAATTTAATTAAAATTTAAATTATTTTCTAAAAAAATAAAATAATAATAACATAATTGAGGCATTCAAGGCCAGACCACGCCGTCTCGCCCTTTGAGCAGCTAACAGGCACCATTAAATGTACTGTGCTCTGTTGTTGGCGATCCTGAATGTAATGTATAAAAAATATTTTACTGCTTTCTCTAATGTGTCTTGCAAGACATCTATTCAAGATTGTTTATTCCACCAAAAGTAATTTCAAAGGAACATTATATGTAGGCCCATGTACAGTTAAAGTCACCTTTGCAGGATGTGCAAAATGATAATGATTTAAAAAAGGAGGGATTATTTAAAAGCATTTTGTTTTTATTTAGTAGAGCAGCTACAGCTGTTTTTACACAATATATTTTTACATCGCCTAGTCACTGAAGTCAATGATTATTCTTTGATAAAGTAAATGTGCTTTGCTCACTGTATAATGTGTTCGTTGTTTGAATAATCGTGGAAATGCGGTGTTAATTAGAAACTTAAAATGTATTTTTATTAAACCTGTGATCATCAGGTTAAATAGGAGTTTAGTCTTATTAAAATATGTGATAAATTGTACTTGCCTAAAAGGGGTTTATGATGTGTGTAGTTAATGATTAGGCTACAGTGAGCGCGGTTGACTAGAGCGCAGTTGAAGAGCTGTTGTAGGTTATACTGTATGTGATTGTCGGTGACACTCTTGAGCGAGAAAGCTTCGGAAAATGGAAAAAAACTACAACAACAAAAATATAGCTGCAAGCAGCGATAACCAGGGTTCAAGAATTTGAAGGCCTAAGGTGGTATGCTTTTAGGGTCTAGGCCAACATAGCTGGATGCATAGCTGACAGTGAAACTCATCGAAAATGGACAATAGGCTCACAGAAACACACACACACACACACACACACACACACACACAAATAGAAATGAAATGGTTAAACTATCATATTAATAATCATTAAGCTTGCTTACACAGATACACACACAGACACACTCATATACATGCACACATATTTTGTTGCAGATATAGATATTTGAAATAAATGACAGGTGACAATACTCTTTGCAAGTCTTCTCTTTTTAAGAGTTTATATCAGGGATCTCCAACCCTGCTCCTGGAGAGCTACCATCCTGCAGATTTCAGTTACAACCCTGCTCCAACACACCTGTCTGAAATTAACAAGTAGCCTTGAAGACTGTGATTAGCTGGTTCAGGTGTGTTTGATTGGGGTTGGAGCTGAAATCTGTAGGACGTAGCTCTCCAGGAGCAGGGTTGAAGACCCCTGGTAGGCCAATGTGAAATGCAGGGCTGACAATTGAACACATTCACAATGGAGAATTCATTAAAACTGTATCTCTCTCTGTCACATACACACACACACACACACACACACGCAGAAATGAAAGGTTTAAAAATGCTTAATAAACAGTAAGCATACAAACACAGACACACAGACATACGCAGAAATGAAAGGTTTAATAATACTAAATATACAGCACGCATGCTAACACACACACACACACACACACACACACACACACACACACACACACACACACACACACACACACACACGCACACACACACACACACACACACACACACACACTCACTTTGTTGCAGATATACAATAGTGATTTTCAAAGACATCCAAAATGGAGAATAGGTTAACAGACACATGTAGCCTACACAAAAATGAAATGGTTAAACTAACATATTAATACCCAATAAGCATGCTTGTTTTTTTTGCGCATTAATCTGACAATAAATGTGGCACACCCAGTTTTTCTGATGCACACCCAGAGTCTCCTTTCTGGCTACGCTCCTGCTATAGACTTTTCATTAAGACCCTAAAGGATCATATCAACTTGTGGAAATGGGCATTCGATGACCCCTTTAAGATGCACCCTGTTTATAGCAATTTTTTGGGGTTATTTTTTCAGTATTTGGGTAGCTTTTGTGTTACCCAGCTGTAAGGCCCGCCTCGATTCGACCCAATGGCGGCAGTCGTTCCGCGGGTGAAGGGCTTTGCGTGTTACAGTCTTTCCTTTTCACGACACAACAAGAACATTAAAATGGAACACTTTTTCTTATTATATATTTTGTCTCGTTATTTCATCTGACTCCATAAAATGAAAAGGGTTTTAATGATATCTGTGCATCATTAAAACAGGAACGAAAGATCGGTTATTCTTATCAGCTCTTTTTCAATACTTTACCCGTCCAGACATAGGGAAACTATATCGCTCAGAGGTCCTGTTTTCCACAGGTCTCACGGACACAATCTCGTCAGGCCCGGTCATCAGTCAGAGGTAAATTATGATTACGTATCTAAGATTTGCCGTAAATTCACACGTACACAATCAGAGACATCAATAACCCTCATGGGGCACCCTCAGAACTCGAATTCAATCGTTTACTTCAGTAAAGGGTTTTGGCCACTATCAGATATGTTAGCAGATCAATATACTACACTCGTAATAGCTTTGGATTGGCCAAATCTTTGTTTAAAGTAACATTAAATCAAAGTCAGAGGTGTGGACGTACCCGAATTCAGTCTGATCAGACGGCGTTCACCGTCACTGAACGGAAATTAGCCCGTCCCTACACCCAAGCACACTTAAAAGATGCCGGATATTAGCCGTCGCTAAAACTGACGCAGGCTTGCGGAAATATACGAATCCACTAATCTAGTAGAGAGAAAGCAATCTTCAGAGGCAGTTAGAATAGAATCAAACGTTACAATTTATTGACCAGGTAATCAAAACAATAATTCAAAGCTCCAATGTTACAAGAATAGAATCAATGGTTAACCATAACATAACAATAATTCAGGAATTGAAGAATTTGTAGAAATTACTACCTGGCAATGAAAAACTACACACAAGTGACATGTGCGGGCAATCAGCTTACTGATTCCTAACCATAGCTGGAAATGAAAACTACACACAAGTGATCTTGTGCGGGCAATCAGCTTACAGACGCCTAACCATAGCTGGAAATGAAAACTACACACAAGTGATCTTGTGCGGGCAATCAGCTTACAGACGCCAAGAACTTTGTGTCCCTTTCCCTTATATACCCAGATAATTCAATAGACCCACCCAGGTGGGTACCCAGGTGGTATCTTGTCATTATAATTAGTCTTTAGAATTTTGCAACCAAATGGCTTCTGGAGATCCTGTGGCCGGGAATACTTATTTACATACAGGAGATGTTTTGAGTAGGGGATCAGGGGGAGGGTACGTTCCCAGGCTGTACACTATACTTCTCAGATTTTAGAACTTCTTTTAGCTTTTCATTATGATTGGGAGAATGAGACCATTTTACCAGGCGCACTGAGACATTTCAAAAGATATCAAACATGTATGGTTACTTATTTGTACATATTACATTGCATGGATTTTTCAGTGAATTTGAGGTGATGAGGGGAGGAGGAAATGATGTCTGTACCAGGCCCATCGTGTAGACCGTCAGTACAGGGTGTGAACCCCCCAGTGTGCTGCGTCCTGGATGACGTATGCAAGGGACAGTTTTGTGGATTCCCAAGGGGGCCTTTTGTCCTCTAGAAGGGGGGGCCCAGACACATTGGCACCAGTCTTACACAGCCCATGGGTCAAATGTAACTACCCAATGTTTGGGTAGTTTTTTAGTGTTACGCAGATCCTGAGTTAGAGTAACCCATGGCAGGATTTTGCATCTTCTGGAGAGAGCAGTTCTAAGCGCCATCGAATTGAAGCATTCCTTCGGTAAATACAGGTTTCTGTACATTTTTATTTTATTGATAAAATCGTTTCTGCGCTGTATATCATCCAATTTTATGCAGAGCAACATACAGGGGCGTGGTGTGAATCACTAAACAAACGTCGCTTGCGCCGGTCTTATTGCGCGATGAAGAGTCTGATACTTTGCATAAAATAAACGATTATATTTATAAAGATACAGAATAAAAATACTTTGGATGTTAAAATATGTCGTCGGAGCTGTTTACGGTTTATTTTTGGGCAGGTTGTGAAGGCAAACGCTGTACATTTCGTCCATAAGTGAAGCGCAGGGCAGCGGTCTTATCCGTGAGCAGTTCCCGCCGAACACGACTCCAGCTCGGGCACGAGAGCCAGCGCCGTTATGGTGGAAACAGAATTACAGAGTGGTCCATTTATTCGTGAATTACGTCTGTTTAATGTTTAATCTTCACTTCTAATGTTTGTTAAACGAGATTAAATGGGCAATGTGTATATAGCTTACATAAAAAACGAGATAAACAATTCTGTAAATGAGAAATAAAGGAATTTATCATGTAAACCAGCGGTCGAGGAGTATTTTACAGTAATAAAGCAATAAAGTAAAAAAAAAGTATTATAATACTAATGGATCAACCCATTAGCTAAAAATCAACCCTTTATTATGGGTTAAATAAATAGCCCAATTTACTGGGTAAAATTAACCCCAAATGTGTTCTGTCCTATATTTACCCAGCCCTTGGGTTAAAAACAACCCAAATTTGGTTGCTTTTAACCCAGTGTTTTTTAGAGTGCAATAAATGCATCTGATGCCTCAACTGTGGAGAAGCACCGTGATGCTACGAATCCAGTGTAAGAGATTTAGAGTTGTTTTGATATTTCATAAGCCTTATTATGTTTAGATGTGTAATATTATGATGTCTAGTTTAACTTCATGTGCTTCGATTTTTCCCTAAAGTTCCTCCAAAAAAAACTCACATTACCATCGATCCATCTGATTCAGTGTCTGTTGGCACAATGTAACTTTGACCTGCAAAAGCAAAGCCAGTCCATCAAATGACATGATCTTCTCCTGGTACAAATGGGGAGAGTCAAAATGACTGGATTATAGAGAAAAAATTACCTTTGGTGCAAATAAAACTAATGCAGGCTGATACTTGTATAGCAGAGAACAAATATGTCATCCAGAAGTCAAAAGAGATCCAGCTGATTGTGGCAGGTGAGTTTAATTCAGGAATTCAACATGCCAATTATAATCAAAATTCTGTTTTATCACTTGACCTCATCTCATATTGTCTGAAGTCTACTGAACAACATGTCTTCATTTATGTTTTATCTGCCACCGGGTCATTTTAGGTTAATTTGAATAATCCATGCCTTTGATTGCAGGCTGTGTAGGAGCAGTTTGAGCTGTTGTTGTTTCTTCTGGTAACACTTTCACAACTAAGAAGGTAGGCAACGACTAAATATGATGTTCCATAAGTGTTTATATTTGTGATTTTGATTTATGAATTTCCTATTGGTAGGGTACAACAGGCAAATGCATTCAGTGAATCCAATGTTAGGGAACCAGACTATTTAGATCAGGTATATTCTATGCTCTTTTAGTGGATTGCATTATAGTGGTTACTAACTTATTAACTTTTTTTGGCTTATCATGGTCTTATACAGATTGACACCATTTATGTTAATTCTTTTATTTCTTCATGAGAAGAAATAATGGCAGACCACATAATGACAATCACATAATCCTCTATGCAGAGATTTACTTTTCTTCTCTTCAAACACCTGCAACGGTGAAATGCCACTATTACTTCAAATCAGAATCATAAACAAGTTATAAAAATTAACAGAATGTGTCACCTGCTTGGGTAATATACAAATATGTTGTGAACAAATAATACCACCACAAGCAGGGTCAGAACATTTCTTGCAAAATAATAAAGCAATGGCACTCACTGCTCTTTGTTAATTTACCACATATGAAGTAAGAATGCTCATTTACATCGATCCATCTGATTCAGTGTCTGTTGGCACAATGTAACTTTGACCTGCAAAAGCAAAGCCAGTCCATCAAATGACATGATCTTCTCCTGGTACAAATGGGGAGAGTCAAAATGACTGGATTATAGAGAAAAAATTACCTTTGGTGCAAATAAAACTAATGCAGGCTGATACTTGTATAGCAGAGAACAAATATGTCATCCAGAAGTCAAAAGAGATCCAGCTGATTGTGGCAGGTGAGTTTAATTCAGGAATTCAACATGCCAATTATAATCAAAATTCTGTTTTATCACTTGACCTCATCTCATATTGTCTGAAGTCTACTGAACAACATGTCTTCATTTATGTTTTATCTGCCACCGGGTCATTTTAGGTTAATTTGAATAATCCATGCCTTTGATTGCAGGCTGTGTAGGAGCAGTTTGAGCTGTTGTTGTTTCTTCTGGTAACACTTTCACAACTAAGAAGGTAGGCAACGACTAAATATGATGTTCCATAAGTGTTTATATTTGTGATTTTGATTTATGAATTTCCTATTGGTAGGGTACAACAGGCAAATGCATTCAGTGAATCCAATGTTAGGGAACCAGACTATTTAGATCAGGTATATTCTATGCTCTTTTAGTGGATTGCATTATAGTGGTTACTAACTTATTAACTTTTTTTGGCTTATCATGGTCTTATACAGATTGACACCATTTATGTTAATTCTTTTATTTCTTCATGAGAAGAAATAATGGCAGACCACATAATGACAATCACATAATCCTCTATGCAGAGATTTACTTTTCTTCTCTTCAAACACCTGCAACGGTGAAATGCCACTATTACTTCAAATCAGAATCATAAACAAGTTATAAAAATTAACAGAATGTGTCACCTGCTTGGATAATATACAAATATGTTGTGAACAAATAATACCACCACAAGCAGGGTCAGAACATTTCTTGCAAAATAATAAAGCAATGGCACTCACTGCTCTTTGTTAATTTACCACATATGAAGTAAGAATGCTCATTTACAGCATCAGTGTTTGTGTAAAATCACATGATCAACAATTTTGTTTCATCATTATGTATTTCTGCTTTGTATTAGCAACACACTCTGCTCTTCTGTTCTTTACAGACTGATTCATACATTTACTGATAGTTAAAACATGGTAACCACAAATTAACCATGGCTTTGCTACACTAACCATAGTTTAACCATGTTATTGGTAGAAGGTGGTCATACAAATGGCAAAAAAAAAACTTGGTTACTACACTTTCACTATAATAAATTGTTAATTTTCATAATTATAATACTGGTTAATTTTCATAAGGGAATTAAAAAAGATTAAGTCACTGAAAAGGTGTTTTATAGTAACATTAAAACCAAGTGCAGAGATGCAGATAAAAATGTAAAACTGTCAATAGTGTCGGCTGCCCACTGCTCCAAGTGTGTGTGCACTTGAATGGGTTAAATGCAGAGAACACATTTCACTGCTGGTTATACTCTGTATAATTGTGTATGTGACAAATAAATCTAATCTGAGCTTAATAATAAAATGGAATTTAGGAGGGTTAAAATTGATGTACTACTCATGAACTGAGGAGGGTTCAATACAGTATGTTAATATGCTGCAATGCCAACACAATACAAAAAAAACCCATAAAATAAATGTAGTCATTTTTTTTGATTTAAGTATATTAATTCCTGTACTTTTAAGTTCTGAAATAATTATTAGTAATACTTTATTTGTAGGCATTCTTGTTGCATGTCACATTTACTTACTATTATAATAACAATAAGTTATGCCTAATTACATGCAAGTGAAACTAAACCAAACCATAATCCTAACCCAAACCATATAGAGTAAGTATGTTGTTAATTAATATTACTCCATACTTAAATGTATACATACACTGCAACAAAGTGTAATCAAATTATATTTGTTATCCACGTTTTTCTCACTGCGCTATCTGTGCTCCTGGCGCTGAAACATCGACATCAATATCAAATGTCACTAAAACTACACTGGTGATTCAGTTATTTTGTTCAAAGAATGAAAAAATGACTGACAAGTGATTAGAAATGTCTATAATGTTGGCTTGTCATTCAGTCGTGTAATCATTGTGTTACATACTGTTCACTGAAAAAAATTTTTTTTATTGATTTGTTTTTTTATATGTATGACATTGTTTCTTGCCGTTTTTGAGCTGCCATTTTATTTATAATATCTGTATATATTTAAAATTTCGATTTGATTTATTTCATGATTTGAGTTATGCTAATGTGTATTTATTTAATGTGTATTTACACATTAGTACAATTTCTACATAAAATTCAGCAAAACATTTCTTTGTGGTATTTATAAGGTTCTGTAAATTAAATATCGTAGTTGTAAAATACAATGACACATTTTGATCGTAAATATTAAGATGTTTATAAAATGATCAGTTATTAATTATCAACATTAGCAAGATTTAAATGTATTAATTGATGTTGTTAAGGTAAAACTTTATTTTACAGTGTCCTTGTTACACATGCATGATACATGCACTTACTATAGTAATAACAGTAAATTATGCTAGATAGATAATTAAGAGTTAGATTGATAGTAGATTGATAATTAATTACACAGTACTTAAACACAATTATACTGTAACAATGACATCTTACAACAATAAAGTCTAACTGTTGTTATTCTATGCTCTGTTTTAGTCTCTGATGACAGCGACATCTAGAAGAGCAAAAGGAAAAGGAATTCCAGGAATAGAAGACGAGTTTATATCTTGAGCAAGTGTCTGAGAATTTAGACAATTTCCTTGTTTCAAAGCTGTCTGAATTTTGTCTCTGTGTGTTGCGTGTTTGTGGGTTTTATGTGCTGTAGCCTCCTCCCACACAAGTCACAAAGACAGTGGTTTCTTGACAAATTGAAATGTTTTGTGAGTGACATGAGTTACATCTTTAAACGGCATGCAGTTATTAAATTCTTTACACTTTGCTACATTTAATTTACCATGCTCTAAACAACATTAGTTTTAACTTCTCTGACCACGTTATAGAATACAACAATTTTGACACCAATGTATTAACACAAGTCAACAGTGCATGTTTAAGTCTGCAAGAGTCACATAAACACATAATTTATGCTTTCACTGATTTATCAGATTTGCGCCAAATTGGTTTGGATTAAAACATCCAAGTTCATGTTTCATTCAATGTTAACAGCATATGAAAGTATGTAAGAAAAAGTGTTGAGGACGTTGAAGATACCGATGAAGATGTTTTTTGCAGCATAGCAGTGACAAAGTACATGTTGTACCTTGGGTTCAACGGAGTTGGAATTAACCCTCAACATCCTAAGCTCCAACATTTTATACTGTATTACGTTCATCTTCCCGCTCAACATGTAAATACAGTTTAGTTTTAAATCTAAATTGCGGATAATAATGAAAGTGATAGCCTTCCGTTCTCACATTGTTGATAGACTTTCAGGTGAGAACAACAAATGTTAAGGTGATATGATTCAATAGAATACCGATCAGTTGTTTCCTGGACCCTTTTGGTCTGCAGATGGTTCTCGATTGCCTTCTGCCGTTCCCATGCTATAAGTGACAAATTTTCACTCCGGAGATACTATTTACATATTATTTAAACGGAATGAACCCTCTATATGATAATTAAGCTCTTTGTAGGGAAATGAGTAGTGGAATACACAATTTGAAGTGAAAGCTGGTCGAGGTAGATGATAATTTCTTACAGAAAGTGTATATAGGGCAGTTTTATTTAACAGTAACAAGAAAAGGCTTATTAAGTTAATATTAACTTTGAGGAATAAAATGCTGAATATTTAATCAAAACTTGGTCATATTTTGAAAAAATGTGGTGATAGATCGCCCATTTAACGTTTATTTCATGACTGAAGAAACAATTTATGTTCTATACATCTTGGGTCTCAAGTTTTTCAAATTATGTTTAAAATGTGTTGCAATGGAAATGATCATCTGCTTTTGTGAACGCCTGCACTGTTGTGTGGTAAGGTTTCTTCTCTTTTTTGTAAAATTATGAGTTATTTGTAACAAAGTAGATATCTGTAGTAAACATCTTTCACCTACAGCTTTTTTTTGACAGTAAAAGAGATGTAATTGATTGGAAAGGCTTCACAACAGACTTTTGTAAGAATCTGTAATAGCTGCCTTCTTGACTAATGTCTTAAAACACTATTTAGCCCAATTAAATTTTTAGCTTTGTGGTTTATGTTTGCTTTAGAAATAGTCCTGCAATAATTTGGCATAAAACTATAGGCTATCATACTATTATTGTACTTTTAAATGGAAAATCAAATGGATTTTGATTGAATGTCATTATTTTTATCCTTCATCAGCTGGAAAAAAATGCTTTGAAAATGATATCATGATCTCTCTGTGTGCCCTATATTAATCTTGTTCAACATCAGAAGTCATAAGATCACTTTACTGATTCTGACCTAACAGACCTCTAGAGATGTCTGTAATTCATTTCACTTTCTTCACCATCATTATCAGTTCTGTGTTACTACATACTGTCTCAGGTTAGTTCATTTTTAAATGAATTTTCCAATAGAAAGCTTAGGCTTCATCTTTCAGTCTGTCACAGAACAATATACAGTGCTCAGCGTAAATGAGTACACCCCCTTTGAAAAGTAAAATTTTAAACTATCTCAATGAACATAAAAACATTTTCCAAAATGTTGACAAGACTAAGTTTAATATAACATCTGATTAACTTATAACATGAAAGTAAGGTTAATAATATAACTTAGATTACACATTTTTCAGTTCAAATTAGGGTGATGCAAAAATGAGTACACCCCACTAAAAGTCTCTGGAGCAAAGCTACATTTTAGACTACAAATGTCTAATTTAACAAGAATTCAACCACAGGTGAGTCTAATTATTCATTACACAGGTGACAGTTGACTACAAAAGGGTGTTACTTAAAGAAAACCCCTTCCCATTTCATGCTGTCAGCAATGGCACTACATGGAAGAGAAATGTCACAAGACCTGAGAAAGAAAATAATTTCTTTACACAAGAAAGTTGAAGGCTACAAGAAGATCAGCAAAGCTTTACTTATCAGTCAGAATACTGTAGCAAAAGTGGTACAAACATTTAAAAAAGATGGAACTGCAACTATCCCACAGAGACGCCCAGGTCGTCCACGGACGTTAACACCTCATCAGGAACGTCTTCTGATGAGAAGGGTTGAAGAAAATCGACATGCAAGTTCACTGCAGTTATCTAAAGAAGTAGAAAGCCAAACTGGGGTGACTATTTCCTGTGATACAATACGGCGTACACTGCAGAGGAATGGCATGCATGGGTGCCGTCCACGAAAGAAGCCTCTCCTAAAGCCCATGCACAAAAAAGCCCGCCTAGAGTTTGCCAGGGCCCATGCTGACAAAGATGAAGACTACTGGGACTCTATACTCTGGAGTGATGAGACCAAGATAAATGTTTTTGGAACTGATGGCTTCAAAACTGTATGGCGCCGCAAAGGTGAGGAATACAAAGAAAAATGCATGGTGCCTACAGTGAAACATGTTAGTGGCAGTGTCCTTATGTGGGGCTGCATGAGTGCTGCTGGTGTCGGGGAGCTGCATTTCATTGATGGCATCATGAATTCACAAATGTTCTGCTCTATACTGAAAGAGAAGATGCTACCATCACTCCGTGCCCTTGGTCGTCGTGCACTTTTACAACATGACAATGATCCTAAACACACATCTAAGGTTCTTCTTTCTGAAGAAGAACAGGGTGAAAGTGATTCAGTGGCCAAGTATGTCTCCTGATCTGAACCCAATCGAACACCTATGGGGAATTCTGAAGAGACAAGTTGAGCATTACTCTCCATCCAGCATCCAATCTCTAAAAGAGGTCATTCTTGAAGAATGGAAAAATATAGATCTGGCAAAATGTCGCCAACTTGTTCATTCCATGCCTAGAAGACTTGGTGCTGTCTTTAAAAATCATGGAGGCCATACAAAGTACTAGATTTAGTAGTTTTTGTTGTGGGGTGTACTCATTTTTGCATCACCCTAATTTGAGTAAAACTGAGAAATGTGTAATCTAAGTTATATTATTAACCTTACTTTCATGTTATAAGATGTTATATTAAACAGATGTTATATTAAACTTAGTCTTGTCAACATTTTGGAAATGGTTTTTGTGTTCATTGAGATATTGTTTAAAATTTTACTTTTCAAAGGGGTGTACTCATTTACGCTGAGCACTGTATGCATAACTAATGTGTTTTTATGTTCCAGCTGATGATATCTACGCTGCTGTGATGCCTCCGACAGTTACAGCTCTGACAGGCTCTTGTCTGCAGATTCCTTGCACATTCAACATCTCTGGTTTTGAAGACAAACGTAAAAGAACCAAATCTATTTATGGGATCTGGCTAAAAAACTAATCACAGTTTGTTAGAAAATACAGTTGTATAGCTTTTAATAGCAGTAAAAACATAATTTGAGGATTCAGTGACATACAGATGACTGGAGATCTCACTGAGAGCAACTGCAGAAGGGTCTTCTACAACATCATGAAGAATCATTCAGACCTCTATTACATCAGTCTGGAAATGCACTGTAAAACAAAAACAAAAAGTTGAGCCAACTTAAATTTTTAAGACAACCAGCTTCAGCAGATTTTTGAGTTCTCTCAAAACTTATTTTTGAAGGAGATTCTTAACTTTTTGTTGTATAAACTTAAAACAACAATTTGAGAAAACTAACAAATCTGCTGAAGCTGGTTGCCTTAAAATTTTAAGTTGGCTCAACTTTTAGTTTTTTACAGTGTGGAGCCTAATGTGTTCAGCGCAACATTTAACCCCAGTACAGATGATTCAAGCGAGACTGTGAGGATCGATGTCACAGGTAAATGTCACATACAACATACATACATAATACATCAGTCTCTCATCACTAGGAATTGTAATTTTACTTAACGATGAGCCACAATATTTTTTTTATTCTGTAGATTCACCACAACCTCCTGAACTTAAACCCAGTGAGCTACAGTATGTGAAAGAGGGAACTACAGTCAATCTGAACTGCTTTGCTGAAGCCCCCTGGACCAAACAACCTCCTCCAATATCCTGGTCTAACAGCCCTGAATCTGCCCACATTACATCACAGTTACAGGAGAAACCTGATAAAACCCAGTCAGTGTTTTCATACATGACCTTCAAAGCTTCATAAAAAGATCACAGAAGGAACATCTCCTGCACTGCTACATATAAAATAAATACATCTGATGCCTCAACTGTGGAGAGCATCGTGATGCTACGAAACCAGTGTAAGAGATCTGGATTAGTTTTGTGTTTCTTGTAATTCTTGATGTGATTAAATAAATATGTCATTGCTATGATTTAGGATCAGGTATTAGTTTACTCTACTTGTGTTTCTTTTAAAGTTCCTCCAAAAGAAACTCACATCATCATTACTCCATCTGTTGGTACTAATGTTACTTTGACTTCCGAAAAAAAAAATGACTTGAACTGCACCTGGTATTAACATGGAAAGGAGACGCCTATAACTTGGTGTAAGAAGATTAATTTAACTCCTGGTTAATAGCATCATACTTCTGCATTGCACAAAATAAACATGGAAAACAGTCATCAAAAGAGGTCCAGCTCACAGATGAAGGTGAGTTTACACAGTTTGAATGTAAAGAACAATTTACGGATCTAGAGTTGCTAGTGTTTTACCTCATACAGTGATTTACAAACTACTACAAAGCCCTTCAGTCATGCACATGTGGTTAAACAAGTCATTCTTAGTTTGTTTATACATTTTTTTCCTCTGTGCAAAAAGTATTATTTCCATTGGAGAGAACATAATGCATTCACATATGGTGCAAAAGTATTTTTATAAAAGTTTTTGTCAGGTGGAAAATTCTCTACATTTTTTATGTCAATCTTGAGTTAAATGAGTGCATCATGATTTGTAACCATCAAATCAGGAGCGTAGCCAGAAAGGAGACTCTGGATGTGCATCAGAAAAACTGGGTGTGCCACATTTATTGTCAGATGAATGCGAAAAAAATATAAAAAAATAAAGCATGCTTATTGGGTATTAATATCTTAGTTTAACCATTTCATTTTTGTGTATGCTACATGTGTCTGTTAACCTATTTTCGAATGTCAATTCGAAAAGTGCGCCTGCTAATCATGTCACGTTATATTGCAATGCAGAGTTATGAATGCGTAATAATAAGTAAAATGTTTTTAATTTATTTCATTTCCTATGGGTGCAATGGCGGTGCTTTGGTCTTTGGGGGTGCTGAAGCATCTGCTAGCCCCTCCTTTGCGCTGCCCATGTTTATTACGATTAAAAAATAATAATTCTGCATCTGTTTTTAGGTGTGCCAGCTGCCACTGTGGGTGGCACCGGCACACCCTGGCACACCCGTGGCTACGCCCCTGCATCAAATATATGGTATTTTTTATTTTTAGAAATGAGACAATTGGCCTTTTGAATTTTATTAACAATCAAACATATTTGCAACATATCTTTGCCGTCATTACCAATTTGCACTTTTGTAAAGTTTGTAAAGTTAGTTTGAATATAATTATGTGGAATTTATAGGCTGCTGGGAAAACTAAAGTGTACCTAAAAACATTCTGACCAAAAACTTTCAATAACCATCCCGCCACCATACAAGATGTACTCAAATATACAGTCTGTATAAAACAAATCTGCATACCCCTGTTAAATGTGTATTTTTTTAAATGTAAAATGTATTTAAATAAAATTATATATTTTTAATCTTTAATGAAGAGGCAGTGTAGTTAGATCCAATTGCAGCATTATTGATATACAAGAGGTGGTCAGACAGGCAATGGTCAAAGGCAGTAACAGGAGTAATGAAGGCAAGGCAGAATCAACAAGAGGGGCAATGCAAAGGTCGGGGCAGGCGGCAGACGGAGAGGATATCGAAAGGCAGGCAGGGTCAAAAGGCAGGCAGCAAATGGTCAGAGTAAATAGGCAGTCCAGGTAAACAGAAAACAGGGGAAACGTTTAGAATGTCAGCCGGGGCAAAACAAGACTTCGCAACGTGTGTGGGGAAGTGTGCTGCTTAAATGTGGGTGAGTGAATGAGGTGCAGGTGTGACTCTGGCAGATCGGCGGAGACGTGGAGTGACTCTGAGCAGACGAGACAGACGCCCGCCAGGGCGGAGCAGACGAGACAGGCGCCCACCAGGGCGGAGCAGACAAGACAGGCGCCCACCAGGGCGGAGCAGACAAGACAGGCGCCCTCCAGGGCAGAGCAGACGAAACAGGCACCCTCCAGGGCGGAGGAGACGAGACAGGCGCCCTCCAGGGCGGAGCAGAGACCCACGGCAGAGACTGGGACCTAGAGGAAACTGAAACACAAGAGACAGAGAGAGCACATATAGTCTCAAGGATAGAGGTAGTGAGTTCTCTAGGTGGCCATAGAAGATCCGGGGCCTCGGGCATCCATGATGGATCAGGGGACTTCATGGACCATGGCAGATCCGGGGTCTCCGTGAGCACTGGCGGGTAGCTCCCCCCCAAAAAGGGGAAATCCACTACCTCAGGGAGGCACTCTGGAGGCGCGAACGTCAGGGGGTATTCTGGACGTGCTGAGTCTCGGGGGCGCTCGGGAGGCGCTGAACTGGAAGGAACTAGCGGAGACGAAGGTGAGCCGGACGGGGCCAGCGGGGGCTCTGGGGAGCCGGACAAAACCAGCGGGGGCTTTGGGGAGCCGGACGAAACCAGCGGGGGCTCTGGGGAGCCAGACGGAACCAGCGTGGGACCCGGAGTGCCGGACTCTGCGAGCTCCTGGATCGGAGCGGCCTCTGGAGCGAACTCTGCGAGCTCCTGGATCGGAGCGGCCTCTGGAGCGAACTCTGCGAGCTCCTGGGACGCAGCGGGCTCTGCTGCGGACCTGGGTATGCCAGCTGCTCGCACCAACACCAGTGGTGGATCCAACACTCTAGTAATCAGTCCTGGCCGAAGAGGTGCATCCGCAGGCGTGGTGGCCATCTTGGCCAGGGACTCAGGCATGGCAGGCACGACGTGAGCAGACTCTGGTTTCTGATGGTGCGTTGTTGCCTCCGCCATCTTGTGCGTGCCTTCTGGTGCGTCCGCTATCTTGGTTAACGACGCGGTGTCGCGTTCCTCCTCCACGACACCCACAGTGAAGGAAGAGCCAGCACACAGCAAAGCATAGTCCATAAGGCCCCTCAAACTGCCATTAAACTCCCCACCAGGAAACAGAGATTTGTTAAACTGGGATTTGATGTGTTCATTGAGCCCGAAATGAAACAAGTCTTTGAACAAAAATTTGTCGTACAGCGGTACCTGATAAGACAGCTCACAGAACTGGTGGACATACTCCTCAATAGACAGGCCTCCCTGGCGAAGATGTAGGAGTTGGTCTATGGAGTCCATGGTTGAGCTGGGTAGCCGAAATAAAGCCGCTGGATCTGAGGTGGCGAAGTCTTCTGTAATGAAGAGGCAGTGTAGTTAGATCCAATTGCAGCTTTATTGATAGACAAGAGGTGGTCAGACAGGCAATGGTCAAAGGCAGTAACAGGAGTAATGAAGGCAGGGTCAAAAGGCAGGCAGCAAACGGTCAGAGTAAATAGGCAGTCCAGGTAAACACAGGGAAACAGAAAACAGGGGAAACGCTCAGAATGTCAGCCGGGGCAAAACAAGACTTCGCAACATGTGTGGGGAAGTGTGCTGCTTAAATGTGGGTGAGTGAATGAGGTGCAGGTGTGGCAAGACAATCAGGGTTGATTAGTGATTGGTGACAGCTGTGTAATTGGTGCAATGGTGGATGGAACTGTGTGTGTCGTAGTGCAGTGAATGATGGGAGTTGTAGTCCATGGGTGATGTGCAGCTTTAGTGTGGTGAGAGGCAACCAGTTTTGTGACAAATGTAATGTTGAACATCAGGGGCCCGTTCTTCGTACGTCGTTAACTCAGTTCTTGGATCATTTTGTTCTTCTAAGCTCATCCTGGAGTTGCTGTCATAGCATCAAGTCCGCAAGCTTAAGGGTGAATCCCAATTCTCTGTCTTCCGCCTTCCTCCTTCCTCCTTCCCCCTTCCCCTTAGTTTTGCGCGTTCACGTGAGAGTAAGCCTAAGGGCTGTCCCAATTCTCGTTTTGATCGAGGGGTAGGGCTAAGGGGAAGGGGTAGATACCCCTTAAAACCAAGCATTTCCGCAAGCTTACTTGAAACCAAGGGGTACCCAGAACACACTGTTCATCCAGAGAGTGCCATAAATGTTAGTATTTTCGGCTTAAATAATTTATTTAAAAATGACGACAGTCTTGTTTTGTGCTCTACACAGTCCTGTACATATATATTTGCAACCATGTTCTTAATTTAAATGTTTTTAAAAAACTATATTTTTCCACGCTAACGTTACATTGCTGATTTGCACAACAGTCCCACATTTCTCTGACTAGAGAAAACATCACTAAAACCCAGCCAATCGACATTGCAGACGGCAAGTTTGTGATCAACACATGTCACCTCTGGTGACGTAGCAGCCAGTTAGCGACAATGTATGATGACGGAACAGAAACCAAGTGGTGTCTCAATTCATAGGGGTATGTTTTTACCCCTAGCGCTTACCACTCTGTTTCGAGGAACAAGGGCTAGGGGTAAGACGAAGGGGTAGGGGAAGGGGTAAGACAGAGAAATGGGATTCACCCTAAACCTGCTCGGGAGAAGGCTTATTTCATGTAAACAGAATAAGATTGCATCTTTTTAAGTAGAATTGATACTCAAAATCCATCCCAGCCATTGCTACTTTATTATAAGAGTACCCTGCTTGTCCAGGGACAAAAATGTAAAATAAAAATAATTTAATAATTAATTTGAAAATAAGATAACAATGTTGTGTAGTCTATAACACTATAGACACAGCCAGTTTTACTCATTGAAAGATTTATTAGTGATAAAATATTTACTTTATAATTGTAATGGAGTCTTACACACATGCTATACAGTTAATCTGAGTAATGCATTAATTTGGGTAAAGACAGATATTATGGGAGGGGCTTGATGGAGCGCAGATGCAGCACATAACATGATCTTTAAGAAACTGTAATTAATGATGTTACGTAACAAATCAGTTTCAAAGATAAAATTAAATTCATTGCTAATTAAAACACTGAAGTAAAAATGTAAAGCATACACAAATGCTAGAAATCATGAATATAGCCTAAATAATTGGGAATCATGTAAAAAAAATGACAAATAAATTAAAAACAGTGCATATTTAATTGATCTATTATAACATTTATGTAGTTTTATTCGCTTGGCTGTTTTCTTATAAAAGGCCAGCCATTTGTAAACTTTTCAGTCAAGTGTCTTTTTAAATGATATGATGTCATAACGTTGCTGTCTTGCCGCCAGCCAATCGCTGCATTGCTGATCATGGTCTCGAGTATCGATCTGCTCTTTTTTAGGGAACACGAGAATGCGAAGTAATCTCACACAACAGATATTTTAAACTAATCTAATACGAAAATTCGTTTGAAGAACCAAATTAGCCAGAGATCAGTTATCAGGATTAGAAGATCTGGCATCTTTCAAATCATCTCAGATGTATTAAGCGTGGTACGAAGAACGGGCCCCAGGAGAAGGGTACAAAAGTATTTTCAAATTTAGTTTTTATTATAATTTGGCATTTATGTAGGCTGCTGCAAAAACAAAAATGTGGCAAAATATTTTGACATTTCTCACTCTTATTAGGACGAAAACTTTCAACAAACTCAGTGACAATGTTAAAATATGTTTGTAATGAGTTTATTACCCACAGCCAGTATAATTAATAGATCATGTATTATGATGAATCACTTATCGTCTGTTATAAAGAGACTTACATCTCAAAGCTGCAAAACTACTGCTTCACAAAGTGACACAGATGAGCTGTTCTTCAATGCCTTTCCTTGTGAGAACTGATGCTTAAAAATGCATGTTTATTTTAAACATTATTATTGTGTTATAATTTATTTATATTATCTGTCATTATCTGTGTAATGGCTTATTTCCTCTGAGGAAACTGTGCTTTTGAATAACACTGTAGCAACCTAGAGAGACTTTCTGTTGACTGTTAGTTAAACTTTACACCACCTGACATTTTATATAAAAATACAAATGAACGTCACAGTAAAGTATTTTCTCAGAATATAGTTTTAAATTCAGAAATTGAATACTAAGGACGTTACGTTTAAAATGCTTGTGAGCTGTAGTTCCTTTTTTAATGCAAGATTATAAGTAGACATTGACAAGCACTCTGGTAGCATAGAGTTAAAAATGGTGTTAATTTGTGGGTTGCACTGTTGCTGACTTATGTATCAGCTACAATGAGCACAAAGACAACAAAAGTCAAGTCAAGTCATGTCACCTTTATTTATATAGCGCTTTTAACAATACAAATTGTAACAAAGCACTGCACAGTATCAAAATAGGCAAATTGTGTCAATAATGTAAAATGACAGGATTTAACACTCAATTATCAGCTGAATGTATTTCATTATTGAATTTAGTAATGGCATCGTCCAGCTCAGTTCAGTTTAAATAATATCTGTGCAATTAAGTCGATGATATTGCGGGAAATGAAGATTCCCCAACTAAGCAAGCCAGAGGCGACAGCGGCAAGGAACGAAAACTCCATCGGTGACAGAATGGAGAAAAAACCTTGGGAGAAACCAGGCTCAGTCGGGGGGCCAGTTCCCCTCCGGCCAGATGAACCAGTAGTCTGTTCCAACTGCAGCAAAGTCAGAGTGTAAGTGGTCCACCCGGCTCCAGGGGCCTTTTCCCGATGGATGTCTAGGTGACGAGGTTCTCACTGGAGATCTGTCTCTGGGGCTCATCTATGTGTCCTAGACTCCGCTGACGTTCAGGGCTGTAGAGGTTGTCTCTAGGTGCTGATCCTCCATTTATGGCAGACTTTGGTTAAGTCAGTATAATCGCTAATGGTTGGCTTCCTCTGAGGTCCTCCGAAGGGTTGTCATCGTCTCTTCTCAGGTGTTCGGTCATCTCAGATCGTTTAAGGGCTGGATCCAGACTGAAGCTTGTGTAATTCCTAGCTACCACGGGATGTTAATCCCGTGGCAGAAACATAGAAACAATAAGACAATTAGCGTAGCAGTTGTTCCATCCAGGAATAACCCTGGATGAAATTATCAGTATAACCCAAGCTAAAGCATAATAATGTGCATTTGTTCAGATAGACTGGCAGTACAAGTTTGTGAGATGCATTATATGAATGCTTGGCTAAAGAGATGTGTCTTTAATCTAGATTTAAACAGAGAGAGTGTGTCTGAACCCCGAACGTTATCAGGAAGGCTATTCCAGAGTTTAGGAGCCAGATATGAAAAAGTTCTACCTCCTTTAGTGGGCTTTGCTATCCTAGGTACTACCAAGAGTCCAGAGTTTTGGGACCTTAGGGAGCGGGTTGGATTGTAGCGTGATAGAAGATTAGTTAGGTATGCAGGAGCTAAATCATTTTTCAAAAGCTCCTCTGCAGTCTCAGTGCAAATGTGTCAGGTCTCTTGTCAACTGAATTCTTTAACTATTTTTATGCATTGTCTTTTCTTTCCTTCTTTATTGTTCAAACATGGGTGTTTAATCACATATTGAGATACTATGAATCTCGTCCTGTAGTGCTGCTGGGAGGTATTAGTCAGTGGTATTTCACATCAGTAAGATCTCATAAAGAGGAAGACATTTTCACAAACTTCTGCTTTTCTTTGACTGCATTGCTCTAAGGTAAGGATTTTCTCTTCCAAACTGACCGATTTTAAAATATTAATCATTAGAAAAATGTTGTACAGAAAGTTAATAACAATGCTTATTCATTGTTATAAAGATATTAATCGAGGAAAAGAGAATCTGCAGTTTGCATGGACTATTAACTCTCAAATGTAAAGCAAAAATGTCTTTAGTATTATACACAAGCATAAGGTGCAGTTCATGCTATTGGATCAGATTCCCGCCTAAATTATTCCAGTGACAGATAAAACAATAACAAGTGTGAAAACTAAATTTAAAACGCAAGTAAAAATATATTGCACACGATTTAAAAATGAAAGCAAAATTTTCAGAATAGCAAACAATGGTCACGGATAAAAAAATAATAAGCGTAAATCAAAAAATTGATAATGCATTTTTTTAAATAATAAGCATGAATAAAAACTTTAAACATTTAAAATCATATTGCACAAATTTGTGATATAATATTGTGATATAATGACACAAATATTAATGCAAAATTATCTGACTTGCTCACAAAATATTATTTTCCTTGTTTATGATTCTCTGTTTTTACTGCTCTGATATTTTCTGCTCATATTTTTATCTTTGTATGCTTATGCTGTTTTTCCCTTTGCTCTTGTTTCCACATTCTGGCTTGCTTCCCCAAATGTTTCGGTTAGAGTTTCATGTAAATCAGCACGGGCTTAAGCATCATCATTGGTCCACTAGTTCTTGATTGACAGCTCCTCCTCAGCCAATCAGTCAAAGAGGGGCGGTGACGTCATGCCTGTGTGCCTCATTAGCTGCCCGATGCTCAGTAATGTTCACTTGTACAGGTAAAAATGGATAGCCTAACTGTTAGCTGGGAAACATCTTTTCATACAGGACACCGTTATATGTGTCGGTCTGTACGCCTGCCTGGCGATCCGTTAACGTTAAATGAGCCACCCAAGTGTGTCGGTTGTTTTGTCCAAGTAAAGGGAGTAAGGTGAGTTACCAATGTCCTGTCGAAGTTCATCTCTAAATGGTTTATATAGTGCCAAAACTGACTTAATGACAGCCAAACATTTGGTTCTGTGCATCTGGAACGCTCCAGTCTCATCCTTCAGTATGTCCGATAATTCATCCAGAGCATTAACTGATGTGTGGCAAGCAACATATGTTGCTATGCAGAGTTCACGTCGCCTCTGGTCGTCACAAATAGTACTTATACCTTATACTCACTGTAAATTGCTTAACTGTGGGAAGGCACCGCATCTTGTGCTTTTTAGTTTCAGCGTGGTCCTTCAAATCCTTTAAGTGGGCCCTTATTTCCATGTCGCAGAATTAGCAGTGTGCTTTGCTATCATCCAATTTTGATTGCGTTATCCATGACTTCAGGTCCAAATCACTCTCCCACTCCTTTCTGTAACTTTTTAAATATTTTTCCCACTTCGGCATCTTTCTTGATTCCTTACATTTCCTGCTGTGTGCTGGCTGCAGCTGCTATCACTTGTGATTGGCTAAGTGCGGGCTCATGAGTCATCGACGACGGCATCAACACAAGCACGAGTGGGCGTGTTTAGTAACGTGACAATGATTAATTGAATCTACTATGTACATTTTTAAAAACCGCCAAACTGGTCTCACACCCGCCCACATTTTGTCCACCCGCCCAAGCCAATTTTTACCTGCACAATCAAATTCAAAACCACCCAATCTGGAAACGCTGGCAATGATACCTTCAAAATGGCCACCTCGGTGACGTCACACATAATAAACGCACGTGACTGACAAAGACCGATTGTGGCTGCTTCCATTCGCGATGTGGCCATGGATTAATAAATACAGGTGATAAATATCGTTCCAGGAAACACAATTGGTTTGTGAGCACTTACATGGGACTGGTCGAACTTTTGGACGCTGATGCTAATGGGATTGTGGAAGCCATCACCGCTTTCTGCAAGCCAATGCGCTGGACATAGCAAATATGGTTGGCATAGCAACGAATGGAGCAAGCATCATGGTGGGGAGACAACATTCAGTGTATACGATGCTCAAGCAGAAACAGCCTAATTTATATTTACATTTATGCATTTAGCAGACGCTTTTATCCAAAGCGACTTACAGTGCATTCAGGCTATACATATTTTTGTCAGTAAATGTGTTCTATAATAAATAAAAGCTGTCAACAAATGTTTTCAGTTAGAGACCAGTGATAGCCTTAAAGTTTTCCGGGACCTCAATCAGCTGTACATGTCAACAATGAGACGTATAATTAAGCTGAGCGTTTTCCGAATGAATAATGAACAACAACTCTGAGACTTAGATCTAAAATCCTCTAGTATATAGCTCTCACCTAAAGATGCTGACCTGGGTACCACATTCAGTCAGAAGTTGGAGGCAAGCACCCTGTCACCAGAGAAAAAGCAGGAGTTCTTAACACGCTGTATAGACCTCTTAAAAGAACTCCTGAGCAGTATCAAATGAGTTTGCCTGCATCCATGGAGCTGCTGTGGAAGCTGGTACTCCTACGTCCCGCTTCTGTTGTGTCAAACAAGTCACTGTTTCATGAGTTGCCTAAGGAGTTCTTTTCAGGCTCACCAGATCTACTTGAGACTCAGTGGAGAAATGTTGCCTCCGCAGGGTTCTCATCTCACTTAACCATAGATGCGTTTTGGTTGGAGGTAGAGTCTTTTCAAGATGCTGGAGGACAAATACAATACAAATTAAGCTCGGATGAGCTTTATTTGTCACATACACAATTATACAGAGTATAATGAGGAGTGAAATGTGTTCTCTGCATTTAACCCATCCAAGTGTACACACTTGGAGCAGTGGGCAGCCAACTGTGCAGCACCCGGGGAGCAGTCGTGGACTTTCTGTCGGAGCCGGGATTCGAACCCCCAACCTTGGGTTACCTCGGGTCTCAAGTCCAACGCTCTATCCATTAGGCCAACGACTGCCCTGACGACTGCCCGGACACCACTGCTTTCAGGATTTAGCACTTGTTGCAATTAAAATCCTTACTCTCCCCATATCCAATGCTCACGTTGAAAGAGCATTTTCGCAAGTCTCACTCCTTAAAGATGACACCAGAAATAGAATGGGATTGCCGCTCCTTTCAAGTTTAATGAATGTGTGCTCAGGGCTCGCACGGAATGGATGGACATCGGCTACATTCCGTCCTCCCCAGCAGCTGTTGGGGAAGTTTAACTCATCCATGTACTAGACACATCAGCTGGACTGTACATAGTTTAGAAAAGTTGCATTCAGATGTTCAAATATACACATGCTTTATCTTTAAATATTAACGTTAGTTTAAGACACAAATAACTGTGTTTACGAGGATACTCACAAATATTGAATTCTGACACATAACTATGTGTATTTGAATGTTTAAGCACAACAAGGAGCGAAAAGTGTTTTTTTTATCTCAATACGAACATGTGTGCACCACGTGATATCGGGCTGAAACCGTCTTAATGCACGCATTTACCAGAATGAATTCTGCCCCACTGCTTAATGTTCATTAACAGTTTAAACCATTAGCTGGGGATCTTAATAACTTGTTTTTTTTCTGTTCTTCCTATTTGGAGTTTTTCATTTTTTGAGCCCCTCTCTCTCAGAATTGCTGACAATTTTACTTATCGAATATTGTTGTTAGCATGACCATTTCCATATTACTCCAGAACGAAGTGAAGAGTGGAGGTGAATGGAGATATACTGGGCAGCAATCACCTGATAGATATACAGTGCCCTCCACTAATATTGGCACCCTTGGTAAATATGACCAAAGGCAGCTGTGAAAATAAATCTGCATTGTTTATCCTTTTTATCTTTCATTCAAAAAATTCACAAAATTCCAACCTATCATTGAAGTAAAACAATTGAAAGTGGGGAGAAAATCTCATGATGAAATAAATGCTTTCACTATTTCATGTTGGCCACAATTATTGGCACCCAATTATTGCAACGTCCTTTTCCCAGGGTAACAGCTCTGAGTTTTCTCCTATAATGCCTTAAGAGTTTGGAGAACACCTGACAAGAGATCAGAGACCATTTTCTTCATACAGAATCTCTCCAGATCCTTCAGATTCACAGCTCCATGACGGTGCTTCTTCTCTTCAGTTCACCTCACTCATTTTCTGTAGGGTTCAGGTCAGAGGCCAGAGACAGCAATGGTAAAAGATTCATTTTGTGCTCAGTGACCCATTTTTGTGTTTATTTTGATGTTTGTTTTGGATTGTTGTCCTGCTGGAAGATCAAAACATGGCCCATTATAAGATTTCTAACAGAGGCAGTCAGATTTTGATTTTTTTATCTGTTGGTATTTGATAGAATCCATGATGCCATGCATCTGAACAAGATGTCCAGGACCTCCAGCAGAAAAACCGGCCCACAACATTAAAGATACAGCAGTATATTGAACCGTGGACATGGGGTTCTTTTTTATCCCTGTTTGTACTAAACTCATCTGGTGGGGTTGCTGCCAAAAAGCATTTTTTTCAGTTTCATCTGACAATAGAAGCCAGTGCCATTTGAAGTTCCAGTCGTGTCTGACAACTGAATTTGCTGGAGTTTGTTTTTGGATGAGTGAGGATATTTTTTCTTGAAACCCTCCATGCGGTGACATGTGGTGATTTAGGGGATGTTTGATTATTTTTTTTTTAGGTTTCTGACCCCAAGACTCGACTAATCTCTGCAATTCTCCAGCTGTGATCGTTGGAGAGTCTTTGGCTACTCAAACTCTCTTCCTCAGCATTCATTAGGACGATATAGACACATGTCCTCTTTCAGGCAGATTTTTAACATTTTTAGTTGATTGGAACCTCTTAATTATTACCCTGATGGTGGGAATGGAGATTTTCAATGTTTTAACTCTTTTCTTACAGCCACTTTCTATTTTGTGATGCTCAACAATCTTGTTCTTCACATCAGAAATATATTTTTTGTTTTTTCTCATTGTGATGGATGATAAAGGGAATTTGACCTTTGTGTTCCTCATATTTATATTCCTGTGGAACAGAAAGTCATGGCTGGACAATTTCATGCTCTTAGTCACCCTGGTGTGCTAAAAAAATGTAAATATGAATGGGAATATACTTCAGAGATATTTTCCTCATAAGAATTTCTAGGGGTGCCAATAATTGTGGCCAACATTCATTGGAGAAAAACATTTATTTCATCATGAGATTTTCTCCCCACTTTCAATTGTTTTACTTTTCAATGATAGGTTGGAATTTTGTGAATTTATTGAGTGAAAGATCAAAAGGATAAACAATGCAGATTTATTTTCACAGCTGCCTTTGCTCATATTTATCAAGGGTGCCAATATTAGTGGAGGGCACAGTATGAACATATCGTTCAAAAGTCAAATATAGAATAAATGCATTTGATTTCTAAACCAAATTCAACTAAATGACAGCGCTAATAAGTGGGGGGTGTGGTGGCTTTGGCGATCGGTGTGCTAGGCAATCTACCTCACAGCCAATCACGGGCCCCTCCTTGCTCGGGCCCAGGGGCTTCAGCCCCGCCTAGCCCAATGGTTAAAACGGCCCTGCCCAGGCCATCCGATGCGGCGACTCTTCTTGCTATTTTGTCTTTTTTTTCAAGTACGAGACCTAACATGTCCTTTTTCGTGGTGAGGTTTTGACCATTTCAATCATGCAATTAACACAACAAGAACATACCATTTTGAAGCAAAGGAAAAAGACAATTCTCCAAATATAGAACACCTCGGCTTTGATACCTCACAAATGGCGGCGATACCCAAGATGCACTTCGATTCTCGTGAGTGTGACGTAACCTGACAAAGACCAATATGCACCGGCCTTGTGAAGTCACCATTGTATCTGCCTGGCTCGCCCATACCTGACTTTTAATAATGCTGCATTCACGTGCTATTGGAATTATCGTAAATACGAGCTTCCTAGTCGGAAATTGGACACGATTTCGAATTCGAATCCGACAAGAAGTCTGAATTTACGATAATTCCAATAGCATGCGAATGCGCAGTATAAGTCTTATGGTTATTACTGTTAGGAGTTATTATATTTTGTTATTACTGTTACGAGAGGATAATACAGTAAGAGTAATATATCCCAGTCACAATTGTTTAGCTGCTGTATATTGCTCGTAATTGTTAACTATCTGTAGGCAATAAATCATGTATTAACAATTTTTTAAAACTTTTTTTTATAAACAGTGCTGCAGCTTTTAATTTCATGTACAGTATGTAATTGATAAGGTTGATGGTTTTGTACGATTTATCACATTTTGTGTTACTAGGAGATTATAAAGTGACACACAGTTAAGGAATATCACACGAGGAAGAGTGTTTTCCCTGAATAACAGCTCCATTGAAAATCTTTGCTGAACTGTAGTATAAAATCTATGTAACAAGAAGTACATTTTGAGTGAGTTTAATATTGTAACTGTTTTGCCAGTTTGCTCTATTTTGAGGAAGAGTCCAAACAAAGCCACATCAGAATAGCATCCTACAAGCAACACAGCAACCTTTCAAATGAAATGATTCATTTTATTCCTCACTGAATGAATCTGCCATTTGAATGAATTATTTAATGTCTTACTCTAAAGCAGGGGTCTCCAACCCTGCTCCTGGAGAGCTACCGTCCTGAAGATTTCAGCTCCAACCCCAATCAAACACACCTGAACCAGCTAATCAAGGTGTTCAGGGCTACTTGATAATTAGAGAGAAATGTGTTGCAGCAGGGTTGGAACTGAAGTCGAGTAGCCCCAGAGCGCACCCTGGATGATGGGGCGGGGCGACACATTAAGGTGGGGTGACACGTGTCGCTCCGCCCACTCCCAATTTAATTGGTTTATATTGTAATACAGCCTCGGGCGATTCTAGGATTTTTTTCAACTGGGGGGCACAGGAGGGCCAGTAAAACAGAGGGGACAATCTTGTTGTGTATTTATATCTAAATCATTAAAAGTTTAGTAAGCTTTAAAATCAGCAATAAACAGTGATACCTTATTATCTTTTAATGGTAATTATTCACTGCAAATCAGAACAGTGAAATACAATTTGCATTACATTTTCAGATTTTTAAATCTTCAAAAACTGTAGAAGAATAGAATAATCCAATCTGTGAATAGAGTACAACTCTCAAAAATAATAAAACTCGGCAGGGCCGGTTTATGAGCTTATGAGTGGCTGGTGGTCAACAGAAAGCACTGATTGTGTGTTTGTGTGTGCATGACGGGAGAACATGGTGAATCCATAACACATATGTTGTTCCAAACCAGTGTGACTCTTTTTTTGCCATGTTACAAAATAAATTGTGAAGAAAGTTATTGTCCACATATAATGAGTGTCAATGGTGACCAAAATAGAGCTTGATTTGTTTTCCATTGCACTGGACAAAAACATTGTCTTTTTTGTTTCTTGGAAGAAAAAATTCATAAATGTTAGGAATAACATGGGGTTTATATTCACGTCAATCACACATTGTGTAGGTAACTATAAGGTATACTCTGTTCTTCTCCTAGTTATCAATCAGCATGTTCATTATAATAAATATTTAAAAGACAAACGAAAATAATTTCTAATGGCTTATCGAAAATTCAATTTGATTATCTGCCAGTAGGAGGAGCTTTTGAAATGTCAAACATTGAAACGGTTTCCCCAAAAACGGCTATAAACAAAGCAGTGCTGCACTCATGAACGCTACTTTATCAGATAAAATTGAAATGCAATCGAAACTATTCCGAAGATACTCGGTTCCTTTCAGAGATACATATAAAAACTGTATCGCGCCATAGCTTGAAATAGTAAGAATGAGTGAAGTGTTTAAAACTAGCCTATCATGTTGAAAATGTATGAGGAATGTCCTTTAATGAGTTAACGTTACCAGAGTAAGCATAGGGGCTCGCTATCAGGGGCACCGTTACGGTTTCTGGGACCCCTGGACAGCATATTCACGATAGATCAACTTCTTTGTTATTTTTTTTTTCTCGTTGTGAAACAGCAGCTGCTTATATTTTGTATATTTTGCGTTTAAGTTGAACAATAATGAATTATTCATTGTATTGTTTGCAGGGAAGAGAAGCTAATTTATTGCATTGCATCATAATTAGTTTTTGTTTTCTCTTATGTTTTGTAGAATTTAATTTACAGTGCTGATCGGACTAACGTTACTGAGAAAACGTCACCCGCTGAACGCTCGTTGCTGCTTCAGCCGTCATATAGTATCCAAATAAAAGTGTGTTCAACAAGCTGGCAGTCGATCCATTTCTTTGTTGGAAACTTTTAAATGACAAAGCATAATTATTGTCATTATTCATTTTTCCAAACAGAGATTGTGGGTCACATTCAGCGAACAGTCACGAACTCACTCACTGTAGGCTACTTTTTATATTTATTTCAACAAATGACACGCAAAATCAAAACCCTAGGAGCTTGTAAACAGTTTGGTAGCATTTTAAAATGCTGTTTTTTTTAAGTGATGTTAAGAGACATGCAGGTGAGCCAGAATATTAACGCTACATCCCTTTAGACCGTAATGTAAGCGGTTATGGAATAAGACATTTATATTTAATATGATAGGTCACGATTTCACACTTACATCTACTAGCACGATAAACGTAATGCGTATTTGGCGAGTATGGTAATACGTTGTAGGCGTGCTGTCCTGGGGGAGGGCTCTGAGCTCGGGAAGGGCCCGAACCCAGAGTACCCCCCCGTGTGATGAGAATTCTAGTGCTATTGGTGGAGAAGGGGTGGTGGAGGGATGCTGCTTAACCGTCAACTAGATGGAGGTGAGACAGCTGTATTTATGTCCAAGGGTTGATTATCTAGATTGTGTACCACCTGTGTTAATTAGGCTGAGTATCTGACGTGCTCCTCCCGAACCTAGTTTATGAACTACGTTCTAAACTTCATTTCACGATTTCACACTTACATCTACTAGCACGATAAACGTAATGCGTATTTGGCGAGTATGGTAATACGTTGTAGGCGTGCTGTCCTGGGGGAGGGCTCTGAGCTCGGGAAGGGCCCGAACCCAGAGTACCCCCAAAAAACAATATAATGTAGGACAGCCGCCAGACTAAGATTCCCCCCCAAATACGCGTTTGAGATCTGGCGGGAGCTAGTTCCGAGGAGTAACTTGTGTGGCAGGCCGGGGGGGTCTACGTGCTCTGAGGGAGCGGTTTGGCATGCATGAGTGGGCCCCACCGACTGCCGGAGTGAATTTCGTGGTTTTAGGGCGACCGGTCGGGGAGGGCTCAACCGAGGCCCAGCGATGGCTCACCGCTTGGGACGGGTGAGCCCTGTCCGCCGATGGAGGAGCAGCGTGGTTGAAGCCCTGGCCAGGAGGACCCGAGTTGCCTGCAGTGGGATAGGTCACGGAGTCGGCGTACCGGCCCTACTGGCCGTCAGCCCCCGCTAATCGGAGGACAGAGGGCGGTATCTGGCCGAGAGGGCCCATGAAGCCTCCGACTAGGGCGCAATACCCCTTCATCGGACGAGTGGGTCCTGTCGGCTGGCAGGTAAAAAGAGTTTGGGACGCCCGACAAGGAGGCTCTCACAACATCCGACGGGAGATCAAGACTCACGGCATCGAATGGATGAGCGTCGCATGTGGACGGCAAGCATAGGAGCCCACCGGAGGCCTGCATCAACGTCTTGACATGAGACCATGCTACGCTGCCAGACGGATAGCCTCGCCGACGGGTAGGGAGAAGAGAAAACCCGGAACTGGGAGGGCTCTCACTGCATCCGATGGAGATTGAGATTAGGACATCGAACGGGTAAGCCTCGCCAGGCGGGGGGAAAAGGTGTGGGGACAGCAGAGATAGTTGGATGGAGTTCGGCGGGCGGACGAGGACCGCAGCGACGGCTGGGCCTCGTCGTCCGTCGGACAGAAAAAATAGGTGGGTTACTGAGACCAACGCCGACGCTCTACGGTGAGGCCGAAATCACTGAGTCTAGCGGGTCGGTCTCGATGACCAAGGGGGAAGCGGTAAGTCGTCTAGCTGTGAGGCTCTCGCCGACGCCCAACGGGGGCACATACCCGCTGTGTTGGACGGATAAGCCTCGCCAGCGTGGGACTAGAAAAGGCAAGGTTGTCTGGCTGGGAGGCTCTCGCCGGCGACCGACGGGAGATCGATGCTCACTGTGTCGGACAGGTGAAGACGGAAAGGTAAAGTATGGTCGGGATGCTTAGCCGACATCTAACCGGTGGGCGTGCCCACCTGTCTGATGGGTTAGCTTCGCTGACGTAGGAGGAAAAGGTGAGTTTGTCCAGCCGGGAGGCTCTTAAGACTTCCGACGTGAGATTGATACTCGTGGGTCGGATGGTGGAACCTCGCCGGTGGTGGACTGAAAGCTAAGGTTGTTTGAACGGTCGAGTGTGTAGCGTTCGGCGGGGTTCAAATGGTGGTGCGAGCTGACGGAAAAGATGAGTTGTCTGGCTGGGAGGCTCTCGCCGACGTTGGCTTCGGTAATCGCCTAGTCGGACGGGTAAGCCTCGCCGAGCGTGGGACATGGAAGGTAAGATTGTCTGGCTGGGAGGCTCTCGCCGGCGTCCGACTGGTTTTAGAGTCGCTGTGTCGGACGGGTAAGCCTCGTCGAGCAAGAAAAGGTAGGGTTGTTGTCTGGGAGGCTCTTGCCTACGTCCGACTGTGGTTTCGAGATCGCCGTGTCGGACGGGTAAGCCTCGTTGTGCAACAGGTTCGAAAAGGTAAAGTTGTCTGGCCGGGAGGCTCTCACCGGCGTCCGACGGGAGGTCAAGGCTCGCTGTGTCGGACAGGTAAAGACGGAAAGGTAAGTCGGCCGTGGGGGGAAAAGGTAAGGTTGTCTGACCGGGAGGCTCTCGCCGGCGTCCGAGGGGAGATTAAGACTCGCTGTCGGACAGGTAAAGACGGAAAGGTAAAGTTGGGTGGCCGGGAGGCACTCACCGTCACCTGACTGGAGATGGAAACTCGCAGCCTGGATGGGTGAGACTCTCCGGCCGCAGGGTGGAAAATGTAAGTTTTTGGTTGGGAGGCTCTGGCCAGAGTTAGACAGGGTGTCAGAAGGGAGAGCCTCGCCAAGCGTGGGATTTGAAGTAAGTAAAAACACAGGAAAGCTCGCACCGGTTTTAAGGCGTTTGTTCGACGTATTCACTCAACCGGGAAGGCTTACGCAGCATCTGACGGGGGTTCCGCCCTTGCGGCATTGGACATGTACGATTTCATGGATTGCATGGTCAATGTTCTAATATTGGGAGAGAACAGTCGAAGGAATCAAGGTGTTTATGCTTGGACGGGGAGTTATGCGGAGCTGACAACAGATTAGAAAGGTTTTCTTACCTCACGATGTCCTTGTAGCCACTCTGATGGCTAGTGCTGAAATGGCGGTCAACGAAAGATCTGGTCGTGAACCCTCGTTTAATTTGTGCCGCCTCTAGGAAAAAGCTGCACAGGTTATTTCAGGAAACGGCTGAACTCGATGGAGAATTTGGTAAATGGCAACTTTGACGTCCATATTCAATTATCTGCCATTGTTGCAGCGCTTCTGTCATGGAAAGATGGCCAAGGGTTAGAGATTAGGTGGACATTGAATTGGCAATACGTCGCGATTCTCTCTCAAACGATTCTGAGAATTTCACAATCAATTCTGGGCTTAGATTTTAACCGGATGGGCGATGACGCAGAGTTGCTTTAGAAACGCCCATATGCTGCTTGCTTCCAATTCCTCACGAGCATTCGCCCCTTGAACCTTCTGTAAAATAATCTTTCATAAGGTTTGGAAAGGTTGGAGCAAGTTACAAGGAGAGTCGCTGGCTTCATTGCGCAGGAGCGCTGAGAGAGACACGCGTTTGTTTGGTGTACGCTTGAAGTGTGCGGTCTCGCCAGTCTGTGTTCTCCTTACAAATTCTCTGCGGAGTCATTATGCCTGTGGTTTGGAATGCGGTGGAATTATAAATGCAAGATATGAACCTCACTAACGGGAGGCTGCTCTTATTTTAAATGCTGATGCGCGCTTGATTGTGTAGACTGCTCGCGCATGTAGCTGTGCACGACTCCATGTGAGGGGTTTAATGTTCTTGCGTCTCAAAAGGGTTTTGTGACACAAAATTAATGTAAACACAGGCAGTTATGTCTTAGCGGATTAAATACGGACGTGATAAATCACGTAACTTCCATTTCAATAGAGATCCGTGTGTAGATGCGGCTTAATAGATCTCCCACTGTCTATGGTGTCATGGTAAAAATGACGGTAAAGATGGAGAAAAATCACTCACGGTTCTTGGATGGAAAGCGTTCGGATAATCTTAAATACTGAAAGCACTCTTGTTTGTTATGTTTCTCTGTTCCTTTTATCATCTGCTACTTGCTTGCATTGCAAGTTATACTATTTTAGAGTCCATAACATACAAGTTATTTTTTATTATTTTTTTTTTTATTACACTTTACCATGTGTTACTTTGCATATTTAATGCGATTATGATGGCCTGCGGCCTGCAATACATCCGTTACCCAATTAGTCCTTGGTGACGGCCTTGGATGAGGGGTAGGAGTCTATGTCTGCACCTGCCGGATCGGAGCTCGGATGTTGTATGCCCCTAGCGGTGACACCGAGACAACAGCATTTGGTGGGTCGAGCAGTGATGTTGCTGTAAAAGAGAATATGGTGATGTTAAATAAAGTAGGGAGCGGAGGCAGTATCACGCTGAACGACGGCCTCTGGATCTTGGAGTGGGAAATTGATAGAGCGCAAGAGAGAAAGCAGAACGAGAAAAGAGATGTGTGCGTCTGTGTTGTGAGCGAAGGCAGCGTTGCGCTTGCTTTGACTGCCGTAGCTGCAGGCCACAGGAAGGGGGTACTGAAGAGCTATCGCAGCCTGCTCTGCTAATGCAGGTAGCCTCACGCTAGTGTCTGCTACTGGAGCTGGAAGCCACTGTAAAGGACAAGAGGGTTATTCATAGCAGAAGGAAAAAGACTGCGATGTGTGGGGCTGTGTTGCAAGCGGAGGCAGCTTCGAGCTGCGCCTGTAGCTGTAGGCCATGGAAAAATTGTGACATTTAACAGGGACGGTGGTGGTCAGTAATGAAGTAGTTTTACTTCGCTACCGTACTAAAGTACGTTTTTTAGAATATCTGTACTTCTGGAGTCGTTTATTTAGTAACTTTACTGCATTCCAAAGACTGTACTTTTTACTTCGCTACGTATCGTGAAACGTACCGTTACTCCTTATAATGTATATGGTGTGCTCTGGGACGCGGTGTCTGATTCATTGAGATATATATATATATATATATTTTTTTTTTTAACCTATAAAATTGGTTTCCCTCGCAAGTTGGAATGATCCGATAGCAGCGGTTCTCGAGTTGACAACCCACCGATTCTAATTATCTGTTTAGAGTGATGTCCCCGGTGAACTGAAATGCACAAGAGAGAACTGTGAGATCTTGGGGGTGCGTGCTCAACTGATGCTGCAAGATAATTTATTACTGTCGAACTTTGGATTAATATTGTAACGGAAAATCATATTTGGGTCAAATCTGACAGTGTTTGGGAACTAAATCTGTTGTGAAGGGGATCTATTTAGCCCTCTGAAATGCATATGCAAATCAATGTCGGTGTCTCTATGATTTAGGTCAAAAACGAAACATTAATATAACAAATCGAATGAGAATAACTTTTGCACGTTCATATTTACTGTTGGTCCGCGGTGATCAAGAGTGTGTTTGCAAAACGCATTTGTCTCATCCAGCTTATCGAAGGAAATTTATGCCAATTAAATGCTGGTAAAATACGGGGTTTAAGTACGTATTTCTGGGCATGGTGTCGTGGTTACATGGTGACATTAACATCCAATGTCTTTGCGAGGTCTTTTAGCGACTTTATCAACGCATACCTGCCTTTGGAGATTTTCCTGAGAATTATTGTCAACATTGGTGGTTGCATGCTAACGGAGGCCGCCTCGCGATAACATCTGAAACTGGAAACTAGAGGCCCGGCTGCATTCTTGCGCTGCAGCTGGGAGAGCCGCGGTGAAGGCTGAGGAGCCGAAGCGAAACGAGTGAGGCTTTGCAACGGTGAAAACTGGGGCGTGGCCCAGGCTCGTTGAAGGCCTGCTGCAGGTCGGCGGAGGAGAGCGTGTGACTGGTTGAGCAGAAAGCAGCGGTCGTGACGAAACCCGGAGCTCAGCGGCCGTGTTTGGTGAAAAATAAATACAAATTTAAATAGACGATCCTGGGGCCGGCAGATTGACCGGAGATTGTGAAAAATCCCCAGCATGGGTCTCGTTGTTTGGACGGAAATGTGAGATGCAATGGCAAATGGTGCCACCGATGCTGCTTAACCGTCAACTAGATGGAGGTGAGACAGCTGTATTTATGTCCAAGGGTTGATTATCTAGATTGTGTACCACCTGTGTTAATTAGGCTGAGTATCTGACGTGCTCCTCCCGAACCTAGTTTATGAACTACGTTCTAAACTTCATTTAATGTTCATATTTTGGGCTCATCTGTTTTTCTGCACATATTATGATTTATTAGTAAAATGTGTAAAGAATGTGATATTTTATTTTCACTGTATCGGTGCATTAAGCATGTTCTTATGAGAGGAAAATGCTTAACTTAAATAAACGCGTTGCGTTCACATTTTGAGCTTATATGCGTATCTGCACATAGTATACTTTACAATTTTTCTTCATCACTGTCATGTTCTAATTCACGAGCCGAGAGTTATACTCGCAAATATGGTAACGTTAAGTATTAAACCAACAAAATCAAATCTTTCAAAAACACACAGCAATGAGATTATTTTATTGAGTGAGAGGCAGTGGGTGTTACGTTCCCTTTCCCCAGTCTAGGGTTGGGAGTGGGAGTAACAGGTTAACTCAAATTTAGGAAGGAAGAAATTATTAAAATGAGGAGGAATCATCCCAGTCCTCTGCACCAGAAAAGCAACAACCACTATTCAACAAACTTAAACAATCTATTTAGAAAAGCAAGAAAATCAAGGAAGCAATAAATGTCTTCAGGAGAGGGCCTGGCCAAAACAACAAACCAAACAGCAGCTAACTAACAGGAGGGTACTAAATAACCTATCCAAGTAAAATAAAATAAATCAACAACAAAAAGCTTTCCTCAGCTCCCTCACTAACCAAAAACAGGGATAAACAGGAATACTAAATACAATTGCACCCTCTCCCTACAGCTTCCGATCTAACCATAAATCAAATTATTCAAAATAAGATGCAATACCTTTTAATACATGTAACAAAAGTAAATTAAGGGAAGTCATTTTTAAAGTCAGCAGAGCACACACTGCTGGTCAAGAGGAAAAAAGTGACTACAGCCTCTCAACGGGTCATAATTTTATGCCACAATCAAGGTTCAAGGTTCAAGGTTCTTTATTATTTGTCACATACACAATCATACAGGGTATAATCAGTAGTGAAATGTAAGTCAGGACAGGTCCGCTCAATGGAAAGTGAAAAAAAAAAAAAAAGAAAATAAAAGTAACATAAAAGGCTATAAAACAATGAAACATAATACAAGAGAATATATATATAAGTATGGTGAGAATGAAAATAGGAACAAATTATAAAATAAGGAGTAAGATGTGCATGAGATAAAATGTGCATGAGATAAAATGTGCAATAGTATACTGAGGATTAATAAATATAAATATAAATATAAAAACGGATGTGCAAGAGAATGTGCAAATAGGTTGTACCGGGTATGTACACATAGCAGCAGTGTGAATGATGGATGTGTTTACAGTTTATTAAATTGAGTCCTGTGGATGATATGATGTTATGAGACTGAGTTTAGGAGCCTGATGGCCTGAGGGAAGAAACTCCTCCTAAGTCTCTCAGTTTTTGTCATCATGCTCCTGTAGCGCTTGCCAGATGGCAGTAAACAGAAATGATGGTTACCGGGGTGATTCGAGTCCTTGATGATTTTTACAGCTCTGCTTTTACAGCGTTTGAGGTAGATGTCCTGCAGAGAGGGGAGAGTAGACCCCGAGATGCGCTCAGCTAAACGCACGACTCTCTGTAGAGCTTTGCAGTCCTGGTTTGTGGCATTATTATACCACACTGAGATGCACTGAGTCAGAACACTTTCTATGGCCCCTGAATAGAAAGTCTTCAGGATGGCTGGTGAGACTCAAATTTCCCTGAATTTCCTCAGCTGTCGCAGATGGTACAGTCTTTGCCTGGCTTTCTTGACCTGTGTTTGAATGTGTGCAGTCCAAGTCAGGTCCTCAGAGATGTTTACACCGAGGTACTTGAAGCTGCTCACCCTCTCCACAGGGGTCCCACTGATCATAAGAGGAGTGTAGGGCTGCTGCGGTCTCTTCCTGAAGTCTACAATCAGCTCTTTAGTTTTGCTCACGGTCAGAGAGACACATGGTTGTCCTGGCACCATGATGTAAGTCTCTCCACCTCATGCAAGTATGCGGCCTCATCATTGTTGGAAACGAGGCCCAGAACCACAGTATCATCCGCAAATTTAATGATAGAAGTGGAGCTGTGTGAGGACACGCAGTCGTGTGTGTAGAGAGAGTATAGCAGGGGGCTCAGGACACAGCCCTGTGGGGCTCCTATGTTCAGGGTGATGGAGTTGGAGGTGAACTGGCTGACTTTCATCACTTGTGGTCTGGCGGTGAGGAAATCTTGAATCCAGTCACAGAGTGAAGTGTTTAGGCCGAGGTCTGAGAGTTTGACAGCTAGCTTGGTGGGGACTATAGTGTTGAAAGCTGAGCTATAGTCTATGAATAGCAGCCTGACATAGTTGCCATTTTTGCTGTCAATGTGAGTGAGGGAGGAGTGCAGTACCTGGGAGATGGCATCATCAGTAGACCTATTTGGCCGATAGGCAAACTGAAGAGGGTCCAAAGTAGCAGGGATGAAGGAGCAAATGTGTTTCTTTAAGAGTCTCTCAAAAACCTTCATGACTGTCGATGTGAGGGCAACTGGACGATAGTCATTCAGGCAAGAGGATTTACTGTTCTTAGGCACAGGGATTATGACAGATTTTTTAAATGAGGTGGGAACCACAGAGGTAGCGAGGGACTCATTAAAGATGGAAGTAAACAAACCAGCAAGCTGATCAGCACAGGACCTCAGAACGCGGCCAGTAATCCCATCGGGTCCTGCTGCTTTCCTGACGTTCACTCTCTTTAGTACCCTCCGAACGTCGTCCTCTGAAAAAGTAATAGCATAGTCATCGCTGCTCTGTCTGCTGCTTGCTGACGCGCTGATCGGCAGAATCGCGCCGCCATTACATTCAAAGCGGCCGTAGAATGTGTTTAGTTCTTCGGCTAGCAACGGATCTGCTCTCACCTCTGCGGAGAAGTTATTTCCAGAGGAACATATGGTCTTCAGTCCCTGCCACATGCGTCGAGAGTCATTGAGCTGGAAATGTGACTCAATTCTCTCACTGAATCAGAGTTTAGCTGCTCTAACTGCACGACGGAGAGCATAACAAGATGCCTTGTACTCACTCATGTTTCCTGACAGAATACAGGCATTGTACGCGGCAGTTCGATGGTTAACCGCATCACGGATTGATCTGTCCACCCACGGTTTCTGATAAAAAAAAGTCCTTATTGTTACTGTTTCGGTGGCTTGGTCGGTTAGCGTGTTGATAAAGCTTACTGCTACATCTGTGAATTCGCTGACGTCAGATGAACTCGCCCGGAACATGTCCCAGTCGACGTCATCAAGAGACGCCTGTAGCATAGCTTCAGAGTGGGAGGACCAGCGCGTCACTTCCCTCACCACCGGGGGTTTCTGAATGATCCTTTGTTTGTATTCCGGTGTGAGAAAGATGGCGGCGTGGTCTGATTTGCCAAAAGCCGGCAGGGAACGAGCTTTGTAGGCATTCTTCAACTGGGTCTAGCAAGGATCCAGTGTATTCTGTCCTCTAGTTGGACAGGATATATGCTGATGAAAGTTCGGCAAGACTTTCTTGAGGTTGGCTTTGTTAAAGTCCCCGGCGATAATGGAGGCAACGTCAGGGTGTTTATTGATGTAGCCGCTGAGCTCATCGTGGAGTTTCGACAGAGCCAAGCTAGTATCTGCTTGTGGTGGAATGTACACGGCAGTAACGATGATAGATGAAAACTCCCGGGGCAGATAGAATGGGCGGCAGATAATGGAGAGATGTTCCAGATGAGCCGAGCAGGAACGCGACAGAATGGAGATATTCCTGGGGTCACACCATTTCTTGTTAATCATGAAACACACTCCACCACCTTTGGTTTTTCCGGCCTCGGCTGTTCTGTCCATCCGTAAAACAGAAAAGTTATCAGACGGCGTAACAGTGGTGTCCGGGACCGTCGGCAGGAGCCATGTTTCGGTCAAACAAAGGATGTTACAGTCCCTAATGTCCCGTTGGAAACTAATCCTGGCTCTAAGATCGTCCATCTTATTCTCCAATGATCGGACATTAGCGAGCAGAATACTCGGTAGAGGGGGACTGTGAGCCCTTTTTCTCAGTCTGTTGCGTATTCCAGCGCGTCTCCCGCGGTGTTTCCTTCGCCTCCTGGGATTATTGAGGAGGCCTTCGTCAACTTCGGTGCTCCGAAGTATTTCCAATGGCCACGCTGGATCCATGGTTAAAGTGTCCTGAATCAGGTTAGTGTAACGCTGTCCAATGTCCAAAAGTGTTCTTCTGTCGTATATAAATAGTGCAGACGTTATGCGTGTAAAAAGAGAAAGTAAAAATACGTAAAAAATATATTAAAGCACAAATTGAGCGGAGCCATCCCTAACGTCGACTGTACAACGCAGCGCCGGAAGTGGAAGTGGATCAACAGCTCTTTACAGGCTACACCACAAGTCTGGAGCAAGGGAGAAGTGAACCTCTCCAAGCAGTGTTCTCTCTGCTATTTTGTAGCAACAGCGTCAGCAGCACCCTCTCTGATGAGCACTACCTGTGGGCAATTTGCAACTGCCAATTAAGCAGAGAGTGAGCGAGAGAACACACACACACACACACACACACACACACACGGAAAACATAACCACACCCAAAGGACGGGAACACACACCAACAATACATTTTAATACAACAAATACATCCCGGAAATGTAACAGTGGGTTTAATCAGTGATATGAACAGATTTACTATTCGGCGTCTTCTCCGTGACCTGCTTCCTTTGGTGTTTTTACACATAGAAAAAGGCGAAAAAACATAGGCCTACATTATCCAGTTTTCTCTCAGAACAATGATCTGAGTTACTATTGCAATTCTCGATACAGCATGAATGACATACAATTGTGACATTTTTCACAATCACGACAAAAAAAATCAAATACTGCCCTAAACTCAATAGTGGAAAGGCAGCGCTATGCTGCAAGTATGGCGTATAAACAAAGCAGTTTCCCAGACCTCAACGTGCCGTTACGTCTCATTCTCTATTCTACTCCCGTTTGTTGAGAATCAGCGTTAATTATTCAAATGCAAGCCGAAAGGTATTAGAATTTTTGAGTGTAAGACACGTAGAAGGGCGGGGGCACACTTGGGGGCCAATCAGTTTTCAGGGGGGGCAAGTGCCCCCATGGCCCCTCCCCTGGATATGGCACTTCAAACAGCAGAGCTTATTGTTGTAGACGTTTGTGCATAAGCATTCTTTTATATACGATTTTATGAATGATCTACGTTGTTATGCTGTAGCCTACTACAGAAATATTAAATGCTAACAACAGCAATTTTTGTTAGAATCAATTAGCAAATGTTTATTTTTTAAACTAATGACGAATTACAGTTAGATTAAGTTCCTATCAAACTCTTGGTGGCGGCATCTCCGAGTACCTCGGGCAGAACAGAGCTGTGTAATATGTGCGGCTCACGAATTAAGTCTGGGGAACAAATTCTTAATTCGTGGCCATGCAACGCTATCTCACGGCAATTCGTACATATTTTACGAGGTGGCTAAATCGTACGAATTCGTAGGACCTCTCTCGTATGATTTAGTACGATTTGTCTAAACCCCAGTGACGGGCAGGGGCGCGGGAACAGGGGGTGCTGAGGGTGCTGCAGCACCCCTGTTTTTTTCTGTGGGCAACTGTAAACTGTTGTGAATAAAAAAAATATATAGGCTAAATTTGTTATAATAAAGATTAATTTAAAAATGTATATGGTTGCTCCGATGTTTATAACATTTAGTTTACATTGGCTATTTTGCTATCTATTTCTATGTGATCTTCGACATATTTACCATTTGCCCATTAATTTAACAGTTGTAAGAATTAAAGTTATCAAAGTTATTAAACTGATGCAGGGCTATTTGATGCGCACGTTGCGCACATCCTGCCAAATCACGCACGCAGCACTGCCAATGCTTGCTTTTATGTTTGTGAATGCTATGATTGTGTTGGGGGATCTGTAGGTTGTGGCTTAAAAGCGGAACATGGAAATATCATGGATGTACTTTTTTTTTTTTTTGTTCTCAGCGATATGAGTCTTTCCCTTCTCCCAAAACAGCTTATAGCTAAAATAGTTCAGTTTTGTATGTAATGGAAAAGTGATTAGACTATGTTTCGTTTTTTTTTCTTCATAAAGTTAATTTAGAAAAACCTTGGGAGCATTTTTTGTTCGTTAAATGTTTTTTTTCTTTTAAGCAACGACCAAGCGGCCAGCATCAGAGTTGATCGCCTATTTTTGATTAATTTAGCCTTATCAAATCATCAAGACTTGACTAAAATAAAATCGATAGATAGGCCTATAAACAGTTCAAGCATATCACAGTGTTAGTTTAAATGTTTAACCTATATAAATGTGCAATATCCAACAGTTTGTGTGGAGAGTGGAAGCGAGCTTTACCAGACATGGAGGATTTTTTTCTTACAGTAAAAACAACTTAAAATACGCCGTGTGATTTTTTTTCCCTCATAAAGGTAAGAGTAATATATCATTTTGAACTGTAAAGGGTCTACTTTTATTTGTGTGCATTCACAATATCAACATTGTGCTTTTATAAAATAGGAAAACAGAGAATGCACTTTCTTCCGGTTTTGAACAAGAGGCTTCAATGATGAACCGAAACTCGGCAACTCGAAACTGGCTCAGAGATATGATAAATATATCTATAGAAAGCTTTAAAATACTACTTTAAAACGAAATAATTCAAAGCAAAGCAAAAACTCTTCATTAGCCTATGTAATCCGTTAAGATGCATATATTTCTCCAATGAGGAGATGGCCAGTCATTTTTCCCGTCACCTCACCATCTAAAATATAAAAATAAGGGAAAGCCTAAAACAGGCCCGATTATAATTTGCGTTTTATTTTATAATTGTATTCAATAAAAAAAAATTATGTAAATCTTTGTCCTTGAAATTAAAAGGATTTGTTGCAATGCAATTTTGTCTGACTGATGTGAATTATTTATTGGCCTATCGTTTTAATCCATGCAGCAAATGCTTTAAAAACAGATTTAAAATTACTTTATTGCATTCCAGATGCTTTTAAAAAAACTTTTCACTATACATTTTAAGGGTTTTTAAGCTTGAATGTAACTTGAATGTAAAACATTGTTATGAATTCATTGTAGCCTATTCCCATTTGTAAAATAGCTAATTGTTGTCTAACACGATCTCATGAAAGTGCGTAGGCTATAGCACGATTTTCTGTTTCTATTTGGCGTAATATTTATACGCAGAAATTGACTACCCCCCCCCCCCCCCCCCACAGCACCCCCTACATAAAACACCTTCCCGCGCCCCTGGTGACGGGTAGGTTTAGGGGCGTGGTTAGGTGTAGGTCATTACTACAAATTCATACGAATTGGCACGTAAAAATAAAAATGCAATCGTATGATTTTGCACGAATGTGGTCGTTTGAATTTGTACGAATTAAATACCACGTAAAATATGTACGAATTGCCGTGAGATCGGGCTGGGCCATGATAAAGTCCTACCTATGCTATAAATACACTCACCTATGGGAAATATTAATTATGTTTCTGTGTGATGAACGTAAATCAGGGTTCCTCAAATATTTCCCAGGAGGGCCATCTGCTGCAGAGTTTAGCTCCAACCCTGATAAAACTCACCTACCTTCAATTGCCTAATGATCTTGAAGACTCTGATTAGCATGATCAGATGTGTCTGATTAGGGTTAGAGCTAAACTCTGCAGGAGTGGGCCATTGAGGATGCCTGACGTAAATGGTGGTCCTCAATCGCAACAGGTGTGTTGCACATTAAATTAAGTCAGATATTATTGCACTTTTCACTGTACGTGAAGCAGACTGATAATTTTTAGCTGGGCGATGTTGATAAAAATGATCCACTGTTTGAGATTTAGTTGTTTTGTATAACGTATATTTATATGTAGCCTATATTCTTTATTTTAGGATCATGGATAATCAAAAACTTAGGATATGATGATAATTTACTGTAGTTCAGTAAGACATAGACAAACCCGCAAATGTTTTTATTTTAAAGAACAACTGCGGTGACAAATAAGACAATAATACCAGATAGTCCATCAGCGTGAATTGGGGTTTTATGTGTGGATAATGGGAATAACAACCTTGCTGAAACAATATATATCTTTATATACATTTTTTAGCATAGGCCTATTTTAAATGTTTTTGTTTACTAAAACAGGTATTAAATCTTACCTACAGCAAATATTATTATCAATGTGCTTTAGTGCGTATTTAAGCAATAAATGTACATTTTCTCTGCAGCATTTTCTTTGCAGGTTTTGAGGCTCAACCCTTTAAAAAGAACCAGGAATCACTTTACTATATTAGGCCTAGTGATTTTAGTTTTTTTGTAGTTATTATAGTCTTTAATAAAAAAAAAAATATGAATCACAGAAAAGGTCTCTTTTACTCATTAAAGGTGCTCACGTAGCCTACCTATTGCACAGATTTACAGCTCTGAGTGATTTAATTTTCGATAGCTATGCAGGTATGGCTACAATGATCGAGCGTTAATAATTGAATCTAAATTCATCCCGTACACAGATTAGAACACGCACACACAATAATGGTGTGGATACATAAATCATTGGATTTTTAATATCTGATGTCACGGACACTTATTTACTATAAGATAGGAGCCTTTAAAAACTGTAAGATAATCAATATAGGCTCAAATATTTTATTAAGATATAAACAAGGAAACATTGAGCTTGCCATGAAAACATTTTATTAGAACTTTATAACCTACAAGTCTGTGACACATTGAGCCACGTATAACGCATCTCTTTAAACAACAACAAAAAAAGCTTGTGCTTTAAAACGTAAAATCGGCCGCTCATGTTCGTGTTCGTCCATCTCTAAAATACAGTAATTTATCAGCATTTTCGTATAAAATCCCAACTTAGTGCTTATCCGCGGCCAGCCAATCTTCAAGGAAACATGAATAAAGCGCTATTCAGCCTGAAAAACCCGGAGGTGCTGTCATCAAGAGTTTATTTGTAAACAATGACTTCATCTGACTAAAATTACCATGGTTATTAAACAGATAATAATTAAGATAGGCCTATGATTCTTACGGAAGTTCTAAGCGGCCATGCATTATTATAATTTTTCTGTCTTGTTTTCTCGTGATCACGACTTAATTTTCTCGTGATCACGACATAACGAATGTTGTTTTGTCGTTATCACGACTTAATTTTCTCGTGATCTCGACATAACGAATGTTGTTTTGTCGTTATCACGACTTAATTTTCTCTTGGACTTCAAATGTCCTGCGTGATCAAAAATTGAAGGAAGGCTTCAAATATCAAAGTGTTGAAGTTTATTAATCAGAAGTCACCAAAAGTACAGATCTGGGTTGTCTCAGACAAGACGTCTTACAAAGAAGCAACCCAGAGGAATAAGTTCACAACATATTTATAGTATGTGTCGACGTGTGTCGTCTTCTTCTCTGGGGGTGGGGGGTCCACCCTTGGATCCTCCAATCAGCTATCACTTCTTTGTCTCCTAGTTTCTGCAAAACAGGTAACCCTACCCCTAGCACCTAAGTAATCTGATCTTGTTATGTGTGTGTGCACATTCCACCGTGCCCCACTTTAGTTACTGACCCCCTTCTCCTACAGCTGCTCACACCCACACACATACCATACTCTACAGAAAGTACATTTAATCTCAGCACATAACTTCTCATATCTTCTGTATTTGATTTATCTAACACTTTTAATGAAAACACATCACACTGATTGATTACACCTTAAACTTTAGAAAATGATTAAACATGATTAAAACCCTTCAATCCCTCTCTTGACCTCTGAAAGAGGTCACAACCATTTGTTTACACATAATTTTCCTCGTCATCATCCTTGTTAGGGGTTACTGGAAATAGCATAGACAAAACTGGTATATTCTCAAATCCTGCAGCTATTTGGTCTGCCAATTTATATTCACCAGGAACTCCTCTTGGAACCCCAATGGCATCTATATATGTGGGACTGTTTAATGATAAGTCTATGGTGGCTCCCCGTTTTCTTATCACATGATGTCTTCTTCGGTTTGTTAACTGCCCTGTCGTGCCTTTATTCATTTCAACTACTTTCTCTCCTATCAGCGTCAGAGGTGCTCCTAGTCGGACCATAGCACACAAGCCTTTTGTGTTAGGCGGTACCCTGGTAAACAGGCGTCTGTCACCACAGTAGTAATAAAGGCCTGCTCTTGCCCACGGTCCTATTTTTGTTCCATTATCACTTATTATGACGTTACACCACTCTTCATTAATACGTCCGTAATTAATTGATGAACTAGACGGTGTGAAATTAAAACACGTGTAATTGTTTTGTCTAGGTATAAATGGGCCTGTTCGGGTATCATTTGAAATTGGGGGAAATATAGATGCCAATGTGGTGCAATTGGTTGACCCCACCTCTCTTGTTAGTGACAACATACAGTTATATCCCCATGTATCATTTGGATGCATGGGAGCTGGTTCAATGTGCAGTCTGGGTCTAGCACCTGCACATGCTACACAGTCATCTATTTTTTGTTCTTCTTCAGTGTTAATCAACCATTCTAACCACAAATTGGTCTCTCCATATCCTGTTGCCTTTTCTATTATGTCTTCCGGGGTTAATTTAGTATAGTCTACACCTACATGTTTATCTATCCTTGATATAACTGATACATTCTTAGTTTCTGTGATGTTTGATTGAGGTTTAGGTTTAGGAACTATATTTATTTTTATCAGTCCCATGGAATCCTTTCCAGTTTGGTCTACCCCTAAGAAAAAATAGGCCCTGTTCTTTTTGTATGAAGATTCCTTAATTCGTGATATGGATAGAGTGACTGGGTTTTGTGTGGTACTGTAATCTCTTTGAAATGATACATTATTCCACCAAGCCTTCTGTTTTCTGCTCAAATAATGTGGGTTTGGACTCCATGATCCCGAATATTTGGTAACTTGTCCCCAATCACTACACACTGTCATATATCTTGGGTTATTACCATTTTCACAGTCATCCACTACTGCAGGAGGAGCACATAGGTATACATCATATCCTCTCCATGAACTATTCTTTCCCTGACAATTAAAAACTGAACATATATCCAATGTAAACGACGTGGCTGAATCTTCTTCATAATCAAGTTCTATACCTCCATATTTTGTCAGACACGTGTCCCTCTCTAGTGATCTCTTAGGCCTGGTTACGTTTGAATCTTGTTGCAATTTTTCTATGCCTAAAATTATACCTACGATAGTGATGTAGATGATGAGGAGGAAACCCATACCTGGCCAATTTTCCCACCGTCTTATTTTTTGTACCTTCTTCAAACACAAAATCAGTATGAAAAATTAACACATTAAAACCTTAAATCATACACTTGTAATTAATGAAAACGTGATTATATGAAATTAACTAAAACTCATAAAAACTTGTGAAATTAATTATAATGAATATATGGTTATAACTATGTCTACTCCTGTGAAAACTTCACTTAAAATGTTCTGGACTCTTTGGGAGTCTAGTTTGTCCAGACCACACCCCAGCCGGGGTACAGAAACACTTTTCACTCTGTGTTCTACACACCAATCTCTCATGTGTTTTAAACTGTTGGTAAAATCTCCGTATGTGGGGAGATCAGTGCACTTTCTTTTTGTGATTAAATTAAAAATTGTTCTGCCGTCTTCTTCCTGTGTCACTGCACATTCACCAGGTTTTTTGTTTTGTTTTTTCACTTTCTCCACACCATATTTATCTTTAAATGTTAAAAAATGTCACCTTTCTTGTGTACAATCTGTAATTTTCCAGCACTTTCACTCTGTAACCTCCCTCTCTTGGACCTGAGACCTCAGGTCCACTGCAGTTTGTGCCAAAGACCTGCTAGGGGGGTCACATGCAACACAAGAAGACAAATGATACCACGTATCACCTTTTCCTGCTAGGCGAACACAATGCAATGTTCTTGAGGTGACTCTCAGGGGTTCAGACCATCTGGCCTCGTTCCACTTCCTGCGGAATTTTTTCAGTCTGACTCACTCGGTTGGTGGGGGAATCGGTTCTGGTTCAGTGTCTGCAGTGACCTGCTGGGAGAATTTTTAATCAGAGCAGTTAGTTTGTCAAAATAAACACAGTGTGATAAAGGTGTGATTTGGTCAGGTCTCAGTGGCGTTGAAGGTCCAGGGAAAGAACGACCTATAAGCAACTCAAAGGGTGAAAGCCAGAAATCCTGTTAACAGAGGAACGTACAGACATTAATACCAATGGAAGGGCAGATAACCACGTCAATTTGGTCTGTGCATAAGTATTCCTGTATCCTCATTATGTCCTGTTATCCAATAAGATTTAGCTGTTGGGGAATACAATACCATATTGATGTCAGTGGGCTCCCAATCAGCAACAGCCCTTAATCTTTTTGTCATACCTCCTAACTCTCTAGCTTCATGGCCTGGGTGCAGTGCCATGGATATGTGTGGGGTGGCCGTATCTGTCATTTCATACCATTTTAGCTGTTCTGGGGTCAAAACAATGGGGGCTACAACTCCTTTCCTACAAAAATGCCGTCTCCTGTGAGATGCCATCTGTCCCCTTCTATATTGTTAAACTTTTCTTGGTACATGACTGTGTCATTTCGGTCATAGAATAAGGTACAGTGGAGTGGGTCAATGGGTGGTAAGTAAACATCTATGTCCATTATCCATGGTCGGTGGTTGTTATACAGGGTCACTACACTCATTAGGGATGGGGAAATGTCTAATTCTACCCAATAAATGTCAGCTGCCTCCTCTAATGGCCCTCCTAACAGAACCTTCTGCCTGCAACTTGTTGTAGCAGTCTGTGAGCAATCAACCTGTGTGCCATCTGGAAAAGTCACTATTACCCCTTGTGGTGAACATAAAATACTTGCCCCCAATTTAATGAGCAAATCCCTTCCGAGCAGAGGCACAGGAGCATTCGAGGAGTATAGAAATGAGTGTGTCAGGCTTTGATTTACCACTTGGACAGTCAATTGTTTTGTCATTGGCCAATGTTCTAACCCACCAGAGAAACCCATTACTCCCACCGTTTTATCACTTAGATCTTTATCTGTGATTGTGCCTCTTGTTACAGTGGAGTATGTAGCTCCAGTATCAACCAGAGCCCTTAGTGGTTTGTTGTCAACCACTATTTCCATGAGGGGTTCAGCCATTCCCCTCATGGTGGTCCTCTGTGTGCCCCTTCAACAGTCCCCCGCGTCTCCCTCCGGGCCCCATGTTGGGTGCATAGGCGCCTGTAGATTGGCTGGAGACGGGTGCTGTTGCCCCGGGTATCGTGAGGTGTATGGTCCCCTGCCACGACCACCAGGTCCACCTCTGAGAGGACCCCATCCCCCTGCAGGTGGTCCTGTGAATTGGCCTCCCCCTTGCTGTGAGGGGCAATCTGCTTTCCAATGTTCACTGCTGCCAAACACACAACACCCCCCTCCTTGCTGTGCTCTACCTCTGCTACCTCTTCCTCTATATCCCGTATTTCCACCCCTCTGGACTCTATTTCCTCCCCAATCACCCATCTGTGACCATGGTGTTTGGTATGTTGACCCCTGGTCATACCCAAAATATGGGGGAATAACTGAAAGGGGTAGGTGGGTCGTTCACAGACTGCTGAGACATTTGCTTGGTTTTCTTTGAACCACTAGCTCTGGCTAAGTCTAATTGCAACTTGAGCAATTGATTTTTTGTCTTCTCTATCTCTTGTTCTTTCTGCTATGGGGATGTAACTTCCCCGTCTACATTCATGGTGCCTTTAATTACTATTCTGAGACCTTCCCTTTTCCCATCTTCACTTTCCTCTTAACTCCCCTTCTATCCTTGGCTCCTCCTTGTGGGCTGTGTGAGTGTGTGTGTGTTTTCCCTACTGCCCCTCTTACTTCTCTTGTGCAGCTCTGCTCTCTTTTAACATCTGTATTTTCATCATGTAGGTATCCCTCAAATTCTATTGGCCCCTTTAAATCTATTTTTCCCTGTACTATTGGCATTTGGTTAACAGTTTGATCACAGGAAGTAGCATATGGAGGTGGCCTGTCTTCTTTTGTTTTATTATTTTTCTTCTCTCTTTCTTGTTTTTCCAATTTTATTAATTTAATTCCATATCGTTTGAACAGGGTTAATACCCCTATTTCTCATTTTGGAGGTGTAATTGGTCTTGTAATTTTTTATCAAGACCCCTATTTCTTTACACATTGCCACATCAAATGTTCCCCCTGCCTGGCCACTTAGCCAATTTCTTTGTTCTCTCTGCCCACTTCCTTAAAAGCTCCCTTATTGTTTCATTATAGGCTGGATTTCTAGCTGCCAAGAACTCTACTGGAATTTGATATCTTTGAAAGCCAGATTTATTAACCTGTTTAATATAATTAATTATTACTACTATTATTATTATTATTATTATTATTGTTGTCTCCTTCAGTGATTTACCTCTCTAATCCCAGGCCTTTAATTACTTGTTAATCTTCACCAGGCTCATCAGACGAGGATCACTAAAAGTATCCAACCCCTGATTTCCACTTGGATTTTTTTCTGGGCGGAGGACTTATCACTTATTATAGAATTTGGTTAGACTTTCTCAAATATTTTAAAATAATACCAATGTGTTTTCTAGTTAATAATTAATCTTTCTCATTGCTACATTCATTTGGATTACCATAATATTAATCAACTTTGTATATTATACTCTGCTTTGGATGAGATTTTCATCCTTTTCTCTCCCTCTCCTGTATTTGACCTTCACTGCCAGCAGTGTTTACTCCCACACACATTCGCTCACACACATACACACACACACACACACACTCGCTCGCTCGCTCGCACACACACATACACACACAGTGGGGCCCCCCCTTTCTCTCTCTCTGTCTCTCACACACATACAGACACAGACAAAGAAAAAATACCAACAGGTCTCATTCTCTTTTCGGGAATGAAAAATGAAAAATCAATCAGTTTTATCTTTTTCTTTATCAATAATTCAGTTTCACAATTTGGATCACAACGTCGGCAACTTGGATGATGTCCAAATAGCCGACAAAGCCAATTTCATGGTATATTATAGTTTTTTCCAACTCTTATATAGTTCTTAACAAGCTCTTTATTCTCCATAGCTCTAATTTTGGTGCTAATGCCACCGACATTTTGTGGGATTATCCCACCCGTTTTCAATACATATCTGACTCCATTTATTTTTTCCCAAATTTTCTTCTCTTTTTTATGATCTTTAGGCTCCGATTGAGCCAGTAACATATCTACTACATTGTCCCACTGCTTTGTTATTGGGGGACATCCATATTCCTCACACTCTCGTTCAAATTCAGACATTTTATTTAAATGACAAAAAACACTTGTTATATTTTACAAAAATACGGCCGTTTACTCGGGCGGTTTTTACCCCCGCAGCAACTACCTACTGGACTTGGCGGCTTTTAACCCCACAGTCTTCTTATTTTACAAAAATACGGCCATCTACTTGGGTGAATTCAATCCCACAGTGACTACCTTCCTGAACCGGTAAAAATACGGCCGCTTACTCAGGAGTTTTCTACCCCTGCAGTAACTACCTATTACCAAATACGGCCATCTACTTGGGCGACTTTAACCCCACAGTGACTACCTGACAATTTTCCTGAACCGGTAAAAATACGGCCGCTTACTCAGGAGTTTTCTACCCCTGCAGTAACTACCTATTACCAAATACGGCCATCTACTTGGGCGACTTTAACCCCACAGTGACTACCTGACAATTTTCTTTAACTTCTGATCAACATATATCAATATTTTACTAATAAATGGAACGGAATACAATTCAAATTCAACACAAGAAATTTAGAATATCCAATTTGCAGAAGTTTGATTTAACAGGTTTCTGCTTACCTTTTTTTTTTTTTATCGGTCGACCGTGTGTTGAACCCGAGTTCGTTCCGTCCCGGAACTCTTGGCCTTCAATGGCCTTTTACTCTTTACTGCCTTTTTCTCCAATCACGTCGGGGTCACCAATTGTTGGACTTCAAATGTCCTGCGTGATCAAAAATTGAAGGAAGGCTTCAAATATCAAAGTGTTGAAGCTTATTAATCAGAAGTCACCAAAAGTACAGATCTGGGTTGTCTCAGACAAGACGTCTTACAAAGAAGCAACCCAGAGGAATAAGTTCACAACATATTTATAGTATGTGTCGACGTGTGTCGTCTTCTTCTCTGGGGGTGGGGGGTCCACCCTTGGATCCTCTAATCAGCTATCACTTCTTTGTCTCCTAGTTTCTGCAAAACAGGTAACCCTACCCCTAGCACCTAAGTAATCTGATCTTGTTATGTGTGTGTGCACATTCCACCGTGCCCCACTTTAGTTACTGACCCCCTTCTCCTACAGCTGCTCACACCCACACACATACCATACTCTACAGAAAGTACATTTAATCTCAGCACATAACTTCTCATATCTTCTGTATTTGATTTATCTAACACTTTTAATGAAAACACATCACACTGATTGATTACACCTTAAACTTTAGAAAATGATTAAACATGATTAAAACCCTTCATGATCTCGACATAACGAAAGTTGTTTTGTCGTTATCTGACATAACGAAAGTTGTGGATCTCAACGTTTCAATTCATGACGTAATTGTAGCTATCGCGAGAAAATCCCGCACCTTGTGAATGTTTCTGCCGAATATTATGGTGTACGCGCTGATATCTCCATCATAAAGTTACTAATTTCCTGCAGCAAATATGGACTTTATCTCTGCATTGAGAGAGAGGGGCGTCCCCGAGGAAATTGAATTTGACTACACGTGACTGCACGTTCAGGGTCGCTATATTGTCTTCGACGATAAAGTTGCAGACCCGACAGCCTCCTTTCTCAAGTGTCGAACACTTATGTGTAAGTCGTCAATCACTGATAGACACAGAGCTATTTCAGTTTGAGTGAGTCCCTGATCAAAAGTAAAAGCGAATACAATCATCCATGATGCTGCGATGATGCTGCTTCTATAGGATTTTCTCATGCCGAATACACAGAGAAAATTAAGTCGTGATAACGACAAAACAACTTTCGTTATGTCGAGATCACGAGAACATTAAGTGGTGATAACGACAAAACAACTTTCGTTATGTCGAGATCACAAGAAAATTAAGTCGTGATCACGAGAAAACAAGACAGAAAAATTATAATAATGCATGGCCGCTTAGAACTTCCGTAATTCTAGAGTTAGCATTTATTTAGAGTTACTATTTCTGTAATATGGCCAAATCAAATACAAAAGAATGCGCATGCTCAGGTCTACACCAATAAGACTTGCCGTGTTATAAACCAATGGAATTTGGGGTGGGTGGATCGACACGTGTCGCCCCCGCCCCATCGGCCAGATTGCGCTCTGGAGTACTTGCTGAAGTCTGCAGGACTGGAGTTCTCCAGGAGCAGGATTGGAGATCCCTGCACTAAAGATACTTTCCGCCACCTGCTGGCTGGTATACTTTCGTATTAGTGCTGTATTCTAACTTTATATATTTAAAACGTTAATTTTATAGTGTTATGCAATTATATATGTAGCTTGTTGCATAGTGTTTATTTATATACACACACAATATGCAAATACATAAGTGTGTACATATCAAATCCACCTGGCCTCTGTAACTGTTTCCTCTGTAAGACAATGATCAATAGTCAAATCTAGCCTAGTCAATGTAAAAACATTACATTCATCTATTCATAATTATTTTACCAATTTACTAATTTAACGTCAACGGATCGCCAGGCAGGTGTACAGCAGTGACAGATAAACACATATAACGGTGTCCTGTATAGAAAGATGTTTCCCAGCTAACAGTTAGGCTATCCTTTTCACTTGTACAAGTGAACAACACTGAGCATCGGCAGCTAATGAGGTGCACAGGTATGACGTCACCACCCCCTTTAGACTCATTGGCTGAGGAGGAGCTGTCAATCAAGAACTAGTGGATCAATGATGACGCTTGAGCACGTGCTGATTTACATGAAACTAACCGAAACATTTGGGGAAGCAAGCGCAGAATGTGGAAACAAGAGCAAAGGGAAAAACAGCAAAAGCACACGAAAAATAAAAATATGAGCAGAAAATGTCAGAGCAGAAAAAACTGAGAAATATAAACAAGGAAATAATATTTTGGGAGCAAGTCAGATAATTTTGCATTAATATTTCAAATTTGTGCAATTAGATTTACGCGTATTATTTTTCTATCATTGACCATTGTTTGCTATTCTGAAAATTTTGCTTTTATTGATAAATATTGTGCAAAATATTTTTACTTGTGTTTTTAAATTTAGTTTTCACGATTGTTATTTTTTTATCTGTGACTGCAATATTTTAGGCGGGTGCAATACTTTATGTGCAGATTGTGCACAACTACAGTTGTGGACAGGGAAAAAAAACTATTTGTTGTATTTTTTTTAGCAGAAATATATATTTATAAATGTATTTTCTTTCCCCGTGTTTCTGTCAAAGCTCCAGAAATGTTCGTGTTCCAGATCACATCCTTCATCATTATCCTCAGCTCCGTGTTTCTACTCAATAACTCAGGTTGGTCCATATTATTCGAAGTTTATTTTCGATGACAAATATCACTACATTTACCAACAGAACCACTACTGATATGGCGACCTTAGACAAAATAGTGGGAAGGCATGTGATTAGCAAAGGCCAAAAAAAAAAAAACATACATTTGTCAAGCAAAGACTGTCATTTTTGTCTGTTCCTCAGATAAAGCTATCATGTGGCTTCAGAAGTCTTTGAATGTAGGACACAAGTCATATATAAGTCATAATTACTGTAATGGTGCTGTTGTCTCCTTTATGTGACTTGACTGCCTTATGCCAGTGCGCTTTTTTGTATGAACATGAACAGTGTGAAAACAGTATCATTAAAATAGAAAGAAAGCCATGGGTTTGGTGGAACTTGAGGATGAGTAAATATTACATAAATAAGTAAATGATCCCTTCTCTTTATGTGACTTATGACATTTTTTTTTCTTGCAGCTGATGATATCTACTCTGCTGTGATGCCTCAGACAGTAACAGCTCTGACAGGCTCTTGTCTGCAGATTCCTTGCACATTCAACATCTCTGGTTTTGAGGACAAACGTAAGAAGGCAAAATCTATTTATGGAATCTGGCTGAAAAACAACTCACAATCTGAAGGCAAAGACAGTTTTATAGCTTTTAATAGCAGTGAAAACATAATTAGAGGATTCAGTGACATACATATGACTGGACATCTCAGTGAGAGGAACTGCACCACTGTCTTCTATAACATCATGAAGAATCATTCGGACCTCTATTACTTCAGACTGCAAATGGAGCCAAATGTGTTCAGAGCAACATTTAACCCCAGTACAGGTGATTCAAGTGAGAATGTGAAGATCACTGTCATAGGTAAATTTAATCTCCACTGTCTATACAATATGCTTTTTATAAGATCTTCACTTAAAGGAATAGTTCACCCACAGATGTAGGTGACTTTTTCTTCTTCAGTAGAACAGTAAAGAATGGTTTTTTTTTTTTTGTCAAATATGTTTTAATTCAGTCATTGCATATCCTTTAAATAATCACAAGTTACAGGATTAATTGTCTTATATGCACAAAATAAATAAACTAAAATAAGAAAAAAACTTTCAATGTAGCACCTCTTCCGCAGGCTGTTAATATACAATACAGTGACATAAATACACAATATTTAAGTTAAAATACATTGCATTAAGGAATAGAATTCCTATTGAGGTAACAGAAGAAAGGGTCCCAAATCTTGTAAAATTGTCCAATGTTGCCTTTTAAGGGATATCTGGTTCGTTCGAGGGGTAGAGTCAGGGGCAGACTTAACCAATAGGCAAGGTAAGTGGCCGCTTAGGGCCCCAGGCAATCAGGTGGCCCGTCTGATATTCGCAAAACATAGCCTACTTAGCAAATGCACCAGTATGTACTTGTGTAATGAGAGCATCAAATGTTCACTCAGTTCACTGCAGGCAAGTTTTTGTCAGGTGCAGAGTTCTGCAAGCTTGTGAATCATCTCATTATAACAACATGTAGATAAGATCTAAATAAGATATTCATTGTGCCGTGTAGAGCTTATTAGTGGAATGTCGTGAGGTCGCGATGAACTTAATTGAGTGACAGTTTGTAGTGATTAGACAGATCGCTCTTTGCGTGCATTCTAAGCTGTTTTGTCTGTCTCAGAACAGATATATTCACTTCAGTAAAAAATTATTGTGTTTCAAGTCATAATTTTATTTGTCTTGATGTTTCAAAATGACTATCTTTTGTGCTTTTCCTAGTCGTGCCAGTGCAAACTGAATGCAAATTAACTATAAACTAAAATGCTTATAAATGCCTGAATGCAATGACTGGAAATTTTCGCTTAATAGATTACATTTTCGATTTGTTTCTCGGCAAACCCTATCGTATGCCTTAAGAACACTTGGAAAATGGAACGAGTTGCATGGGATAATTTTTATGACATTTTAATCCTTTTTGTAAAAAGATTGAAGAAGTTTACAATTCATTAAATGGACAAGTGCAAGCATTTTTTTATATAATATTTATATTTTGTGATCCGAAAAAAATAAGGTAGCTTAATATGGCTTTAGAATAGCATCAGGTCAACTAAATATTTAGGCTACTTAAGTTGTGAAGGGATAATAGTTATAATAAATAATAGTTATAGCTATAATGAGAGAGAACTAGTGAGCAAAATAAGGGTAAGGCGTAAGCATTGTGTTTGGGCCCTGTACCTGGAATTTGCTTAGGGCCCGCAAATCACTAAGTCCGCCCCTGGGTAGAGTATATATCAGTTCCTTAAGCCATAGTTCGGCTTGAAGAAAGTTGAAGTGCTGCCAGTTTTTTACAGTAACTAAAAGCGTCAAAGAACAGAAAAATAATACCTGTGGCTCATGATATATTGCGGTCTTATGAAGCGAAACGGTCAGTGTGTGCGAGAAACTGAACAGTATTCAACATTATTGCATTTTAACATTGCAACATTATTACCTGTAATCCATAGCCTCAGGTAAATGGTCAGGAGTGATGTCTGGCTCCTGAAAAAATCATTATTTTTAACCTGTTCTTTTAGGTGAACTAGCTGCAGTTTATTAAATCGAACTGAAATAATCGGATTTCTCCATTTGCCTGAGGCTATGGATTACAGGTTCCTGTGTGGCTCAGTGGTAGAGCATTGCGTCAGTAGCGCAAAAGGTTGTGGGTTTGATTCCCAGGGAACACATATATTTTCCAAAAATGGATAAAAGCGTCTGATAAATGTAAAAATGTACAGGTGATAATGTTGAAAAATTATTTTCAGTATTTTGTACAGACCAACGGTTTAGCTTCATAAGACAACAGTTTATTGTCAGGAGCCAATTTACTGTTTGATATGCTTTTTGATTCTTAAACATTCTTAAAAAAAACTGCGTACTTGCTTTTTATGAATCACCAAGAACCACAGTTTCAGCTAAAATAATTCTTTATTGTTCTGGTGGCCTTGGGATGAGTAAATTAACAGCAAATTAAATATTTTGGGTAAAAAGACTAAAATATCTGCTACTGTAATGTATTCTATAGAATCACCACAACCTCCTGAACTGAAACCCACTGCTCTGAAAAACGTGATGGAAGGAACAACAGTCAATCTGAGCTGCTCTGCTGAAGCCCCCTGCCCCAAACAACCTCCTACAATATCCTGGTCTAACATCCCTGAATCTGCCCACATTACGACACAGTTGCAGGAAAAACCTGATAAAACCCAGTCAGTGGTTTCAAACATGATCTTAAAAGCTTCATATAAAGATCACAAAAAGAACATCTCCTGCACTGCTACGTATTCAAGAAATACACCCGATACCTCAACTGTGTGGAGCACCGTGATTCTACGAGTCCTGTGTAAGAGATGTCACTGCTTATTTTATTTAACAGCAAACTGTGTGTGCTTAAATGCACATACAAATTCAGCTTAAACATAATCTGATGCTCAGCTACCCAGACATGCCTAATGCAAAGATTTCACTTTTATCCCATGTGCTTGTGTTTTCGTCAAAGTTTCTCCAAAAGAAACTCACATCACCATCCATCCATCTGATTCAGTCTCTGTTGGCATGAATGTGACTTTGACCTGCAAAAGCAAAGGCGGTCCATCAAAAGAAATGAACTACACCTGGTACAAACGTGGACAGGAGATGCTAATAGCTCAGGAAAAGAAGATTCATTTTATTTTAAATTACAATAATACAGGATTGTACTTCTGCACAGCACTGAATAAACATGGCAAACAGTCATCAGAACAGATCCAGCTCACAGCTGAAGGTGAGTTTACACAGTCTAAATTAAAACATTTGAAATACATTATGGCCCAATTACAGTCATTTCACATGACACAGGACAAGATGGACACACTATGACTGTGATTGCTGGTTGTGTGGGAGGAATTGTGGCAGTGCTCATGCTCTCTGCTATTGGATTTTGTGCAAGGTATTTAGTTACATTTAGTTAAATTCAGTTACATTTACAGTTACTTAATCATCGTTAATGTAATTTTGAAACAGTTAGTTTTAAGATGTACACAACATTTTGCTTGAGTTTAAGCATCAGCCACAGATAAAACATAAGAGAGTTGGTAGTGTTTGACTTCATAAAGTGACCAGTCAGTCATGGTCTTCAGTTTAATCCTTTATTTATACTAACAGGACCTGGAAAAAGAAACAGGGGAGACAACGTTGGACAAAATGATTCCCCAAATCAGGTGTGTGCACTATTTCTTGGTTTTTAGGTTCAGTGAACTGATGACTACTTAGTTCACGGTAATCAAAAAATAAACCAACAGTTTACTTTTCTGTTTTACATACTATATGCAGTGCAGTTTCCTCAAACGCTAGTCACACCATTGATTGATGTAAATTGATGTAGATTGATGTAAAGCAATGGCTCATAATTATTTATTAATTCAATAACTTCTAATACAGGTGCATCTCAATAAATTAGAATGTTGTGGAATAGTTAATTTATTTCAGTAATTCAACTCAAACAGTGAAACTCATGTATTAAATAAATGCAATGCACACAGACTGAAGTAGTTTAAGTCTTTGGTTCTTATATTTGTGATGATATTGGCTCACATTTAACAAAAACCCACCAATTCACAACAACTCAACAAACTAGAAAACTTCATAAGACCAATACAATTTTTTTTTTTAGTGAATTGTTGGCCTTCTGGAAAGTATGTTCATTTACTGTATATCTACTTAATACTTGGTTGGGGCTCAATTTGCTTTAATTACTGCCTCAATTTAGCGTGGCATTGAGGTGATCAGTTTGTGGCAATGCTGAGGGGGAATGGAAGCCCAGGTTTTGACAGTGGCCTTCAGCTCATCTGCATTTTTTGGTCTCTTGTTTCTAATTTTCCTCTTGACAATACCCCATAGATTCTTTATGGGATTCAGGTCTGGTGAGTTTGCTAGCCAGTCAAGCACACCAACACCATGGTCATTTAACCAACTTTTGGTGCTTTTGGCAGTATGGGCAGGTGCCAAATCCTGCTGGAAAATTAAATCAGCATCTTTAAAAATCTGGTCGGTAGAAGGAAGCATGAAGTGCTCCAAAATTTCTTGGTAAACGGGTGCAGTGACGTTGGTTTTCAAAAAACACAATGGACCAACACCAGCAGATGACACTGCAACCCAAATCATCACAGACTGTGGAAACTTAACACTGGACTTCAAGCAACTTGGGCTATGAGCTTCTCCACCCTTCCTCCAGACTCTAGGACCTTGGTTTCCAAAAAAAAAAAAAACTTGCTCTCATCTGAAAAGAGGACTGTGGACCACTGGGCCACTTCCATTTCTTCTTCTCCTTAGCCCAGGTAAGATGCCTCTGACATTGTCTGTGGTTCAGGAGTGGCTTAACAAGAGGGATTCGACAACTGTAGCCAAATTCCTTGACACGTCTGTGTATGGTGGCTCTTGATGCCTTGAACCCAGCCTCAGTCCATTCCTTTTGAAGTTCACCCAAATTCTTGAATCGATTTTGCTTGACAATCCTCATAAGGCTGCTCTTGGTTGGCATCTTCTTCTTCCACACTTTTCCCTTCCACTCAACCTTCTGTTAACATGCTTGGATACAGCACTCGGTGAACAGCCAGCTTCTTTGGCAATGAATGTTTGTGGCTCACCCTCCTTGTGAAGGGTGTCTATGATTGACTTCTGGACAACTGTCAGGTCAGCAGTTTTACCCATGATTTTTGAAGGCTCAGGAAACCTTAGCAGGTGTTCTGAGTTGATTAGCCGATTGGCATGCCACCATATTCTAATTTGTTGAGATAGTGAATTGGTGTTTTTTTTGTTAAATGTGAGCCAAAATCATCACAATTAAAATAACCAAAGATTTAAACTACTTCAGTCCGTGTGCATTTAATTTATTTAATACACGAGTTTCACAATTTGAGTTGAATTACTGAAATAAATGAAATAAACTTTTCCACGACATTCTAATTTATTGAGAGGCACCTGTATGAGACCCTGGACCACAAAACCAGTCTTAAGTGTAAATGTTTTCGAAATAAATACGCTTTACATTGATGTATGGTTTGTTAAGATATACAATATTTGGCTGAGATACAACTATTTAAAAATCTGGAATCTGAGGGTGCAAAAAAAACAAACACATCTTAGGTTACGTATGTAACCATGGTTCCCCGAGTGGGGAATAAGACACTGCGTCCCCTAGGGGTCGCTATGGGGAACGCCATCAGCGTGAGCCGTGTCTGAAGCATATATATATATAAAAACAGCACCTGTTGGCCAGCGACAGCCTATGACGTCACTACCGGCATGACCACAGTATAAGGGGCGCCGGGAGAATACATCATCCACTTCTTCGTCTGAAGCTTGCGTCCGAAGCTTGGCACACAGCCTAGGGGATGCAGTTTCTCGTTCCCCATTCGGGGAACCATGGTTACATACATAACCTGAGATGATCCCCTTCGTGGGAAATTCGAACTGCGTCCCATAGGGGTCGTTATGGGGAACGATATACCCAGGCCACCATGCTGAGGGGAGCGCAAGCCAATTTCATGCAAAAGGTGAGCACTAAGCCAACTCTACCAGGCTAAGGGAGTTGTCCCTGGGATGGTTGACGGCTGTCAGTGACATTTATCCCCTTCGGCCAAAGACCCGAGCTGCATACCCTACCCAGGGTAGAGCTTAAAGGCTTGGAATCAGAGAAAGATTCCTTTAAGGGGATATGGCCAAGCACCTAGTGGTAGTAATTAGGTCCTGGCCGGTCACACAGGGGCTACCGCTTGCTCTGCACGAGCTCGCTGAGGGAACTGTCTCAACAGACCCTTTGGTAGCGACACACTGTTCAAACCCAAAATATTGGGACAAAAAAGTAGAATGGGGCCCAAGGCACAAACCGGGGCCTGATCAACTCAAAGAAAGGACACAAAGCTACAAAGCGTAACCCTACCATATAGGTTTTTAGAAAGAACACAGAACACTTGATGTGCGATCTTACCATTGGGTGGATTTTAGAAAGTGCACAGAGCCTTAGCGTGTGCACTTACCACAACATGGATTTTTTAGAAAGAACGCAGAACACTTGATGTGCAATCTTACCACCGGGTGGATTTTTAGAAAGTGCACAGAGCCTTCGTGTGTGCACTTACCATAACATGGATTTGGCAACGTTCTATGACAGCTCTGGAGAGCGGAGAACTCATTCCTCAGAATGAGAGGGAACTTAGACGCTCAGAAGGGAGCGGCATACTCATAGGTGACCCTCTATGGTGAGGGGAGCAATGCTAGCTCGACCAACAAGGAGCTCTGGAGAGCAGAGAACTCATTCCTCAGAATGAGAGGGAACTCAGACGCCCGGAAGGGAGCGGCATACTCATAGGTGACCCTCTATGGTGAGGGGAGCCGTGCTAGCTCAACCAGCATTTTTACATTTACATTTAGTCATTTAGCAGACGCTTTTATCCAAAGCGACTTACAATTGGGGAGTACATAAAGCGATTAATCTTGAAGAGGCAAACAGACAGAGGAAGTGCCAATAACACCAAGTCTCAGGCATTGTTCAAATAAGTACAAGCTAGCAAGGGAAGGAGAGAAAGATAAAGAGAAAGATGAAGATTTAGAAAAAAGTGAAATATTTTTTTTTTTTTTTTTTTTTTAAGTAGTCAAGTAGAGTTGAAAGAGATGAGTTTTCAGTTGTTGCTTAAAATTTGACAGGGATCCAGCATTCTGGATGGGGGTGGGAAGATCATTCCACCAGCCAGGAATGGTGAAAGAAATATTCTGGAGAGTGATTTTGAGCCTCTCTGTGATGGTACCACGAGGCGTCGCTCACTAGCAGATCTCAGACTTCTGGAGGGGATGTACATTTGTAATAATGAATGGAAGTAGGTGGGTGCTGAGCCTGTGGTTGTTCTATATGCAAGCATCAGTGTATTGAACTGGATGCGAGCTGCAACTGGTAGCCAGTGCAAGGACACAAAGAGAGGTGTAACATGGGCTCTTTTGGGCTCGTTGAAGACCAGTCGTACCGCTGCATTCTGAATCATTTGTAGAGGTTTGATTGTGTTTGATGGAAGTCCAGCTAGAAGAGCATTGCAGTAGTCCAGTCTAGAAATGACAAGGGCCTAGACAAGAAGTTGTGCAGCATGCTCTGTCAGAAAGGGCCTGATCTTTCTGATTTTGTGCAATGCAAACCTGCAAGATCGAGCAGTCTTTGCAATGTGCTCTTTGAAGGTCAGCTGGTCATCGACGATTACACCAAGATTTCTGACCGAAGCTGATGGGGTAATTGTTGATGAACCTAACTGAATCGTGAAATCATGCTGTAGAGTTTGAGCAAGGAGCTCTGGAGAGCGAAGATCTCATTCCTCAGATTGAGTGGGAACTCAGATGCTCAGAAGGGGGCGGCATGCTCATAGGTGATCATCTATGGTGAGAGGAGCAATGCTAGCTTGACCAACAAGGAGAGTAACTTATCTCAGAGCTCTGGGGAGCAGAGAACTCATTCCTCAGAATGAGAGGGAACTCAGATGCTCAGAAGGGAGCAGCATGCTCATGATTAACATCCTGTGGTAGCTATGAATTACACAAGCTTCAGTCTGGATCCAACCCTTAAATGATCTGAGATGACCAAACACCTGAGAAGAGATTATGACAACCCCTCGGAGGACCCCTGAGGAAGTCAATCATCAGCGATTATACTGAATTAACCAAATTTTGCCATAAATGCTGGATCAGCACCTAGAGACAACCTCTACAGCCCCTACAGCCCTGAACGTCAGCGGAGTCTAGGACACATAGATGAGCCCCAGAGACAGATGCCCAGTGAGGACACCATCACCTAGACAGCCATCGGGAAAAGAACTCTGGAACCAGTGGAGCCCTTACAATCTGACTTTTCTGCAGTTGGAACAAACTACTGGTTTGTCTGGCCAGAGGGGAACTGCCCCCCCGACTGAGCCTGGTTTCTCCCAAGGTTTTTTCTCCATTCTGTCACCGATGGAGTTTTGGTTCCTTGCCGCTATTGCCTCTGGCTTGCTTAGTTGGGGACACTTAATTTCAAGCAAAATCATCGACTTCATTGCACAGATATTATTTAAACTGAACTGAGCTGGAAGATTCCATCACAAAATGTATTAATGAAATGCCTTCAGCTGAAAATTGAGTGTTAAATCTTGTCATTTTACATTATTGACACAATTTTCCTATTTTGATATTGTGCAGTTGCTTTGTTACAATTTGTATAGTTAAAAGTGCTATATAAATAAAGGTGACTTGACTTGACTCAAAGGTGACCCTTTAAAGGTGAGGGGAGCAATGCTATCTCTACCATCAAAGCTCAGAAGGGAGCGGCATGCTCATAGGTGGTCCTCTAAGGTGAGGGGAGCAATGCTAGCTCGACCAACAAGGAGTGCGATCTATCACGGAGCTCTGGGGAGCGGAGGCATGAAGAGGCCTAACAACCCGAGGCTGCTGAATGACAGCTCTGGAGAGCAGAGAATGCATCCATGCATTTCGTAAACGTTCTTGGCGCCAAGGCCAGCCCAAAGGGCAGGACCTTGCATTGGTAAGCCTTCCCTCCAAAGGCAAACCGAAAGTCCAGTCTGACTGCAGTCTTAGGTTCCCACCTAACCTCGGTCAGGTGCGGTAGATGGTGGTTGCAGGGGAATTAGAGAGGGGAAGCTAAGAGCCAATGTTAAAAGCCCCCAGAGGGAAGGGAGTAGATGTTAGTTCTTACTCTGATCCAGACGAGAGCGTTGTTGGGAACGTTTCGTCTGGATCACCTCCCTCATGTCTTGCCTACCTCTCTTTGACCCGTGCCTCTTTCTATCCCTACCCGCAGGTGGGGGAGGGGCACGAGTCGCGAAACTAGCCTTCTGTGCCCGTCTCTGATCCTCGGTCCAGGACGGGCCAGGACCCCTGCTTTGTTCCGGCTCAGACCTGGACCTTCTTGGAATGAAGGTTTTAAAGGCTGCTGAGTGCGCCCTCGCCTCCCTAAACTTCTCGACAGAGGTACCGAAAAGCTCGGAAGGCGAGACTGGAGCATTGAGAAGAAAGCCCTTCTCTTTCTTCCCGATATCTCCCATATTCACCCACAGATGCCTTTCCGTTACCACCATGGCTGCTATAGACCTGCCCATAGCAGTGGCAGCCTGCTTAGTGGCACGGAGGGCCAAATCTGTGGTGCGGCGCAGTTCAGCTACCTCGTCAGGTGACAAGCCCTGACCCTTATCCAGGTCTTTCAGCAGATCCTGCTGCTGCATACGCCCTGCCATTTAAATGTGATGTATCCTGGAGGGGCTTAGATGGCAAGGAGGGAACCTTTAGAAAAGATGTCTCACCCATAGAGAGATAGCTAGCTAGCGTCTCTTCTATAGGGGGCATCCTCTCATAGCCGCTTTCACGCATCCCTACAATGTTAGCATAACTGGTATGCTGAAATCTATGGATGCGAGAGGAAAACAGCCTTTTTCATTCCTTCTCAACCTCCGTATGGAGATCAGGAAGAAATGGAAGGCTCACTTGAGCTGGGGGATTATGGCCAGAAAGGTACCACTCAACGAGACGTCCCCGCGGCGCCGCCATCTTGGTTCGCTCCCACGGCAAGTCAAGCATCGCCGTGGCCCATTCCATAACCTCCAACAGCTCTTCGTACGCAGGGCAGGAGGATTGAGAGGGTTTAGTCTCAACTTCCTCACCCTCAAACATCTCCTGCTCTTCCTGGGCATAACCCAGCAGAGCACTAGCCACTGGATCGGATGATATCAGAGAGATCGCATCATCACAATCCAGCAGCTCGCCCTCGTTCTTGGCCAACGCTCGCGAAAGGGAAAGCTCCCTCTCTATCTCATCGGCCAGATCCAACTGCGAACCCCACGATTTCATTCTCCTTCGTGCCTCGGCAGCAGTGGGTCTCGAATCGCGGGAAACAGATGGCTGACCCTCTTTCCTCTAAAAGAGGGACAGACGAGAGCGGAGCTTTTTCATAGAGAACAGCTCACAGTGCACGCAGATTGCCCCCTCAAAGACATCGCGTGCGTGCTCCTCTCCCAAACAAAAGGCGCAACAATTGTGTGTGTCATCGGGTGTCAAATAACGAGGACACGGATCCACACACTTCTTAAACGCTAGTGCTCGCCATGATAATAAAAGGAAAACTGTACTCTTACCAGAATGCACGCTTCAAACAAACCAGTCAGTGAAGACGAAAGAAGTGGATGATGTATTCTCCCAGCGCCCCTTATACTGTGGTCGCGCCGGTAGTGACGTCATAGGCCAACAGGTGATGTTTTTATATGTATGCTTCAGACACGGCTCACACTGACGGCAATCCCCATAGCGACCCCTAGGGGATGCAGTTCGAAGTTCCCATGAAGGAGAATCTAAATGTTAAGAGAATTGCCTTTAAAATTAGCAGTGATATATAAGTTTTATATATTTACGGTAAGAAATTTACAAAATATCTTCATGGAACATGATCTCTAATATAATTTTTGGCATAAAAGAAAAATTCACAATTTTGACCCATACAATATATTTTTGGCTATTGCTACAAATATACCCCAGCGACTTAAGACTGGTTTTGTGGTTCAGAGTCACATATTTCATTGTGATTTATTTCAATCAAACTTCTCTAAAATGCAGACTTTCATCTGTAATGTAATGACAGATTTCTTCTACGGCGTGCAAGCCTGTCCAGGGTGCGCGACCGTGAACCTCCCTGCCGGTTTATATGGGACACAACTGCCATATTATCCGTTCTGACTATGATATGATACCCCCCCAGAACGGGGAGAAAATACATAAAAGCCAGGAAGACAGCCCTGAGTTCCAGGCAGTTTATATGCCAAGAGAGGAACTCTTCCGTCCACTCCCGCTCGCCGGTCTGCCTTCGAAGACCGCGCCCCAGCCTGTCATTGATGCGTCTGTCGTGATCATATGGCGACGGTGGATTGCACCCATTCTCACCCCGCTCTGGAGAAAAGCGGGGTCTTGCCATAGTAAAAGTGGTCGACAGCAACTGCGCGACACCCTGATAAGGCGAGCGGCTGGTACAGTGGGGTGTAACCTCAGCTCCTTCATCCACCAAAGGAACGGCCTCATGTGAAGAAACCCTAGGGGCAACACAGGGGAGGCCGCTGCCATGAGGCCTAACAGCCTGCGGCAGGTACCTACAGAGACATAATGGCCTAGCTTGAAGCGGGCCAGACATGCTGTAAAATCGGGTATCCGGGCAGAAGCCAAACGGGCCTGCATCTGAACGGAATCCAAACGAACCCCCAGAAACACGGTTCGCTGAGATGGGAGGAGCACACTCTTCTTTGGCGTTCATCCTGAGGCCAAGAGAATGGATGTGGCAGAGAACGATATCCCTGTGACGACTTACTAGCTCCCTGGAGTGAGCCAGAATGAGCCAGTCGTCCAGATAGTTCAGTACACGAATGCCCTGGAGCCTCAAAGGGGCCAGTGCAGCATCCATGCATTTCGTAAACGTTCTTGGCGCCAAGGCCAGGCCAAAGGGCAGGACCTTGCATTGGTAAGCCTTCCCTCCAAAGGCATACCGAAAGAACCTCCTGTGTCTCTGAACGACCTGGATGTGAAAATACGCATCCTTTAGGTCGATAGTGACAAACCAGTCCCCTCCTTGGACCTGAGACATGATGGTTTTCATCGTCAGCATCTTGAACTTCCCTTTGTAAAGGGAAAAATTCAAACGCCGTAGATCCAGAATGGGCCTCAGGCCGCCATCCCTCTTTGGAATGAGGAAGAAGCGGCTGGGTCCCCTAACACGTGGCCCGCTGGCGGCGAAAGGACGGACTGTAGAGGGGGAAAGACGGACGCGTCCCCCAACTCCCAGACCGAGGAAAAATGAGGGTGAACTCGTTCTGCACACCAAGCCTCGATGGGTGGCTGTGACAGATTTGAGTGAGGAGAGCGCGTTCGGGGCAGGCACAAACGCTTCTGCAGTCTGACCTCGCCTCGTAGCGGTGATGTGGCTCTCCTCATTCCGACCCGAAGGTCAGGAACGACCCGGATTAGCCGAAGCGCCAGGCCTTTTAGGCCGCTTCAGGTTAACCATTTTGCGTGGGTGCTGGCGGGGAAAAGACCGGCCACGGGCTCCCCAAACCGTAGTTGGGGAAGGGTGCGTGGCCTGGGCTCCACTGCCGCCAAAAGGCTCCTTTCTGGGGAGCGATTGCTCTCTAGACAAAGAGGAGGAGGGAGTGGAATAGTCCCTCGATCTCCTCGGTATGAACTGCTTAAGAGCAGCCGATTGCATCTTGGCTGAGCAGAACTTGTCCACTACAACGCTAACCGCCTCCCCAAACAACCCAGATTGTGAGATGAGTGCGTCCAGCAAAAACACCTCCTTCTCACGGATATTGGTCAAATTGAGCCACAAATAGCGTTTTTGCGGCCACTGAACCCGCCATAGAGTGCCCCACGGAGCGTGTGGTGTGCTTGGTGGCTCTAAGAGCCAAGTCAGTGGCTCTGCGCAGTTCCTTCACGGCTTCTGGTGTCAAGCCAGTCCCCTCATCCATCTCCTTAAGGACGTCCGCCTGGTAGGCCTGAAGGATGACCATCGTGTTGAGGGCCATACCTGCCTGACCGGCCGCGATGTAGGACTTTCCGATAAGGGCGGAAGTGGTCCTACACGGCTTGGAAGGAAAGAGGGGGCGGGACTTCCAGGTATGGAAGTATGCCGTGAGCTACCGAACAAACTTACAATCTTTGAAAACCCATAGATACGAGGCTGGATATGTGTGATGCTAATGTTCAAAAGCATCAATTTTCAAATCTCCCAGCATATTAATATTGTTTTGAAGTCGTAACATGATATTCTTCATGTAATTGTGTGAAAATTACGCTTTAATAATCAAAACTCTGTAAATTAGTGTAAAAAGGAGTAAAAGGTGTCAGAGACTTACTGTTTGTTTCTTTTGGAAACTGCAGTGATATATAGTTATTGGTACGTATTTCGTTTCTCGATAAAAAGTTCACCCAGGTACATAAATGCCATGAGACCAGGTTGGGAAATAAGGGACACCCAACATTGAATAAGTGGCAGATACTATTTGCACCTCAGTGTGTTGTAGTATGTTATAAATCAGTATCAGAGGTGGAAAGAGTACAAAAATATTCTACTCAAGTAAAAGTACCATTACATTACTGAAATTTTACTTAAGTACAAGTAAAAGTACCAGTCTAAAAATATACTCAAGTAAAAGTAAAAAGTAGCTCATTTAAAATTTACTCAGAGTAAAAATTACTTAGTTACATTTTAACAATGGGAGGGAGGGAAAAATGGGATAGACCAAAGGTGTCAAACTCAGTACCTGGAGGGCCACAGCCCTACACAGTGTAGATATAACCCTAATTAAACACATCTGATCCAGCTAAACTAATCATTTAGGCTTATTTGAAAACTACATGGTTTGTGTGTTGGAGCAGGGTTGGAACTAAACTCTTTAGGGCTGTGGCCCTCCAGTAACACCCTCCAGAGTTTGACACACCTGGGATATGGGCCTATAAATCTCAAACTAGGTGTTTTTAATTAAATGAATCGGTTAATTAGAATAATAAGACATTTGGGCTGTTACCAGGCAAATTAAATCAGTATCAACAAAATGCATCTTTGCAATGCAGAGGAAATGCAGAAGCTTCATCTGAAGTGGCATAGATGTATTACACACTGACATGAATGCATTTAGCCTGCAGTTACAAATGCAGAAATAATGTTTTGATAAATAAGACATAAAATGTGACCCTGAACCACAAAACCATAAGGGTCCATTTTCCTAAATTGCGATTTATGCATCATCTGAAAGCTGAATAAATCATATTTCCATTGATGTATGGTTTGTTATGATCGGACAATATTTGAAAATCTGGAATCTGAGGGTGCAAACAATCCAAATATTGAGAAAATATCCTTTAAAGTTGTTCAAATTAAGCTCTTAGTTTTGATATATTTACAGTAGGAAATTTACAAAATATATTAATGGAACATGATCTTTACTTAATATGCTAATGATTTTTGGCATAAAAGAAAAATGTATAATTTTAACCCATACAATGTATTGTTGGCTATTGCTACAAATATACTCCAGCGACTTAAGACTCGTTTTGTGCTCCACACCAGGGTCACAAATGTTAAATAGTCATTTGAAATTAAAAAATAAATAAATCAAGATACTTTAAATGTTAAATTAGAACCACCAGTAGGTGTCAGCAAGTCACTGATAAGAGAGTCATTGCGATTGAACAGAATCATTCAAACGGTTAATACATTGAGGAACAAAACACGTCATTGCTCAGAGTCAGAGACCTAAAACTGTGTATGGAATTATTTTTATAGTCGAAATAGAGCAAAAACAGGCAATATGGTGTCTAAAACGCAAGTCTCTTAATTAACTTCTTGTTTTTTGAACTGTTGTAAAAAGAAAAACTACAGGCCTATGTAATCATGGTGATTTTTTGAGAAAAACGTCATTCTTCATGTGATGTTGACTTACTATATTAAATTATATAAATTTATACATTTTCTGCTTCTATATCTTCAATTTTGTGATCATTCTAAACGTATTTTAAAAGACTGAATCACGCAGTGAAAGAAAGCACTCCAAATGCACGCGGACTAGTCTAATCTAACGTTACTAGATTTCACGGCACACTGTTTAGAGTGATTTGTTTGGTTTTTGGCAAAATACTGATAATGTCAAATCGCACATCGTTAAAACAACAATTACTATATTATCTCAGATGATATTGCACACCCTGCACCACTGTCTTTTTGGCTCATTTGTGCAAAACCTTTTGTTAAACTGTTAAAGCTTCATTTTAACCACCAATGCAACGATGCAAGTATTTACCTTATCTCTACATGCTTGCGAAGGGCGATGTCGAGATTTTATAAGCTGCTAGCTCGGTCTCCCGAGGCAAACACAGCTAACACTGCATAATAGAGCATGGATATATGACCAGGGGTTCACTTCATTCCTTTGAGTTCAACTTCAGCAGAGCACGACGGGGTCTGGTTTTCAGCTGGGTCTGCACCAGTGGCGTAGGCAGAAATATTTTTTTGGCCGGCCTGGGCGAAATTGAGCGGGCACTTTCACGTAGGGTCATGTAGCATACATATTTCTTATAGCCAAAAGCAAACTAACGGACTCAATATTAAGATTACTTAAGTCTTTTTATTTATTTGTTTATTTTATTCTATATTTTTATTCTGTAGTATATTAATAAACTGCAGTAGCACAAACGCTCAGTACAACAACACACTACCACATACCACGTCTCCGGAACAAGTATTGCATAATATTAGACTCAATTGCATTAATTTGACCTAAACACCTTAATTAAAGATTTCAGAAAAATTTTATTCCACTTATTTAATCAATTAGACAATATTTTTTTAATATTTAACACTCAAATAAAATGTTTAACAAAAAATTTAAAATCACCATAAGACCGTTTTTTTCACGTTTTTAGTAATTGTTTTCTAAAAAATGAAAAAACGAAAATAGCACTTATTTAATCAATTCGTTTATTTAATAATCAAAGCTCAACTGAAATGTTTAACAAAAATTTAAATCACATATAAGTCACATATTTTATCCAATCAACTTTTTAATAATATAAATATTTTTGGAAAGACGAAAATAGCGCTTATTTATTCAAGTAGTTATTTAAATAGATTTAAACTAAATAACAATGTATAAAACAATACATCTTAACAAAACATTTAAATCACATAAGGCAATTTTGTATCAAGATTTTTATAATATAATTATGTTCTACCCCTATTTGTTGGTAAGATATAACCATTTAAATTATGACTGTTATAATTTGTTTTCAAGATTTATTCAAAGATATTAAATAACGAATACATCTATACCAGGTTAAGTAAAAAAAAATGAAATAAAAAATGTTTTGTTTTATTGACATATTTCATTTGAAACTCTCTGAATTGAATTTTCGTGGTCCTAAACAGTATTAGAGCACCAAAACGAAATACAAAACAAAAAACGAAATACAAAACAGCACAACAACCTCCCTTAAATTGTAAGTTCTGTACACTCAAGACTGTCATTTTAACTTAAATTAGTTGAGTTGAATCGTGTTTAACTAAAACGAGTTAATGTAAAACATATGTTGTCAAAACTTATTGATCATGTGTATTTTAAAAATAGATTTAAGAATGCATATTTATTTTATTTAGTTTATTTATTTCCTATATATTTTTGGTGCATCTATAGGCCTACTGTTAAATCAGATAATATAGTACCTTGGACAGTTACAGTACCACTCCTTACACCTCAAGTCCAAAGTCCGCAATCCAAATACACATTAAAATAAAGATCTGATTTACCACAGCGGGCATAACAACACACGTATCTGTTCTTGAGTTGGGCAGGCCAGCATAAAATTACAAAAGCCGGAGACGCCTGGGTTTTGAATTTAAAAGTGCAATTATTTCGTCATTGTCCAAAGAGTGCAAGTTCACGTTCCATGGATAATAGCGACAGGTTTTTGTGCCTGCGTGTGGACATCGACGACCTTAAGCGTGTCCTTTATTCGATGGAAAAAAGTATCTCAACAGTGCATGTAGTTATTGGTAAAGTCACCATGACTCTCAACATTGCATTTATGTTAGAATTAATGTCCGTGGGGCAGTTGTCTAGCACTTCCACAAGCGTAGAGTATCTCTGTTTTTCTGTTTGCATTTTCCGATTTAAATGTTGAATAAAGAATGTAAATTCTGCATCTTCAATCGCAAGTCCATAGAGCCTGCATGTTGGTTCCAGCAGTTCTCGTCTGCCAAATAACGTGGATCCTGGCAGGCAGGCAGCTGATGTTTTCATGATGATGTATGTGTTCTCTTGGAATCGGTTGTTCATCTCTGAAATCTGTGCATCCAAAACAATGATCCAGATCTGTCTGAGATCCATGTCACTTTTAACACTTGCAGTCTTCCCCGGTGTGCTTGATTACAGAATCTGAAAACTTACTGGCCAACTTTCACGATGATGAGACATCCCACTTCAAAATGTCATGCTTGGTCATTGGTTCTTCAGATAATTTCATGACTTTCTCAAAATCTCCCTCGGAATTGTCTCTGAATTTGACCAAGTGCAGTTTGAGATTTTCAATTAGACTGATTGTGTCTGTGACAGAGAGTGTGGAGCTCTGCAAACCTCGGTTGCAAATTCGGTAGTTTCAAAAATCGCTGCTGGCTAACACATAACTGCAAAATACAATGCGTGAAAACACAAACTCACACGCACGAAATGGCTCAGGCAAGATAACCGCTAACCGCTTAACACAGATGTCAATCAAATTCACCAAGCATATCCGACCAAACATCAAATTGTATTATTATAAGATTTGAGATGGCACAGTGAATTCATGTTTGTAATTATATTTAACGCAATAAAATAGCAATAATTTAATAAATAAAATATTTTTTTTGTAATAACTGGGTGGGCCTATGCAGAAAGTGGGCGGGCCTGTGCCCATTATTTACTGCAGTTGTTTCCACGGAGCGATTTTTTTTTACTCAGTAACGAATGTGTTTTAAAATGTAGCGAAGTACAATACTTCACACAAAATCTACTTAAGTAAAAGTAAAATTACAGATTAAAAAAATTACTTAAAAAAGTACAAGTACACAAAAAAGCTACTCAATTACAGTAACGCGAGTAAATGTAATTCGTTACTTTCCACCTCTGATCAGTATGCAATAATATTCAGAGTAAATGGATGGTGCCTTATTGGGATATTTCTTGTCCCTATCCATAAAGCCTATTAACAGTTCAGACTGAGGTTGCATTGCAAAACATCAAACCTGTATCTGATTTAGTACCATATGGATGTGGCCCAAATCATAATCGAATAAATCTGATTCCATGTGGTTTGTGCTGTTCACATTACATTTTCTCTGCCCAGTGTATACCTATCGCCGGTGATTGCCCCTTGCCTCTTTTTTACTCTACAATCTTTTACAATAAAATGGATCTCAACTCTGCTGATTCCTCATCACAGTTATGAAAAACAGATCTGTGCCACAAATGAGCAAAACTATTTTGTCCACTTTTGCTTGCAGTCTGAACATAGTAAAAGATGAGGAAAGAGATGGTGGTGTAATGCATGTAAACACAAATCATAAATATGTTAATGATTTAGTATGACATGACAATGAAAGTGTCACTTCAAAGCAACTGACTAAATATTTTACTTTAAAAAATCTAGCATGTAATTTTATTTTATTGTTTTTTTTATAACAAATGTCCAATAAACAAACTAAAACTACCCACAAAATTACTTCTATTGTTCAAGAATTGTATACATATCTAGTTCAGTGATCAAAGTCTAGATGGCGCAGGCTGTTTTGTCCTAACATGCAATCTTTTAGCAATCACATAATTTACTACATGGTACAAGCTGATTGGCCTATGCAGATTCTTCAGTTGGTGATCTTGCTTGGTCAATATTTAAATAGTCTGGTTCAGCATGTGCTGTAAACTGGTCCTGCAGCACATTATCAGAATTCCTCTGAAACTGTCCACCTCCCCCAGCTCCAAGATTAACATAAAACATACATTAACATTTTTATATTTAACATGCTAAAACTGTACAGAGAGTTGTCGTGACTGAAATGCTGGTATACACTAAATATTTTTGTCTTAAATTTTTAGGCACAGGATGAAAGTATTGACAAGAATTCCACTTATGCTAATGTCCTCACCTTAACCAACCAGGACAACAAGATCTCTGATGATCAACGTGTGTGTGACTGTGAAACTGAGTTCAGTACTCAGATCAACCACATTACAGAGAAAGATTCAACAGAAGAAGACAACAATGAAGAAGGCTCAGATGTAGTATATGCACAGGTCCACGTGTTACACAAAAAAACAAAAGACATCAGTATTCTGCCAGAGAACATTTATGCTCAGTTGAAAAAATAAGAGTACACTTTATTTTGATGGTCTTCTTTAGACTGTTGACTATAAAATCCTTTGCAACAACATGTCAACTAACTCTCAGCGGATAAGTATCCTGTTATTAGGGTAATTAGAATAAACTGACTTAAAGCTGCAAAGTTACTTACAGTCAGTAGAATGTCTAAAGGGGACTATCAACATAAAGTATTACCAAAAAAATAATTTACAAGATGTTTAGGTCATTAAAAATATTGTATTTTACGCTGTTTACCAACACCAAATTTTTCAGAGGACAAATACAAAAGTTTCCTTTAAACTGTGATGCTTGCCATGCTGATCAGGGTAAATCCAGTCAAAAACACCTGTAGACTGGACTGAAGAAGGCTGTAGTAGATCTCCTGCAGTGTGATCAGTCTAAAGGTCTTTTGCAGGGCCACTGCTGGCCAAATGGGTGCCCTAAGCAGGATTGTATTGTTGTGCCCCCTCTCCCAAATATTATAGAAGTATAAAAAACGTCTCAGGTTACGTATGTAACCATGGTTCCCCGAATGGGGAACGAGACACTGCGTCCCCTAGGGGTCGCTACGGGGAACGCCCTCAGCGTGACTCGTGTCTGAAGATACACATGTAAAAACACCACCTGTTGGCCGGCGACAGCCCATGACATCACTACCGGCGTGCCACAATATAAGTGCCGCCGGGAGAATACATCATCAGCTTCTTCGTCTGAAGCTTGCGTCCGAAGCATGGCCCAAAGCCTAGGGGACGCAGTGTCTCGTTCCCCATTCGGGGAACCATGGTTGCATACGTAACCTGAGACGTTCCCCTCCATGGGAACTCGAACTGCGTCCCCTAGGGGTCGCTACGGGGAACGTTATACCCACTTCACCATGATGAGGGGAGTGCAAGCCAATTTCGCGAAAAAGGCAAGCACTAAGCTAACTCTACCCGGATAAGGGAGTTGCCCCTGGGAAGGCTGATGGCTGTCAGTGATATTATCCCCTTCGGCCAAAGGCCCGAGCTGCATACCCAAGTACTTACCTGCTAGGTGCCGGGATTACCGAGCCTAGGGTAGAGCTCAAAGTCTTGGAATCAGAAAAAGATTCCTTTAAGGGGATATGGCCAAGCACCTGGTCACTAGGTCCTGGCCGATCACTCAGGGGTTACCACTTGCTCTGCCCAAGCTTACTGAGGGAACTGTCTCAACAGACCTCTTGGTAGCGTACACCCCTTTTTTTTTTTTTTTGGATCCAACATATATGGGACAAGGGAGCGGGGCCCAAGGCACAAGCCGGGGCTTTGACCAACTCAAAAAAGGGCACGAAGCTGTGCGCGTAACCCTACCCTTACGGGATTTTTAGAAAGAACGCAGAATCTTTTGATGTGCGGACTTACCACTGAGTGGATTTTAGAAAGTGCCCAAAGTCTCGCGTGTGCACTTATTAGAAGAATATTCTATGCCCTGGAGCGGAGAACTACTCATTCCTCGGAGTGAGAGGGAACTCAGACGCTCAGAAGGGAGCGGCAAGCTCATAGATGACCCTCTATGGTGAGGGGAGCAATGCTGGCTCGACCAACAAGGCGAGCGACCTATCACAGAGCTCTGGGGGGGCGGAGAAACTCGGACGCTCAGAAGGGAGCGGCATGCTCATAGGTGACCCTCTGGTTGAGGGGAGCAGTGCTAGCTCTACCGACGGTGAGCTCTGGAGAGCGGAGAACTCATTCCTCGGAATGAGAGGAACTCAGCTACCAATGAGGAGCTCTAGAGCGGAGAACTCACTCCTCAGAATGAGAGGGAACTCAGACGCCCCGAAGGGAGCGGCATGCTCATAGCAATGCTAGCTCGACCAACCAGGAGAGCAACCTATCACAGAGCTCTGGGGAGCGGAGAACTCATTCCTCGGAATGAGAGGAACTCAGCTACCAATGAGGAGCTCTAGAGCGGAGAACTCACTCCTCAGAATGAGAAGGAACTCAGACGCTCCGCAGGGAGCGGCATGCTTAAAGGTGACCCTCTAATAAGGGGAGCAATGCTAGCTCTACCTATAACGAGCTCTGGAGAGCGGAGAACTCATTCCTCAGAATGAGAAGGAACTCAGATGCTCAGCAGGGAGCGGCATGCTCATATATAACCCTCTATAGTGAGGGGAGCAATGCTAGCTCGACCAGCACGGAGAGCAACCTATCACAGAGCTCTGGGGAGCGGAGAACTCATTCCTCAGAATGAGAGGGAACTCAGACGCTCCGCAGGGAGCGGCATGCTCAAAGGTGACCCTCTAATGAGGGGAGCAATGCTAGCTCTACCTATAACGAGCTCTGGAGAGCGGAGAACTCATTCCTCAGAATAAGAGGAACTCAGCTACCAATGAGGAGCTCTAGAGCGGAGAACTCACTCCTCAGAATGAGAGGGAACTCAGACGCTCCGCAGGGAGCGGCATGCTCAAAGGTGACCCTCTAATGAGGGGAGCAATGCTAGCCCTACCTATAACGAGCTCTGGAGAGCGGAGAACTCATTCCTCAGAATGAGAGGGAACTCAGACGCTCAGCAGGGAGCGGCATGCTCATAGATAACCCTCTATAGTGAGGGGAGCAATGCTAGCTCGACCAGCACGGAGAGCGACCTATCACAGAGCTCTGAGGAGCGGAGAACTCACTCCTCAGAATGAGAGGGAACTCCACCGCTCAGAAGGGAGCGGCAAGCTCATAGGTGACCCTCTAGGTGAGGGGAGCAATGCTAGCTCTACCGACAGCGAGCTCTGGAGAGCGGAGAACTCATTCCTCAGAATGAGAGGGAACTCAGACGCTCAGAAGGGAGCGGCATGCTCAAAGGTGACCATCTAGGTGAGGGGAACAATGCTGGCTCTACCAACCACGAGTTCTGGAGAGCGGGGAACTCATTCCTCAGAATGAGAGGGAACTCCGCCGCTCAGACGGGAGCGGCATGCTCATGGGTGGCCCTCTGGGTGAGGGGAGCAATGCTGGCTCTACCAACAACGAGTTCTGGGGAGCGGAAAACTCATTCCTCGGAATGAGGGGACATTCGGACGCTCCGAAGGGAGCGGCATACTCATAAGTAACCCTCTTAAGGTAAGGGGAGTAATGCTGGCTCTACCGACAGCGAGCTCTGGAGAGCGCAGAACTCATTCCTCAGAATGAGAGGGAACTCAACGCTCAGAAGGGAGCGGCATGCTCATAGGTGACCCTCTAGGTGAGGGGAGCAATGCTAGCTCTACCAACAGCGAGCTCTGGGGAGCGGAGGACTCATCCTTCAGCGCTCAGAAGGGAGCGGCATGCTCATAGGTGACCCTCTAGGTGAGGGGAGCACTGCTAGCTCTACTGACAACGAGCTCTGGAGAGCGGAGAACTCATTCCTCAGAATGAGAGGGAACTCACCCTTTTATTTTTATTTTTTGTCCCGGCTTGGCAGGAAACTTCCACCTAACCTCGGTCAGGTGGAGTTTACGGTGGTTACAGGGGAATTAGAGAGAAATGAGAGGGCTTGCCTCTCTCTTACCCGCGCCTCTCTCTCACCCTAGCCGCAGGAGGGGGAGGGGCATGAGTCGCGAGACTAGCCTTCTGAGCCCATCTCTGATCCTCAGACCGAGATGGGCTAGGACCCCTGGTTGTTCGGGCTCAGACCTGGACTTTATAGAACCTTATCCAGGACTTTCAGCAGGTCGGTCTGGTACGCCTTAGTGTGCAACGAAGCGACGGTCTGACCTGCTGCTGCGTATGCCCTGCCATTTAAGCGAGATTCAGGGGCTTAGATGGCCAGGAGGGAGCCTTGAGAGAGGATGTCTCGCCACAGAGAGATAAGCCTGCTTTCTGGTTATCATCTCTTGCACAGGGGGCATCCCCTCATAGCCATATTCACGCATCCCCTCAGTGTCAGCATAACTACTAGAATGCTGAAACCTATGAATACGAGAAAAAATAGCTTTTTCCACTCCTTCCCAACCTCTCTCTTTTCCACATCGAGATTTATGAAGAAAGGAAGGCTCACTCGAGCTGGGGGTTTATTTTAGATTTATTTTTATGATCCATAACCTCCAAAAACTCGTTCATATGCAGCAGAGCACTAGCTGCTGAATCTGATGATGTCAGAATGATCGCATAGTCACAATCCAGCAGCTCACTCTTGCTCTTGGCCGACACACGCGAAAAGGGGCGGTCCCTCTCTAACTCATCGGCCACATCCAACTGCGAATCCCACGATTTCATTCGCCTCCCTGCCTCGGCAACGGTTGGTCTTGAATCGCGGGAAGCGGCCGGCTGCCCCTCTTTCCTCGAAAAGAGGGACAGGCGAGAGCGGAGCTTCCTCATAAAGAGCCGCTCGCAATGCACGCAAACCGCCCCCTCAAGGACATCGCGTGCGTGCTCCATGCCCAAACAAAAGACGCAACAGTCGTGTGTGTCATCGGGTGTCAAATAACGAGGACACGGATCCACACACTTCCTAAACGCCTTGCTAGTGCTCGCCATAGAAGAGAGAAAACTGTACTCTTACCAGATTCACTTTGCACGCTTCAAACAAACCAGTCAGTGAAGACGAAAAAGCTGATGATGTATTCTCCCGGCGGCACTTATATTGTGGCACGCCGGTAGTGACGTCATGGGCTGTCGCCGGCCAACAGGTGGTGTTTTTACATATGTATCTTCAGACACGAGTCACGCTGAGGGCGTTCCCCGTAGCGACCCCTAGGGGATGCAGTTCGAGTTCCCATGGAGGTGAACAGTCTACTACAGGGGTCAAAAAAGAACTTTAATAAAATATAAAACAAATAAATACATTTTAATTAAATTGAAATATTTACAAATTACAATTGTAGCTCTAAACAGTTACCTATGGCTATTATTTTATTAATACAGCTGTCTGATTGATTTTATAGTCTCAAGCATTCAGAAATCACGAAAAAAGATAATTAAGCAGTTAATTCTTTTAAGGGATGTGATGTTCATATGTTTTTTTTTAAATAAATTATAGAGGCTGTGTCATCTATAGCAACAAGGTGGCAAAAAATGAAAGATTAAGTGGATATTTTAATTAAATGTTTGTTCAATATTAAACAAGAATAGGATCTTTGTGTAAGTGTAACAGCAGGAATTACCAGGCCTTTGGCTCTCTTTGCAGGCATTTGTAATAGCATGGTAATGTATATAAATGGTTTATTTTATATTACATTATGTATTTTATATGTTATTCAATTAAACCATATTATTAATTAACCAATCGTTATTGCCTCATTGTTTTGTGTAATGCATTTTAAGTAATTTTAAAGGCTGTTGTTGGCTTAGGTCTGCTTTATAACCAATCTTGATACTTATTTAATATAAATTTCGTTTATACAATTATTTATAGTAACAAAACGATGGTTAATTTGCGGTTACCGTGGCTACAAGAAGCGCTATTTTTGGTTTTATTCGTGTTAAAACCATGGCGAATTTTCGTTAGCCGGGACATGGGACATGGGTTAGTGGTGAAATTATTACTAAAACTATTAGGCCTACTATTACTAATACTTATTATTAAAACACGTTATTAACTCACCAGCCAAAAAAAACGTTTCACAGGACTATGAATGAGACTGAAAGTGATGCACGGGGATGGTGTCCCCGAGGGAGTTGGTGCCCTATGCAGACTGCGCACTCTGCGAATGTACTCTGCGTATAGGGACCGGCGCTACTGGCTTTTGCAAGGAAGAGTGTGAAAAAGGGACAGATCCAGAAGTGCTAAGACTCTTATTTAAAAAGAGTGGCTGCTTTATTGTGTGCACACTTGCAACCAGGATATTTTAAGTTGTTTATTTTTCTTTTTTCATTAAAAGTTTCTGTTTGCTAGGGATCAATGCCTACAGTTGTGTTTTCCTTGGAATTTTGACATCAAACAATATCATTGACATCATCAAAAACAAGTTTATTAATTTAGTAATTCAGTTATTAAATGCTTATGGACTGTCCTTCAATGTGTTTTCTTATGACAAATGATGCTGATACTGTAAATTCATTTATTTGAAGCATTTGTATTGTGTTTAAAAAAACATTTCCATCATTATTTGTGCAGTGGCTTGTATCCTTGCTTTATCCTTGTGGTTCATGTGACCAAGATCAAATATATAAAAAAGAAAAACAATACTGTTGACTGGTTATTGGTTAAACAGTTTCAGCTGCCAAAATCTAACATTAATACAAATTACACAATTAAGTATTTTGTGTATATTTAGAATAGAATTCCATAATCAGAGAGTGAACACAATAAGTTTTTGTGTCTTACATGAATTAAAGAACAATCAGTGATAGACCATATCACTTAAGCCATGTGTAAAAAGACTAGCAGAAATTATACACTTCTGGACACATATAGGGTTCTGTTTTTTTATGACCTCATTTTACAAAAAATAATATAAATAGAGTTCTACACAATATCCTGTGCTCATAGATGGTGTGAATTTGTGGGTTTAAGTGTTGCAGTCTAGAAGCTCCTCTGTGTTCAGTAGATGCTGCATGGTTAGTTGTATTGATGATGAGCACTGAAAAAAGTAAGAAAGAGCAAGAACACAGAGTACACAATTATAATCAATATATAACTGTGCAAATACTTACATTTATCACTAATATCAATAACATATTTTGAGTAATTAAATTTCATTCACTAAATAAGTCAAGTCAAGTCACCTTTGATTATGTAGCACTTTATACAATACAGATTTTGTCAAAGCAGCTTTACAGTAAAAAACAGGAAACTGGTTTGTCAATAACGCAAGACGACAATAACAAAGAGTCATTTTTCAGTTAAAGTCATTGAAGATTCAGTGATGTTATCATCCAGTTCAGCTCTCTTCCAATAGTTTCTGTGCAATCAGTCAAGCTTCCCCAACTAAGCAAGGCATCACGTCACTATGTATTTAAGAGATCTTGCAGAGAGGAAGACGTCTGAACTTCTGTTGCCTGCACTGCTCTGATGTGAGGCTTTTCTCTTGCAAACTAACCGCTTTTAAAATATGAGTCATTAGAAAAATATTTGAAACATAATGTTCTTGACAAGCTGAGGATATATTAGATTTTTTTAGCTACAAGTATATTTAGTTTTTTTTAGTCAGAGCTTCAGCGATGTCTGTGCTCCAGATCACGCCCTTCATTATCATCAGCTCTATGTTTCTACACACTCACTCAGGTCGGTCCATTTTACACTCAAATTACTTTCACTGAAAATATGATCTATTAGCAGAAGCACTTATAAGACAACGCGGCAAATAAAGCAAGTGGTCAGAAAAGGACAGGAGAACACACAAAGCAAAATATCATATGGTTTCAGGAGTCTTTAAATATAGGAAACAAGTAATATATCAGCTGTAATTACTTATCCGGGGTTGTTTTGTCATTTTTGACACTCAACTGTCTTATATCTGTGTAAAAACAGCATAACAATTAAAATGTTATGTTACACAAAATAAAAGATTTCATACAGGTTTGGAAGATTGCGAGGGTGTGTAAATTATTATATATTTTTTATTTTGGATTGAACTTTCCCTTTTAGATCCTTACCATAAGGTTTAAGTCACAATTGTGCTTTTTATGTTCCAGCTGATGATATCTACTCTGCTGTGATGCCTCAAACAGTAATAGCTCTGACAGGCTCTTGTGTGCAGATTCCTTGCACATTCAACATCTCTGGTTTTGAGGACAAAGGTAAGAAGGCAAAATCTATTTATGGGATCTGGCTGGAAAACAAAAAACATTTTGCAGACAAAGACAGTTGTATTGCTTTTAATAGCAGTGCAAACATAATTAGATGATTCACAGTGACATACAGATGACTGGAGATCTCAATAAGAGGAACTGCACGGGCCTAAAATATAGGCCCTAGCCCGGCCCTGGCCCGAGACGCTCAGGCCCTAGCCCGGCCCTGGCCCGACAGCTAATCAGAATTTCCAGCCCGAGCCCGACCCGAGCCCGTAACAGCTTATACTGTTTCAGCAATTAGAATACTTCAGTTTTGTATGAAATGGCAAAGTGATTGTATTTCATTTAGTTATTTTATTAAGGTAATTTAGAAAAAAATTGAGCAATTTGTATTTGTTAAATGTAAGTTTGCGTTTTGTAAAGTAGCTAACGACCAGCGGCCAGCTGATCATAGTCTGTTTGATCAATTTAGACATGATATATGTAACGTATATCGGCAGGAATTCAACTCTACAAGTCACCAGAAGGAGGGCAGCTAAAGAATCAGCAACCCTCTAAAAAGCCCCTCCTCCGCCTCAGCGCAAAAGCGCGCGTTTTCTTCCTATTATGGAACAAAGGAATGTAGCGAGAACGCTTCCTAAAGACATTCGTTCGTTTCATGACTTTCAAAGCATCCACAAAGAAATATATGGATATTAATGTGTGCTCTTTTTCTCATATGCTTGTGGAAGGTGAATTATTAGGAAAACGTGGGCTGATTTCTAATCGTGCTTTAACCTGGAATGTGTAGGCTGCAGTGTTTAGACTTTTATGAATGGTTGCAAAAATTTATGAATCAGTACGATAACGAATGTGGTGATATTATAAATGTGTAAACCTGAGAAGAGTTTTAATACAGGGGTACAAACAAGTTATCTGTCCTCACATGAAAATGCCTTGCGAGAGCAGCCGCGCAGGCGGGGCTCCGCCCCGTACCGACGCTCTGATTGGACCAGCCGCCTTTGGGGATGTCCAAAAAACGGACTGTTTAAAACGACGCGCGAGCGGCGCGCCCTTCTCTTCTCTCTTCTCTCTTGAACGGTGGAACTCGTCGAAGCTACGCTTCCCGTTTTCGCGGCTACGCCCTCCAACGCGCGCCGGTCCGCTGGACGCTCACCTCGGAACCAACCATCGGAGGGGGTCTAAGACTGTGCCAAAGCCGTAACGGAGCCACGAATTCGACGATTGCAGAGGAGAGCTTTCCCGGTGACGTCACGCAGCCGTCTCAAGTCTCCACACGAGAGCAACCGAAGGAGCCCGAACCACCCACGTGGCCTCCGGAGACAAAGAACTGAACTCACGCGGGAAAACGAAACCAAAAAAAGAAACAGCCTGCTTCAACAACAGACAGCAAGTATAACAAACAAAGCGTTTTTATCCTGACTAAACCGTTAAAATTTGATCTGAATGCAGTAACAAAGCAAAGATTTGTTCGTGATCTTTTCCCTGGTTAGTTAAGCTATGAAATAGAAAGAATGGTATTCTTTCATACAGTTAACCTCAAAACTCTCGTATGTGTGTGTATGTCTATGCTTTATTAGGTAATCCATTTGTTAGAATAGCAATATCACGAATAAACCTTTTCCATTGTATAAACAAGTGTCTCTGAAATGTGATTTTAAGTATTTTCATCCTTATTTGCCCTAAAGATAACGCAACCTAGCTCAAACTTGAGAAATTATTAATCTCGTTTATTGTTACCTGGGGCCACGGGAACACAAGCGAGATTTTAATAGAGATATACTGATGTAGTTCGCTGGCCGAGCACTCAAAGTATAAATCGTAAATTAAATATTAATAGGGCTTTAATCGAGCATATTAAATATTTAATAACTAATTCCCGGAGCTGAAACAATAGCTCTATATTAAAATTAAACTGGATTTTCTTTACAAAATGGTGGAGAATGCGGGCAATTAAAGATTTAAATCTGAAGTCAAACCAGAGACAATATAAATATTTCTCACTTTTATCCGGAAGAATTGAGTAAATATAGAGAAACAAACGGTTATTTGTGGTATTGCATTCTTGTTTGTGAAACACAGTGAGTTTGAATGAAAGAGAGTGTAACTGTTAACTCGAGTTCGAGAAGAAATTAAACTGCAGTAAATAATTAATAAAAAGTCGCTCTAAAGCGCATGAGAGGCGAACGAGCGTGTTCCTGGTTGCCCCTCTCTTAAGGCCTTCGTGGTAATGCTTTTGTTAGTGCGTGTTCCACTGCAAACCCAGCCACGTGACTCCCGGCTGTAGGATATTAAAGTAGCTATTTAAGTAATTCTCAGCCAATTTTTGATTTCACGAGTGAATTCAAACGCACGGCGCTCAAAGGAGTGGCCAGTCGTTTTTGAGAAAGGGAGAAATTTTGCAATCGATTGTTTTTGTTTTTTATGTGTGCGGTCTAAACAGACAAATATTCCCATAATAGCCCGCCGAGGCTTTGTTGGTTTATAAGTAACCCGTAGATAAATTTATCTCGCCCTAAACGAGTGAGATTATGTGTTGTAAAGATTCAAATCTGACCAATGCTTGGTTAATCTGAAGGGTTAATCTGGAGCACAGTTTTTTTTTCCTCTCTCTCCTACAGGCACTGGTCGTCATAGCGACCAGTTCAGCCACGTGGAGATTTAGCCACATGTAAGCTAATAGCACTAGCGCATATAAGCTAACTGAAACAAAGAAGCTTTAGCCATGCTGGTAGCATTACGGCTAGTGATTAGCACATAGCATTTAGAGAGTTTGCATATGAGTGAATGCAGTGGGTGTGTGTGAAAAAGCCACTCACGTTTTCCCTTTCTCTCTCTCTCTCTCTCTCTCTCTCTCTCCCATTTAAAAGACTAACGTACGTTTTAAGTTGGCTGTGTTAATGTTTCCCAATCATCAGTGTTAACAATTTCACAGGTTGGTTTAATATAACAGCTGATTAAAGTCTTTTTACCTTTTGTGGGACCAGCTTAATAACTGGTGGGTTATTAGAAGATAATTCAGTATTACTTTGATAATATGGTGAGTTTGATTTAATTCAATTATAATGGCTTTTTATGATTTCATAACACATCAATGGATAAGCGCTATTGTTAGGAATTTTTAATTGTTAATTGAATGTCACCATTGATTACAAATTAATTTTGAATTAATTTCATTTAATAACATTTTCAATTCCTGCTTCCAGCAACAACAGCATCCATTTATGAACCATAAACGCTCTTATAATTTGACCACTACAATAAAACCTTAAGTATTATCAAGAGGGCCAGAAATTTATTTCATTTACAAGTAATTAGGACAGAGTAATTATTAAAGAAAAAACAATTTATTTTTGATGTTAATGACAATGAGGAATGAGTAAGTTGAAAATTATTTTAATTACTATTATGGGAACCCAAAACTAGTGATTTAGAAGCTGTAAATTAATTTAATAATTAATTATGAATTCGAAAATTCTAATTACATTTAATAATTAATTACACTTCCTGTTTACATTTTGCAACAATATTGGTTTGTCAACTCAATTGCAGATTGCATGTGTAATTTCTAATCCTAAGTGAATCCTATTAATTTTAATTACAACATCATAAATTTCAATTAGAAACCAAATTCTAATTTTTAATTCTAATTTCAAACTTAAATACAAGTCTGGCTCTATCTGTAGGCCATACTTCATTTCCTTAGGTGATCTGATTGACTCAAATAAAATTAATAATAATTTTATTAAAATTATTTTGTTAAGTTAAATTTAAATAAAGTCCTCTTTACTTAGGCCTGAGAGTAGATAGTGCTCCCCCTAGTGTTGTGTTGGAGAAGTGACAGTGACACCATACAATCAAAGTCACTTCTCACCGCTCTGGAGCATAAAACGTAACCTTCTAATTAGAAAACCCCAAAAGGGAATTAAGGTTTCCTCAACCTAGGTCAGTTTGTTTACCTTGTAAACAGCCAAACCAACCTAAGCGTATCACTCAACAGCACCACCTTGTGCCAACGTATTGGTTTTAAATCTTGGGAATAAATCTTAATCTCTTTTCTTTTTTTCCCCTGTTACTAACTTCCAATTTGACTTGTTTGCTTAAGACTTGGCCGGGGAAAGATCACGAATAGAGCGAAATGTCACAATTGAACAGATGTGTGTGAAACTTGAGAACTACATTCAAAACTGTTTACCATTTACCCTCTATTGTGAAATCCTATTCCCCCAGGTTAAAGCAGGCGCAATGAGAAGATAGACATCGGCAAAAGTTTTAACACGCGTAACACGCTGACCAGCGTTGCGGTGTAAAATCCTGCCATTCAGGGACAAGTACTGTCATTGCTGTTGTTTTCCTCCATCAAGGAGAAAATTGGAATAGCAATACCAGTCTTGTTACAAAAGAGAAAACTCGCCTACAATCCTCTGATTAGAAGCGTCCTTCTAAATCAGACTTAACAAAGTGTAATGATAAACATATAATATATATATTGTTATAAGGGAAACAGGTCAATTTAGCTCAAAGGGAATCATTAATGATTTTATAGGGAATTTGAACAGACTCACTGTTTCACGGCGATTCACCGAACAGGCCGTATAACAAACTCTGCACTGGATATTAAAATCCCAAAATATAGTGAAAACACTATTAAATAGCACGGTAACAAAATCGACAGATTAAGGCATTAACTTATGAGCACAAAACACAAGATATTTCTCTTTTCAATATAAACAAGACTTTATTTATATAACTCTAAGACATGTAAACTAATCTACACATGAACACAAGCATTCACACATTCACGCGTTGCAGAAAGAGAGAAAGTGAGGAAAGGATTAGATTAAAAGAATGAGAATTTGATATCCCACGTTTACAGCAAGATGTGCAATTGCATAAACCTGAACAACCATCAATCACATTTTTAACACTCGCATTGAGTTTTCAATGAGGCTAAAATCTATTTTCAATATTACACCAGCTACAGCAAGAATCTGGGGTTTGTACTTGCGTTGCTTTTGTGTTCAAAGATTTCCCTTTGTCCTCCGTCTTTGCGGGAAAGGGTTTCTCCGAAGTCGCTGATTGGCTTAGAGTTCAGGAGTCGTTGAAGTGGGCGTTGGCTCGTGGCTGGCCCTGCAGAGTTTTGGGATGGTTTCCGCTGGCAAACGTAACTTAGCACACGAACTCAACGGAAAGAAAATAAACAAAAGTAAAAGAATAAAAGGATGTAAAGAGCTAGGTGGTTTTTCTTCTCATCATGGTAGCAACTGGCTGGGTGTGGTCCAGAGCTGAAGAGAGAGTCAGTAGATGGCATTCTCAAGAGAGTGCATTTTCCCAAAGAGAGAGAGAGAGATCCAAGAGAAGTGAAGAATTCAAGAGCGCATATCAGAGTTTCTTAGAGAGCAGTTAGAGAGTGTTCAGAGAGTGTTCTGGGTATTTATTCTCGGCCTTTTAGGGACCTCCCAATGGTTGTCTTGACCAATTAGATCCCATGCTGGCTCTTTGTTTCTTCACCCAATCAATAAATCACATGTCATGGTCAGTCACATTGCCCGAATTTTACATTCTCTTGCAAAATATCCTTTTGAATGTGATTTCTATAACCAGAATATGATGCATTTGATAGGAAATCCATCAAAAGAAATGATTAAAGCTATACTTATGACACTCATACATACCAAACATGACATTAACCCTTAAGGCTTACGCTATTCAATACTAATTAAAAGCACGACAAACACAATGATTAAAACAAGGATATTCAAATTTGTGGGTCACAACATAATATGCAGTTATGCATATAAATTATTATTTTCATTAACAATGAGAATGAAAGTCCTTTAAGATGATTTTACAGTTTTTGTGAACCCAGGAATTTTAGCCTTTGTCCTCGACGCCTGGTCGGGGTGTATTCAGGCGGGCTGGGGGTCTGATTTATGACTTTCTGCTGTCGTCTTGTGGAATTCGGCTTCTCATGTTTCAACCATGCTTCGATCGAATCTTGATTTGTCTGATATTCTATCTGATATTCGGCCTTGATATTCTACACACCCCCCTTCGTTCGGCGAGGTGTTTAGCAGAAGACATCGTCGAGCGCTGGAAAACAAGGGCAGAAGAAGCAGACAAAACACAGCAAACAACAAGACAACACCTCCATGACAGTTACTGTACTGGTGCCGGGCATTAGGTTATTCAATTTTGGAAATTATTGTTTTAATTCTTCGATCAACTTTTGCGACTAGATTTGTGTGTTTCTTCTAAGTTGTCTTAACTTAAGAATGTTCACATTTAGTTTCTAGTGAACTAATTTGTGGTAAAATGAATCGACCTATCGTGCATGGAGCTCTCTGGCTTTCCTTCAGTCTAGAGTGGCTTGCGGATATTAGGTGTAGCGAGTCAATCCTAATATCAGACCTTTGACCCTTGCAGGGTGTCTAGGTGTTTCACCTACTAAAGAAAGAGGGGAAGGAAAAGGATAGGTAAAAGAAGAACAAAACAAAACAAAGCTGCTGTGGGTTTTCCTAGCATGATTTGCAACTACTGTTGAGCTAGGATGTCATGTGCAGCTAGGGGGCCATGCACCTTAACTTCGTGTCAGGTGTTCTAACTCTTGTGAGGATAGCTATATGTTTCTTCATGGTGGTGTATGTAACTGTGTTGCGCTAAATTTGGATATTCTACTTGTGGGAAGAATATGTTTGTTGACTGTGTTATCAGTAGATGTGGTTACCTCTGGGTGTAGGTAATGTTGTGTGTGTTAATGGTGTAGTGTATGTGTGGTCAGATCTGTTCCAGTCCGTGTCGTCTCCCCCCTTTTCAGGTATGTTGATGAAGACTGGCTCTCTTCATCCTTGGCTTGGATGTGGGCATGTCCATGATCTAATGGGGGTCAGTCCAGAAAGGCAGGAAGTTCTTTAGCAGACAGTCGGAGGTAGTTTGGCATGGCTGTGTGAAGCTGGGCTGCAAACTTTGTCTCCTTTGTTGCATTCCTCTTGTGCTACCTTCTGGATGTGGCAGACTTTCTGACCTTCTGTGCTTTGGTGGTTGCTGTTGCACAGACAGGAATGTGGTTCTAGGAGTTGGAGTTCATTTAGCAGTTTGCTAGTGAGTGATGGGTGAGTGAGGTGATGTTCTCTGGTACCTCAGTTTTCATCAACGGTTGGCCGTGAGAGACTTGCTCGTCCTGTGTGGTTGTTGAACAGGTGCTTGTCATCTCGGATATGGTGGTGTACCATGCGATCGTCAGCCTTCCATTCTGTCGCTGGTCACAGCGAGCATGACTCAATTTCGTAGTCATCCGTGTTCAGCTTATCTTGAAGGAACTCGTTCAGTTGGCTCATGACTTGTTCCATGTCTTCTGACGGTAAGCTGTATGGTTCTGGAGCATACTCAGCACTGTGCATGTCTGAGTATTGCTGAGGTGGGTTTCGTTGTCGCTTAACCCTACGAGATGCTCTTGGATGAGTCAGGTGATTACCTTTGGATGTCTGGTTAGGTTTCCAGTTGTTGCTATCTTTTGCGTTTCTTGAGAAGCGTGGCTGGTCCCATGGATTTTTCCAGAAGTTGGGCTGATAGCTTTCGTGGACATGGGGATCACGTTCTCTGTGCTCTTGATGGAGGACTCTGGTATTGTGATGCATCTGGGTGTCGTCCAGTGCAAGGCTTGAGTCTTTGTTGACAGAGTTCAAGAGTGTGGATGTTTTGTTACCTTTCTTTGAGGCCATCTTCTGCTTGTTGTAGGCCTTCTGTGTTAGGTCACGCAACTGTTGGATGGTCATGGAGCGTGGACAGGCCATGACGCCTAGATGGTGGCTGACTCCAGGGTGCAGATTTCTTAGGAAGAGGCTTTTGAAGTTCACATCCTCTTCAAGGTCAGGTTCGTTGTGTGCACCAAAGTAGGCTTGTCGGAGTCGGTTGTAGTAAGCTTGTGGAGCCTCTTGTCGACCTTGTTTGGTTTCTAAGGCAGTTAACAGTCCATGTTCGGAGTCAGGGTCGGTAAACTCTTTAATCAGGACCTCACGAAGTAGCTGGTAGTCTGACTTCGTTCGACTGGGCTGTCGATCTAAGAAGTTTCGTACCTCGGAACTGGACGTGGCTCTAAGGAGGTATAACCTGTCTCTGTCAGTCACATGAGGTCTCATTTCTAGATAGAAGTCGATATCTTGAAGGTGGGCCTGGATGGTGTGGCCCCCTGTGGAGTTCGGGTTGAACTTGCTGATCCTTTTAGACAGCTTGTCGAGGTCTTTGATGGTCATCCCAGGTGCAGCTCCATGGTCTGCTTGGATGGGAGGTTTTCTTTCGTTGACAGGAAAGAGTTCTGTGGCGAAGGCAGGTGAGGTTTTGGGTTGTGGCCCTTCGCTTCTTTCGCTGTATACGAGTTCTTGGACATGGGACTCTGCTCTGCTCAGCAGTGGTGAGGCTGAGAGTGGTTTCTCTCGCTTTGGCTCTTGCTTCTGCGCATAAGCATGTTTGAGTCCTCTTCTGACCATGTAGAGCTGATCATTGGTATCGTCTAGTTGTGGGGTCAGATTGTCCATTTCAATTCTGTACCTTTCAAGGTGGTCCTTCAGGGCACTTATTTCAGCATTCTTGTTGCTGATGTCATGCTTGGCTTTCTCTAGTAGCTGGTTGGCATACTGAAGTCTGTTTACCAGGTCTTCCTGGGCAGCCTTTGCATGTTGTTGGTCGAGCTGAGCTGCTGTCAGGGCTGCTTGGAGCTCCTTAACTTGTTCCGTTGTTTCCTGCTCGCTCTCGTTGGGTGCTTTGAGTTGATCTTGAACTTTCACTTCCAGCTTGTCTATGCGACGTTGAGCACATGTCAGTTCCTCTTGAAGGTGGGTGATGTGCTTGTCGCTCAGTTTCAGCTGGGTCGCGAAGGCATAGCTTAGGGAGCTGGCAATTTTGACTAGCTCCTCATGGTTGTTATTCTGGCTTGAATCTTGTGTCAGGAATCTTCTCAGACCTAGGATTATTATTAAAAATAATAACAGTTCAAACGTCTTGGGGGTGAGGCTGTCTGTTGTACCTCTCAGCCAAGTGTTCACCTCTTCCCCTTTTGCCAGGGGGTCTGCAGTCTGCGGCATGTTGGCACGCTGGGGAGAAGAGAGACTGACACAGATCTGTGTGGAGTGGAAGCTTATGTGTGGTGTGACAACTAAGTGTTATGTCAGTGATTCTGAACCACTGGTGAAGTGTGGTGATCACTGTGTTGGTCTCAGAGTATCTAGGTAGACTAGCGATGTGAAGACTTCGTCACTCTAATGAGGAAGAGGGAAAAGAGACAAAAAGGTGAAAAACAAATTTAATAAAAAAAAACAATTCCTTTTCTAATTTTTTTCAAAATGAGGAGAATTCCCTTTTTTTTTTTATTAAATGTTGTTATCAAGGAGGCAAACAATATTATTAGATCTTTGTCTTAGACAAACAAATATAATAATAATAATTCTGATATCTCTTTTCTTAGTCTGACAGAATTGACAACGCACACCTTACAGTTGGATCGCTCACCAGGGAGGCTGCGAAGGCGACAGTTGCTCAACACTTATCTCTATTAAAATTGATCTCAGCGTTGCATGAGTTGTTAAAATTTGGATTGCGTTTTAAATATAGGGAGGTTAGGAAGAACAAAAGAAGGTTTGATTGCAATCAAATTAATAAGGATGATTCGCCTTTTGACAGGATTGTGTGTCTCATACACTTAGAATTGATTGATGGTTCTTACAGGTCCCTACAAATGTGAAAAGTGAAGAGGAAAGAAAGGAGGATAGAACAGGAGGGAAGAGAAAGAGACAGTAAGTTGAGTGGATCGGTCCACTAGAAAGCAGTTATGCCCGACTACGCGTATAGTGTTGTTTTCAGTTGCTACACAACTATCAACAAAAATAAATTTTGGGTAAAAGAGATTTGTCTCTCTAATTTATTTGAAATCGTAGTGAGGGATAACAATGTGTCCTATTAAGGCTCAGGTGGGTCGTTCCTAAGCTAGGATACACAGAGGAAAGAAAATGGTAAGACAAAGTAAAATTGTAAAGTAATAAACAGGCAAAATAAGCAAATATGAAATTAAGTAAATGAGGAGATAAGTAAATAAAATAGTGGTTATGTGTATAACCAAAACAGGAAGAATTAGGGGTAAAACGCAATAAAGTAATGAGTGAGTATAAGTCTGAATAGAATCTACTTATATGGGTAATAAATCAATTAGGTAGAATAAGTTTACTTAAACTTTCAAAGTTCAATACTTATTTGTACCTAAAATGATTATGCCCACAAGGGAATACTAGAAGGAAGGATCATATTAAACAATACATTTAATTTAATTTAAATTATTTTCCAAATAAATTTAATGTTGTAATTAAATTTGAATTTGGCACAATTAATAATTGTGAACTAGTATTTTCCTTTCTAGTAGAACTACAAATAAGTGGTAAAAGAAAAAGAAATAAGGAAGAGACCAACAAGTATATTAGTTTAAATGTTTAAAGGGTTAAACCACTTTAGCTTTTCCAAACACACACTTTATTCAACCATCGGATGCTAACTTCTAACCTTTGAGGCTAATGGCTTTAGCATAGACTTCAATGTAAACACAACCGTGCCATTGGCAACAGCATGGAGTTTGTTTACAAAAGCATCGATGTACTGCGCGTGCGCAGTTCAAAGTTGCTCTGGAAGTATGTTAAGACTTTCGTGTCACAATCGTATCTGTGGCAACCGAAACAAACTAGTGGCTAGCACATTAATCGTTGCATTACAAATACAGTTAAGCATGTTACGTGAAATGTTGGCGCATCTCAACACTGTACAAATAACAACACCGCTTGTTCTGCGATGTGGCGCTTAAACTTTCAGTTCGTTCAGAGTTAAACTTAAACCTTATTCAAATAATAGCTTCGTGCTGCGGTTGAGGAAACAGTGAATCACAAGCCCGTGTCCGTTTATATGGACATAAACACAACAGGGTTTCTTCGCTGTTGGTTCAAAGGTAAACTTTACTTGATAAAGCTTTTAAAACTCCCATTCAAATCGCTCTCGGACACGCGCAGTGTTTCGCGAGATTTAATTCACTTTGTGAGCAGTGTACACAAACAGGCAAGCATTATTCTCTAATGTTTAACCCGGGGAGTCATAGCATATATGATCGGACAATGGAACACGCACTGACGATCAAACTATGAATAATAAGGCTTTGATAAATAGAATTGAGGAACACGCTCAAAACTATTCTTTATCCACTGATTTATTTCCCTTTTAATTACTGCAGTTTAGCTTCGTGCGGCTAACAGTTACTGAGATTTGGGATTAAATTATAGCTATTAGATGACCTGGAACACGCAGGACATTAATTCAGCTATAAAACAAGGCATTACAAGAAGAGAGGAAAACGCTCAAATCCGATCTTAACTGTTAACTTTGAGTTCCCTTACTGCAGTTAAACAACGGAGAGGCGGACTCGAGTTACAACCTTCTCTGTGCTCATTCATTCAAGGAGGCGCGCGCTGCTGACGTCACTCACACATACGCACACACACACCAGTCTCGATCTCAGATCTCATCCGTAAGAATATAAAAGATTAAATAACTTGGTTTATGCTCATAATTTAGATTAATCTGCCCGCATTCTCCACCAATATGTAATGATAAACATATAATATATATATTGTTATAAGGGAAACAGGTCAATTTAGCTCAAAGGGAATCATTAATGATTTTATAGGGAATTTGAACAGACTCACTGTTTCACGGCGATTCACCGAACAGGCCGTATAACAAACTCTGCACTGGATATTAAAATCCCAAAATATAGTGAAAACACTATTAAATAGCACGGTAACAAAATCGACAGATTAAGGCATTAACTTATGAGCACAAAACACAAGATATTTCTCTTTTCAATATAAACAAGACTTTATTTATATAACTCTAAGACATGTAAACTAATCTACACATGAACACAAGCATTCACACATTCACGCGTTGCAGAAAGAGAGAAAGTGAGGAAAGGATTAGATTAAAAGAATGAGAATTTGATATCCCACGTTTACAGCAAGATGTGCAATTGCATAAACCTGAACAACCATCAATCACATTTTTAACACTCGCATTGAGTTTTCAATGAGGCTAAAATCTATTTTCAATATTACACCAGCTACAGCAAGAATCTGGGGTTTGTACTTGCGTTGCTTTTGTGTTCAAAGATTTCCCTTTGTCCTCCGTCTTTGCGGGAAAGGGTTTCTCCGAAGTCGCTGATTGGCTTAGAGTTCAGGAGTCGTTGAAGTGGGCGTTGGCTCGTGGCTGGCCCTGCAGAGTTTTGGGCTGGTTTCCGCTGGCAAACGTAACTTAGCACACGAACTCAACGGAAAGAAAATAAACAAAAGTAAAAGAATAAAAGGATGTAAAGAGCTAGGTGGTTTTTCTTCTCATCATGGTAGCAACTGGCTGGGTGTGGTCCAGAGCTGAAGAGAGAGTCAGTAGATGGCATTCTCAAGAGAGTGCATTTTCCCAAAGAGAGAGAGAGAGATCCAAGAGAAGTGAAGAATTCAAGAGCGCATATCAGAGTTTCTTAGAGAGCAGTTAGAGAGTGTTCAGAGAGTGTTCTGGGTATTTATTCTCGGCCTTTTAGGGACCTCCCAATGGTTGTCTTGACCAATTAGATCCCATGCTGGCTCTTTGTTTCTTCACCCAATCAATAAATCACATGTCATGGTCAGTCACATTGCCCGAATTTTACATTCTCTTGCAAAATATCCTTTTGAATGTGATTTCTATAACCAGAATATGATGCATTTGATAGGAAATCCATCAAAAGAAATGATTAAAGCTATACTTATGACACTCATACATACCAAACATGACATTAACCCTTAAGGCTTACGCTATTCAATACTAATTAAAAGCACGACAAACACAATGATTAAAACAAGGATATTCAAATTTGTGGGTCACAACATAATATGCAGTTATGCATATAAATTATTATTTTCATTAACAATGAGAATGAAAGTCCTTTAAGATGATTTTACAGTTTTTGTGAACCCAGGAATTTTAGCCTTTGTCCTCGACGCCTGGTCGGGGTGTATTCAGGCGGGCTGGGGGTCTGATTTATGACTTTCTGCTGTCGTCTTGTGGAATTCGGCTTCTCATGTTTCAACCATGCTTCGATCGAATCTTGATTTGTCTGATATTCTATCTGATATTCGGCCTTGATATTCTACAAAAGCGAAGAGAGAATCTGCTATTAAAAGAGAGATCGGTCTAGTGTTATTGTCCCTGTGTACTCATTCTGTTAGTGTGCTTTTCTTTCTGTTTCCCACCAGTGCTGCCTCTACGTGGGCTCAATTTCTACGCAGAAGCTGCAAATTACACGCACCCCATCACAGAGGACCACAGAAACAGAATCACACTCAACACTAGCATACACTACACTGTGCACATTCACACCCCTGTTGTTTTGTTTGTGTTTTTGTTTTGCTTTGTTTCCCATCCAAGGTCTGTGTCAGTTCGGTCCAAGATCCCATCACCGCCAGAACATGTCTCACAAAACAGAACATGTCGGTCACTGGGAAGGACTGGAAATGTGGCTAAGTGCTACAACAAACAGCATCCTCCCTGAAGCTGCTGAAGCACTCCAACATCAGACACAGGACCAACTAGATGACAACATCACAAGCATCATGAGACAAGACCCAAGTCAAAACTACAGTCACAAAGAATTAGCCAAGATCACCTCAAGCTTAAGTCACACACTCATCGCCACCCTCAAACTGAGCGACAAGCACGCCGCACAACGCCAGCAGGAGCTGACAAGCACACAACGACGCATAGAGCAGCTGGAACGTGAACGACAGGAAGGGACCGATGAGGTGGAGCAAGGCGCCGATGCGGAGATCAACAGGCTAAAAGAAACTCTAGCAGCTACCAGCCACGAAATGCAGCAACTCAAAGAGGACTTCGCTGATCGTGCAGACAAGCTACAGTATGCAGAGAAGCTACTAGAAAGGGCAAAGACTGACTTCAGGGACAAAAACAGCAGAATCAAGGCCCTCGAAGCTCATTTGGCTGAATCAAGAAACGAGATCAGCCGCCTAACACAACAGCTCGACTACGTCACAGAGGAGTCTGAAAGTTTCCAAGAGGAACTCAAGCACGCTTACGAACTACGCCATGAGCCGTCAAGGACAGGACGTGCACCAACCGCACCCCTGCCAAGCAGGACCAAGTCACCTGTGCCTGGACTGACACGTGAACATAAGACAGAGGGGGTGGTGTTAAAACATTCACCAGTGCCGTCTGAAGAACTTTATATCACGACAGAACCAGAAGAATCTGCTGCAGCCAGCCGCAGATCGTCACACGGCTTGGACCTAAAAGATCTTGACAAGCTGGCCCGAAACGTTGGCAAATTCAACCCCAGCGTGCCAAACAGCCAAAAGGTCCAAGCGTATCTGCAAGATATTGATTTCCATCTGGAAATGCGACCTAACGTTACGGACAAAGATAAACTCTATTTACTCCGAACGACATCCAGTCCTGAAGTACGCAGCTTCCTTGACCGGCAGCCTGTTAACACAAAGACTGATTATCAACGGCTGCGAAAAGCCCTCATTAAAGAGTTCGCCGACCCTGAGTCCGATCAAGGCTTAGTGGCTGCCCTGGAGACGAGACAAGGACGTCACGAACCTCCTCAAGCTTACTACAGTCGACTCAGACAAGTATATTTTGGAACTCGCAATGATTCTGACATGGAAGATGAACTGAACTTTAAAACCCTCTTCCTAAGAAACCTTCATCCTGGCATAAGCCACCATCTTGGCGTTCTCGCATGTCCACAAACGATGAACACTCAGCAGTTGCGAGACTTGGTGCAAAAGGCCTACTACAAACAAAAGATGGCCTCAGAAAAGAGCGCAAAACCCCCAGCAGTTCTTGATTTCAACACGCAACACCATGAACTGGCTCTAGAGGGCACCCAACGCCAAGACAGCGCTAAGCCACCACACAGAGAATGGAATGCACCCCCGTCCAACAGAGAACGAGACTCACACGCTGACACTCGACCTGAACAGAGGTATGACCGATGGGATGGACCGCGTGGACGTCAACGCTCACCTGGACGACACTGGGAGAAGTCATGGGACCAAGCAAGGCCTCATGAGAATCAGTGGGAAAAGGAAGAGGAACCAGATTCAGCCTGACTAGCTGTCGGACGAAACGGCAGTGACAAGCTGAACAAATCAGCCGTAGAAGACAGCATTGCGTCACCTCACTCTCAGAGAACAGTAAACACCCTGACTTCAGATGGACATGAAACCCCACCTGAAAACCCAGCAACAGAGTTAAACACTAACTCAACACCCAATACTCCAAATCACAGCAGCATCCAACAAACACCTGCTGATGAAACTCCTCAAGTTCCTGAAAGTGCTGTCTCAGTCACCTGCCATTCCTCCGGAGAACACCAGATCAGGTCTGACATCCTAAACGTTTCCTCCCAAACTCCAGCCCCTCAAATGACCAAAACGATGCCCTCACCACAGCAGGTGCATCACATGAAGAGTCCTGGACCTTTCATGCCCTCCCACCCAACCCTACAGTGGCAGCAGTAACCCGCCGCCAGCACGCCACTGGCGAGCACACCCCTGCCCTCCTGCATTACCATACCACCTCAGTTTGCTGCTGACGATCTCCTCACCCTCACATGCGGATTCGTCACTACGAACCTTGACAGCTCACATGTCAAACCCATTTGAACATTCCATTTCCTATACGGACCTGGACACATCCTCCGAGCTCCGCGAGCTCCACTCTGTCGACTACATGCTGCATCTGCAAGACGGTGTCCACACGTATGTCCCTGAGCCACTCACTGCGCCACAGCTCGTAGTACCTCACGGCCAGAGGGGGAGTATGCTGACACACGCACACGATGCACCATGATGGGTTGCCAGTGCCAACCGGCAAATCCAAACCACCGACAGGAAAAGGGGGAAGATCAAACCGACTGACACAGACCGACAACCATATGCACCACACAAGCATACGTATTGTCATTTTAGGAAAACATATAGCAACCATGCTTAGACACAACCCATATTCTCTCCTCCGCAGCACTGCTAGGACCAATCTAGTAGAGAGGAGTTACTCTCAAAATTTTTTGTTTTATTATCATATAATTTTTTTTTATTTGAATTTTTTTTTATTTGAATTTTTTTTTTTTAAATTTAAATTTTTTGTTAAATTTATTTTATCGTTTGGTTTCTTTATCTCGTGTCTCACTTTGTGTTTCCTTTCCTCTCTTTCACTTTGAACCCCTTAACCAAACCTTGAATCCAGGTCCTGAAATTGAGATCGACTTCCGTCAGTAAAGTCGCTGTAACTCGCTGTGAGAACCGCTGTCGACCGATCGAGGCCACCCGCCAAAATCATGAACGACATGATACACGATGTAAGTTCCTCGATTGACAACGTAGCCATGAATAGGATTCCGTGCTACACGATACCTCTTAGCCTTGTTCAAACGTTGTAACTTCGGCCACTGCGGGCCCCGCTAGTCTCATCCAAACCCATCTCGCCCCTTTCCCGGTAGCGCTATTCCTATATACGCAAACCCGGAAACAGGTGATTTAGTTGTTGTTAGTTTGCCCATTATCGACGTTAATAATGTTTACCGGCTCAAAGACGTTGTGTGAATGTGGGATTACGGCAAGGGAAAACCTACGTCAAAATCCACGCTCCTAAAGTCGCTGCGTATTACGATAACAACGAACAGTTGTATCCGGCCCCAAACGTAAAGATGGGCACGCTCACTTAGGACATTCACTCCCCCCTACCCGAGTAAACTCTGCGTACGCGATAATACCAGGGGCATCCGTGGTTTAGAATCCATTAAACCCGACACTAGTGCCCCGCCGAAACAACACCACGTTCTCAAGTTGAGGTAACGCAAGCCGAAATCATCAGAAACCGTTGGCTGGTCAGTACCCCAGCACGAACAGCCACCCTCACATGCGATTAACACGACGCCACGCGCATTAATTTGCCCAACCAAATGTTATGGATCACTGTCCCGAAGGGCGTGATCCTCCATATCGACGAGTTAGCATTGTATCACCTCACCGACGATGAATATCAGGTTGAAATCGAAATCTCTTATTGAATTGACACCGGCTGACAGCGCTAGAAGCTATCGCTCGCCTTCCGCCCGCCGGCGCGCCAATTATTCGGTCCTGGTCTGCCGCTGACACGGCGCTTTGTATCTCTACTATCGTAGGATATGTTATGAATTTGACACTGGCCTTCCTCCTACACAAGCGAGTGAACGTCGTCCAAGAGTCTCTCAACAAATGCACGTCAGGCGTCCCTCGCCTTTTTTCGACGTGGTAATCCCGACCGAGAACCCGAACCCGAGAATTTGAACAACCTGACTGAGATCATGCCTATACCGCCTCGTCGAGCCCCTGACAATTAAAACAGTCAAAAATGACCCAATTGTCAATAATGATAAACAATGCATCCCTATGTCTTCTCAAGTTTCTAACCTGTTCCTTCCCAAATTACCCTGCACCAGGCTTTAGTCAGTGATAGGAATGATGTTTGTGTCTTGTATGTGCCTGTTCTTCCTGCCTCTTGTTCCAGGGCCTGACAATGTTCCATCAGGGGAACATCACCAAGCCCGAGGGGGATATGTAACGTATATCGGCAGGAATTCAACTCTACAAGTCACCAGAAGGAGGGCAGCTAAAGAATCAGCAACCCTCTAAAAAGCCCCTCCTCCGCCTCAGCGCAAAAGCGCGCGTTTTCTTCCTATTATGGAACAAAGGAATGTAGCGAGAACGCTTCCTAAAGACATTAGTTCGTTTCATGACTTTCAAAGCATCCACAAAGAAATATATGGATATTAATGTGTGCTCTTTTTCTCATATGCTTGTGGAAGGTGAATTATTAGGAAAACGTGGGCTGATTTCTAATCGTGCTTTAACCTGGAATGTGTAGGCTGCAGTGTTTAGACTTTTATGAATGGTTGCAAAAATTTATGAATCAGTACGATAACGAATGTGGTGATATTATAAATGTGTAAACCTGAGAAGAGTTTTAATACAGGGGTACAAACAAGTTATCTGTCCTCACATGAAAATGCCTTGCGAGAGCAGCCGCGCAGGCGTGGCTCCGCCCCGTACCGACGCTCTGATTGGACCAGCCGCCTTTGGGGATGTCCAAAAAACGGACTGTTTAAAACGACGCGCGAGCGGCGCGCCCTTCTCTTCTCTCTTCTCTCTTGAACGGTGGAACTCGTCGAAGCTACGCTTCCCGTTTTCGCGGCTACGCCCTCCAACGCGCGCCGGTCCGCTGGACGCTCACCTCGGAACCAACCATCGGAGGGGGTCTAAGACTGTGCCAAAGCCGTAACGGAGCCACGAATTCGACGATTGCAGAGGAGAGCTTTCCCGGTGACGTCACGCAGCCGTCTCAAGTCTCCACACGAGAGCAACCGAAGGAGCCCGAACCACCCACGTGGCCTCCGGAGACAAAGAACTGAACTCACGCGGGAAAACGAAACCAAAAAAAGCAACAGCCTGCTTCAACAACAGACAGCAAGTATAACAAACAAAGCGTTTTTATCCTGACTAAACCGTTAAAATTTGATCTGAATGCAGTAACAAAGCAAAGATTTGTTCGTGATCTTTTCCCTGGTTAGTTAAGCTATGAAATAGAAAGAATGGTATTCTTTCATACAGTTAACCTCAAAACTCTCGTATGTGTGTGTATGTCTATGCTTTATTAGGTAATCCATTTGTTAGAATAGCAATATCACGAATAAACCTTTTCCATTGTATAAACAAGTGTCTCTGAAATGTGATTTTAAGTATTTTCATCCTTATTTGCCCTAAAGATAACGCAACCTAGCTCAAACTTGAGAAATTATTAATCTCGTTTATTGTTACCTGGGGCCACGGGAACACAAGCGAGATTTTAATAGAGATATACTGATGTAGTTCGCTGGCCGAGCACTCAAAGTATAAATCGTAAATTAAATATTAATAGGGCTTTAATCGAGCATATTAAATATTTAATAACTAATTCCCGGAGCTGAAACAATAGCTCTATATTAAAATTAAACTGGATTTTCTTTACATAAATATATTTATAGAAAGCTTTAAATTAGTACTTAACGAAATTAAATATATAGAAAACAAAAACTCTTTCATTATACTTATAATCCGTACAGATGCATTTCTTAAAGGCGCGTCTAATGAGGAGATGGCAAGTCGGGATCTGCAACTTCATCCTTGCGACACCGACTTAGAAAACACTAGTTTATTAATGTTAATATAGAATTAATATAAAATTTCCCCCGAACACATTCATGCCGACCCAAGACCAACAGCAATATCACTTTAAGCTCTCTGACGCGCGCTGTCTCTGCTATACACACACACACAAGTAGTTTTTTATGGTTTACGGGGACTTTCCATAGGCGTAATGGTTTTTATACTGTACAAACTGTATGTCCTATTGCCCTACACCTACCCTACACCTAAACTTAGCCCTCACAGGAGACAGTGCATTTCAACTTTCCCTCAAAAAAACTCACTCTGTATGATTTATACGCGTTTTGAATAATGGGGACACTGAAAATGTCCTCATAAATCACCTTCTCCTTGTAATACCTATGACATACCTATGTCATTATACAAATTTGTGTCCTCATAAACCACATAAACATGCACACACACACACACACACACACACACACACACACACACACACACACACATACATAACAAACTTTAATTCTCCCTTAAATCCTGTTGAAAACTCCTGCCTCCCTTAAAAAAGACATCAATATTCTACTCTGTATCCTATTTACTGTGCTTAATAACCCTTTTAATGTGATCTCCTGCACCCCAATCTCCCTCAGCTTATTCTTCATTACCTGCCTCTGTGTTTTATATCTTTTACAAGTCATAATGATGTGCTCCACTGACTCCTCTTCCCGACATCCCTCACACAACCCTGTCTGGTGCTTTCCTATCATCTTTAGTATTTTATTCAGCGAACAATGTCCCAACCTTAACCTCGTCATCACTGCCTCTTCGCTCCTATTCCCCCTTCCCACCCTATCCTCTTTAACATTTCTCTGGATTGGGTATAAGTGCCTCCCTTTCTCCTCTCTATCCCACCTATCTTGCCACCTTTTATAGATTTTTCCCCAAATTATGCATTTAGCCTCTGCTTTACTTACATTAACCTGCACTTCTACATTCTCTTTGGTTAGCACCCTTTTAGCCAGCCTATCCGCCATCTCATTACCTGTAATCCCAACATGTGATGGGACCCACATAAATTTAACCTGACATCCCACATGACTTAATCTTATGTTTACCTGAAGCACTTCATACAAGATATCTTGCCGAGCTTTTGAATGGAATGACCTTAAACTTGCCAAGACTGATAAAGAATCAGAGCATATTAAAACCTTTTCCTGCCCTGCCTTTTCCACCCATTGCAAAGCAATTAAAATGGCCATCATCTCTACTGTATATACCCCTAATTTATTAGATGATCTTTTACTAATTTCTACTTCTTTCCCTGGAATTGCCACCCCAAACCCGGTCTCTTCAGTCTCTGGTCTTTTAGCACCGTCTGTATAAATCTGTATAAATTCACTATATTTCCCTCCTACTCGATTGTTAAATATGCTTTTCACATTAACTTCTTCCTTAGCTTATCTTTTCTCCTCAAGCACATACCAGTCTACCTCGGGCCACGTCATCTTCCAAGGGGCCATCTCTGGAAAAACTACCGTAGGGCTTATTCTTAGATTAAACCTGTCTAACTCTTTTGCTACATTATTTCCAATTCTACCAAAGTTTTCCTTTAAAGTTTTTCCATTTTCCCAGCAATCTTGCAATACTGCTTTTGTGGGATGTAAGTCATTATGTCCCTGCAATCCAGCCCAGTAATTAGCCATCAGTTGAATCCTTCTTAATTCCAGAGGCAATTCTCCCATTTCCACTTGTATAGCAGGTACTGATGAAGTTTTAAAAGCCCCACAGCAAAATCTTAAAGCCTGATTCTGAATAAGGTCCAACCTCATTAAAAGAGACTTAGCTGCCGACCCAACCACTATACTACCATAATCCAGCACTGATCTTATCACAGCCACATATATACATTTAAGAGATGAACAACTGGCTCCCCACTCTCTTCCTGTCAAACATCTCATCACATTAATTACCTTTTTGCACTTATCTTCTATTTTCTTTATATGTTCTGCAATTGTCAACCTTGCGTCTAAAATCACTCCCAAAAACTTTAATGGAACCTACCCTCTCTACCTCTCTCCCATACATAATTAGCTTAATTTCTTCCTAAATCTTTTTCCTTGTAAAACATACTGTCTAAGTCTTTTCTATTGAAAACCTAAACCCCCAGTCATAACCCCATTCTATCAATTTGTCAATTGCTTTCTGAACCTTCCTAATTGTGTACTGTATATTCATTCCTCTTTTCCACACTGCCCCATCATCTGCAAACAATGATGTTCCAATGTCTTCTGAAACATTTACAAAGATATAATTTATCATAATAATAAATAGCAAAGGACTTATCACACTTCCTTGAGGCGTCCCGTTCCCAACCTCATATTGACTTGATATTTCTGCCCCAATTCTCACTTGAATTTTTTGACCAAACAGAAAATATTTTATCCAGTTAAACAAATTTCCACCTATCCTTATTTTATCCAGCTTGATTAATAAACCCTCCTTCCACATCATATCATAAGCCTTTTCAATATCAAAGAATACTGCAACTACAGTCTCTTTCTTTGCTTGTGCCCTTCTTATTTCAGTCTCTAATTTTACTACTGAATCCATTGTGTTCCTTCCCTTCCTAAAACTACTCTGACAATTTACCAGTAATCCTCTTTTTTCCATTTCATACGACAATCTCTCTGTTATCAATCTCTCCATTATCTTACACAAGTTAGATGTAAGAGCAATTGGTCTATAACTGGCGGGTTTACTTGGATCTTTTCCAGGTTTCCTAATCGGTATCACTACTGCTTCTTTCCAAGCAACTGGCAGTTTTCCCTCCTTCCAAACTTTGTTAAACAGCTCCAGCAATTTTAACAGTGATCTTTCTCCAAGGTGTTTTAACATTACATAACAAACCTGATCCTTCCCTGGAGAAGTAGGCTTTGCTCTATTGATCGCTCTAACCATTTCCGCCAGAGAAAATGGTTCATCAATGATACTACCAGTCTCTTCCTTCCTATTTAACGTGTGCACATTTGGATTCAAAGTTACTGACCTTCTCCTTCTCTCTTCTTCTGATAACATTTCTGAACTGTGTATCTTTGTGAATGACTTTGCCATGATTTATGCCTTTCCCAGATTAGTGACACCTATCTCCTCCTCTAATATCAACACTGGGTACTCCCACTGTCTCCTGTCTCCACCAATCTTCTTTATCATTGACCATACCTTACCCATTGGTGTTGATCTTCCAATTTCATTACAAAAATGTCTCCAACTCACCCTCTTTGCCTGTCGAATAGTTCTTCTCACTTCTGCCTGGGCTTTTTTATACTGTATTAGTGACTGCATGTTGTGGCACCTCTTTACAAGTTTGAATGCTTTATTTCTTTTCCTAACTGCCTTGTGACACTCCTCATTCCACCAGGGCACCAGTTTTCGATTACCCCTATTTTTCCCTTTAGGAATAGCTTATTCCGGCTGCCATTATGATGCTGAAGTAACTTGGTTATTTCCCTCCTCTATACTTCCAGATGCATCTATCCTAGTCATTGTTTCTTCACTCCTCTACTTAAATTGATCCCAGTCTGCTTTTTCAAATATCCACTTTGGTATCCTTTTTTCTACCCTTATTTCTTGTCTCCCACCAACTCTGCATAGTACTGGGTAGTGATCACTTCCCAGTGTAGTTGTTTGCAAAACCACCCATCTAGTTCTTCCAGCCAGAGTGTTAGACACTAATGTTGGGTCTAATGTAGATTCCATTCCTGTTACTAAATTTATCCTAGTTCCACTTCCATCATTCGCACTGACCAATTCTCTTTCATCCATCAATTCTTCAATTATTTTACCATTTGCATCTGTTTGTACACCCCCCCCCCACACACACAGGGCTATGATTATTAAAATCTGCACACCAAATTACTTTTTGTCTGTCCTGACCTTGAACACTTAATAAGTTATCTATCAACATCCTTTTACATGGGTTATAGTAGTTAATAACACTTATCCCCTCCCCTCTTTCCCACACCTCCACCACTATGTATTCCTGATCAACTCCCATTACTATTAACCTATGGAGCTTGCCATAATCCAAGCTTGATAAATGTGGCACACCCACCTCCTCCTCCATCAATCCTATCTTTCCTTAACCCACTGTACCCATGTACTACAAAATCCAGATTTGGTTTCAGCCATGTTTCCTGAATACATATCACATCTGGTTTATCTTCTAATTCATTTATAAAATGGTTAAATTCTTGACCATTAGCCTTTAAGCTTCTAGCATTCCATTGTAAAATAATTACCATTAAAATTATTAACCAACCCATGGTGCTTCTTGGCTTGACTGAATAGCGAGGTTCTCTCTCACTTCTTCCCATGTCAGTCCTACCAGGCCTAAGTGATTAACTACAGCTTTCACTATTAACTTGTTTTTTTTTTTCATTTTTTGATTTAACTTCCGCAGTGCTATTAATCACCCCTGCTATGAATGTAACTAAATCTCTTTTCCCACATATATTCTATCATTGGTTCTTTGATGTTTTTCTTTTGCTTCCATACCTTCTCGCTCTCTCATTCCATCTCCCTTCTCTTTTGACACTCTTACAGCTTCAGCATAGGAAATCCTTCTCTCCACTTTTATCTTCTGAATATTAGTCTCCCGTCTCATAATTTCACACCCTCCATATGCCACATTGTGGGCACCTCCACAATTGCAACATTTTGGTGGAATCCCTGTACCACACTTCCCATATTCATGGTCCCCTCCACATCTAGCACACCTTCTCTGCCTATTGCAATTATTTGCAGTGTGCCCAAATCTCTGGCAGTTAAAGCATCTCATTGGCTTTGGTACAAACATCCTTACTGGATAACTCATAAATCCCAAAAATACCTTCTTTGGAACTTGATCTCCTTCAAATTCTACTGACATCGTTTCACTGTCTCTCATCACTCCTTCCTTTGCGGATTTCAGTCTTTGTACCTTGAGTCCATTCCCTCCTTTTATATTCCTTTTTAATTCTTCCATGCTAACGCTTATTGGTACCCCAGTTATCACTCCTGTGCTTCCACCTCCCATCCGAGCTCCCACCCTTCCATTATTTTCCAACTTGCATTTATCCTATCTCTTTAACTTTTAGCTATTTTTTCCATTTGCACAGCATCAGCACACCTCACCAATAAGTTGCCATCATTTAGAACCTTTGCATATTCTATATCCCCTATCTTGTTAGCTAGAGTTGTTGTTAGCACCAGTGGGCTAACTTTCTTCATGCTCTCCTGGTTCTTCTCATTAAATCTTATTATGACTACATACTTTTCCTCTCTTTCTTTTTGAACCATGCCTTGCCCCTCTTCGTCACTATCTTTCTCATTTCTGACTCTTTTATTCCCTTTGGTTCTTTTGTCACTCATCCGTCTCCTACATTCTCCCCATTCTTCATCTTCCCCTTCATTATAATCCATATTATTCCAGCCACCTACCTCTGATACATTCATGGAGCAGTCGTGCTCAACCGCCTTTATCTTCCTCCTCAATCAGTGTTTAATTTGTTTAATTAGGAAATACAGCAGCCTCAGACTGTGTTAGGTTCTCGAAGCCCAGCAATAAAACCCACTTCGAAACCAAACGGCTTGGCCCTGCCCTCACGCCGAGCCAGCGATCATTTCCACCTGATAGCTTAAGTACTGCAGCGATCCTGCTCTTCACCAACCAGCCCAGTCCTCCTAATCAGCTGCACCTGTAATGAATTACAGCAAGAGAGGGAGAGACAAGGAAAGACACAGGGAAAAAACCTACACACCCACACACGAGCGAATTATATATTTTCCCTAGCAACACACGATTCCATTCGTAACAGCATCAGTTTTCAAATCTCCCAGCATATTAATATTGTTTTGAAGTCGTAACATGATATTCTTCATGTAATTGTGCGAAATTACACTTTATTAATCAAAACTCAGTAAATTAGTGTGAAAAGGAGTAAAATGTGTCAGAGTTTTACTGTCAGTTTGTTTCTTTTGGAAATTGCAGTGATATATAGTTATTGGTACGTATTTCGTTTCTCGCTAAAAAGTGCACCTAGGTACATAAATGCCATGAGACCAGGTAGGGAAATAAGGGAAACCCAACATTGAATAAGTGGCAGATACTATTTGCACCTCAGTGTGTTGTAGTATGTTATAAATCAGTATGCAACAATATTCAGAGTAAATGGATGGTGGCATATTGGGATATTTCTTGTCCCTATCCATAAAGCCTATTAACAGTTCAGACTGAGGTTGCATTGCAAAACATCAAACCTGTATCTGATTTAGTACCATATGGATGTGGCCCAAATCAGAATCGAATAAATCTGATTCCATGTGGTTTGTGCTGTTCACATTACGAGTTTGCTCTGCCCAGTATATACCTATCGCCGGTGATTGCCCCTTGCCTCTTTTTTACTCTACAATCTTTTACAATAAAATGGATCTCAACTCTGCTGATTCCTCATCACAGTTATGAAAAACAGATCTGTGCCACATATGAGCAAAACAATTTTGTCCACTTTTGCTTGCAGTCTGAACATAGTAAAAGATGAGGAAAGAGATGGTGGTGTAATGCATGTAAACACAAATCATAAATATGTTAATGATTTAGTATGACATGACAATGAAAGTGTCACTTCGAAGCAACTGACAAAATATTTTACTTTTAAAAATCTAGCATTTAATTTAATGTTATTGTTTTTTTAATAACAAATGTCCAATAAACAAACTAAAACTACCCACAAAATGTCTTCTATTGTTCAAGAATAGTATACATCTAGTTCAGTGATCCAACTCTACATGGCGCTGGCTGTTTGGTCCTAACATGCAATCTTTTAGCAATCCCATAATTTACTACATGGTACAAGCTGATTGGCCTATGCAGATTCTTCAGTTGGTGATCTTGCTTGGTCAATATTTAAATAGTCTGGTTCAGCATGTGCTGTAAACTGGTCCTGCAGCACATTATCAGAGTTCCTCTGAAATTGTCCACCTCCCCCAGCTCCAAGATTAACATAAAACATCCATCAACATTTTTATATTTAACATGCTAAAACTGTTCAGAGAGTTGTCGTAACTGAATGCTGGTATACACTAAATATTTTTGTCTTAAATTTTTAGGCATGGGATGAAAGTATTGACAGGAATTCCACTTCTGCTAATGTCCTCACCTTAACCAACCAGGACGACAAGATCTCTGACAATCAAAGTGTGCGTGACTGTGAAACTGAGTTCAGTACTCAGATCAACCACATTACAGAGAAAGATTCAACAGAAGAAGACAACAATGAAGAAGGCTCAGATGTAGTATATGCACAGGTCCACATGTTACACAAAAAAAACAAAAGACATCAGTATTCTGCCAGAGAACATTTATGCTCAGGTGAAAAAATAAGTTTACACTTTATTTTGATGGTCTTCTTTAGACTGTTGACTATAAAATCCTTTGCAACAACATGTCAACTAACTCTCAGCGGATGAGTATCCTGTTATTAGGGTAATTAGAATAAACTGACTTAAAGCTGGAAAGTTACTTAGAGTCAGTAGAATGTCTAAAGGGGACTATCAACATAAAGTATTACCCCCCCCCAATTTTTTTTTTTGTTCTTACATTTTTAAAAGATGTTTAGGTCATTCAAAATAATGTATTTTACGCTGTTTACCAACACCAATCTTTTCAGAGGACAAATACAAAATGTTCTGGCTGTAGTAGATCTCCTGCAGTGTGATCAGTCTAAAGGTCTTTTGCAGGGCCGCTGCTGGCCAAATGGGTGCCCTAAGCAGGATTGTATTGTTGTGCCCCCTCAACCAAATATTATAGAAGTATAAAAAAACAGTCTAATACAGGGGTCAAAATAGAACTTTAATAAAATATAAAAGTAAATAAATAAATTGTAATTAAATTGTATTATTTAAAAAATACAATTGTAGCTCTGAACTATGGTCATTATTTTATTAATACAGTTGTCTAATTGATTTTATAGTCTCAAGCATTCAGAAATCACGCAAAAAGAAAATTAAGCAGTACATTTTTGTACGTTTTTTTTTGTTGTTGAATAAATTATAGAGGCTGTGTCATCTATAGCAACAAGGTGGCCAAAAATGAAAGATTAAGTGGATATTTTATTAAATGTTTGGTCAATATTAAACAAGAATAGGATCTTTGTGTAAGTGTAACAGCAGCAATTACCAGGCCTTTGGCTCTCTTTGCAGACATTTGTAATAGCATGGTAATGTATATAAATGGTTTATTTTATATTACATTACGTATTTTATCTGTTATTCAATTAAACCATATTATTAATTAACCAATCGTTATTGCTTCATTGTTTTGTGTAATGCATTTAAAGTAATTTTAAAGGCTGTTGTTGGTTTAGGTCTGCTTTATAACCAATCTTAATACTTATTTAATAAACAACGTTTATACAATTATTTATAGTAAATTATTACTAAAACTATTAGGCCTACAATTACTAATACTTATTAGTTTATTATTAAAACACGTTATTTACTCAACAGCCAAAAAACATTTCACAGGACTATGAATGAGACTGAAAGTGATGCACGGGGATGGTGTCCCCGAGGGAGCACCAGCCCTACGCAGACTGCACACTCTGCGAATGTACTCTGCGTATAGGGAGCGGCGCTACTGGCTTTTGCAAGGAAGAGTGTGAAAAATTGACAGATCCAGAAGTGCTAAGACTCTTATTTAAAAAGAGTGGCTGCTTTATTGTGTGCACACTTGCAACCAGGATATTTTAAGTTGTTTATTTTTCTTTTTTCATTAAAAGTTTCTGTTTGCTAGGGATCAACGCCTACAGTTGTGTTTTCCTTTGAATTTTGACATCAAACAATATCATTGACATCATCAAAAACAAGTTTATTAATTTAGTAATTCAGTTATTAAATGCTCATGGACTGTCCTTCAATGTGTTTTCTTATGACAAATGATGCTGATACTGTAAATTCATTTATTTGAAGCATTTGTATTGTGTTTAAAAAAACATTTCCATCATTATTTGTGCAGTGGCTTGTATCCTTGCTTTATCCTTGTGGTTCATGTGACCAAGATAAAATATATAAAAAAGAAAAACAATACTGTTGACTGGTTATTGGTTAAACAGTTTCAGCTGCCTAAATCTAACATTAATACAAATTACACAATTAAGTATTTTGTGTATATTTAAAATAGAATTCCATAATCAGAGAGTGAACACAATACGTTTTTGCATCTTACATTAATTAAAGAGCAATCAGTGATAGATCATATCACTTAAGCCATGTGTAAAAAGACTAGTAGAAAGTATACACTTCTGGACACATATAGGGTTCAGTTCTTTTTTATGACCTCATTTTACAAAAAATTATATAAATAGAGGTCTACACAATATTCTGTGCTCATAGATGGTGTGAATGTGTGGGTTTAGGTGTTGCATTCTAGAAGCTCCTCTGTGTTCAGTAGATGCTGCATGGTTAGTTGTATTGATGATGAGCACTGAAAAAAGTAAGAAAAAGCAAGAACACAGAGTACACAATTATAATCAGTGTATAACTGTGCAAATACTTACATTTATCACTAATATCAATAACGTATTTTGAGTAATTAAATTTCATTCACTAAATAAGTCAAGTCAAGTCACCTTTGATTATGTAGCACTTTATACAATACAGATTTTGTCAAAGCAGCTTTACAGTGAAAAACAGGAAAATGGTTTGTTAATAATGCAAGAGGACAATAACAAAGAATATTTTTTCAGTTAAAGTCATTGATGATTCAGTGATATCATCATCCAGTTCAGCTCTCTTCCAATAGTTTCTGTGCAATCAGTCAAGCTTCCCCAACTAAGCAAGCCATCACGTCACTATGTATTTAAGAGATCTTGCAGAGAGGAAGACGTCTGAACTTCTGCTTGACTATACTGCTCTGATGTGAGGCTGTTCTCTTGCAAACTAACCGCTTTTAAAATATGAGTCATTAGAAAAATATTTTAAACATACATTTCTTGACAAGCTGAGGATATATTCGTTTTTTTTAGCTACAAGTATATTTAGTTTTTTTTAGTCAGAGCTCCAGCGATGTCTGTGCTCCAGATCACGCCCTTCATTATCATCAGCTCTGTGTTTCTACACACTCACTCAGGTTGGTACATTTTACACTCAAATTATTTTCATTGAAAATATGATCTATTAGCAGAAGCACTCATATGACAACGCGGCAAATACAGCAAGTGGTCAGAAAAGGAAAGGAAAACACAGAGCAAAATATCATATGGTTTCAGGAGCCTTTAAATCTAGGAAACAAGTAATATATCAGCTGTAATTACTTATCATGGGTTGTTTTGTCATTTTTGACGCTCAACTGTCATATATCTGTGTAAAACAATATAACATTTTTAATTTTATGTTACACAAAATAAAAGATTTCATACAGATTTGGAAGATTGCGAGGGTGTGTAAATTATTCTAGAATTTTTTATTTTGGATTTAACTTTCCCTTTACGATCCTTACCATAAGGTTTAAGTCACAATTGTGCTTTTTATGTTCCAGCTGATGATATCTACTCTGCTGTGATGCCTCCGACAGTAACAGCTCTGACAGGCTCTTGTCTGCAGATTCCTTGCACATTCAACATCTCTGGTTTTGAGGACAAACGTAAGAAGGCAACATCTGTTTATGGGATCTGGCTAAAAAACACATCACATTTTGCAGACAAAGACAGTTGTATTGCTTTTAATAGCAGTGAAAACATAATTAGAGGATTTAGTGACATACAGATGACTGGAAATCTCACTAAGAGGAACTGCACCACTGTCTTCTATAACATCATGAAGAATCATTCAGACCTCTATTACTTCAGACTGGAAATGGAGCCAAATGTGTTCAGAGCAACATTTCCCAAATCACAAGATTCAACTGAGACTGTGAAGATCACTGTCATAGGTAAATTTCATCTCCACTGTCTCTACAATATGCTTTTTATAAGGTCTTCACTTAAAGGGATATTTCACAGATGTAGGTGATCTGTTTTTCTTCAGTAGAGCAGTAAATAATATGTTTTGTCAAATAAGTTTTCATTCAGTGATTGAATATCCTTGAAATAATCACAAGTTCCAGGATTAATATTCATATATGCACATAAAAAAAAACATTGACAAGTAACACCTCTTCCACAGCCTGGTAATATACAATACAGTGACATAAACGCACAACATTTAAGTTACAATACATTGCATTAAGGAAAATAATTCCTATTGAGGTAACAGAAGAAATGGTCCCAAGTCTTGAAAACTGTGCCGTGTTGCCTTTTAAGCAGTGGTGGACGAAGTACACAAATCAAGTACTTCAGTAAAAGTATAGATACGTATCATAAAATATTACTCCAGTAAAAGAAAAAGTACTCCTTTTTCAATTTTACTCAAGTGAAAGTGCAAAAGTACTCGATTGTTTATGTGCTTAAGGAAAAAGTTCTAATAGATAGATTTATTTAGAAATTTTATAAAGGCTACATAATTAAATTTTATATTAGCATATATTTTTTATAACCCTACTGCTCAAAATATCTGGGATTATTCCAAAATAACCAGTTCATGGAGTCAAGATATATTTTTGTTGTTGATATGGTCTATGTTGATGAGAGTCATGAGGTAATGTTCACTGTGAAGCTTACACTGTGATGTACTGGAGAGAAAACACGAGTTGACCATCTCATTTTCACCAGTAATAAAAAGTGTTTAAAATCTTGTAGCTTTGCAGAATGTCACAGTTATATACAGTGTTGGGGAAAGTTACTTTTAAAAGTAATGCATTACAATATTGCGTTACTCCCTAAAAAAGTGACTAATTACGTTTCTTAGTTACTTTATATGTAAAGTAATGCGTTATGTTAATTTTGCGATGATTTTGTTGATTGTTTGTTTTTAATACAATAAGTTATATTTATAGCAAATGTAAAAGCCCTTTCACACCAAAAAGTGTAATGAATAAACCTCAGGCTGAAGGAAGAGTAAATACACGTCTGTACAAAAGAACGCAGCAGAAGAAGTTCAACACTTCAGCTATAAAACAATGAAGCACAAGTGTTAGTTTATCTAAATCATTTTTGCTTATTAGTATGGCTGAACTGGATCATTAAAGGTCAGTAGCAAAGACAGTGGTTGATAAACTGGGATTAGATACATTTGTGTTGTTTAACATATTTAATTATTGCAGGTTTGCGTCATATTCTGAGTTTGCATTTCACTGTTTTAATTATTTTTGATGAATACTGCGATCCTTTTTTGCGAGTGGGATGAATTAATGCACATTCACATTTAGTCTAAAACTACAGTAAGATCATGTTCACACAGCGCACTGTTGTCAATAAATGGGAAAACAAAGTAACTGGCGTTACTTTTTTGAAAAGGTAACTCAGATATTTTCCTGTAAATTAAAAAGTAATATTATTAATACTTGTAATGCGTTACCCCCAACACTGGTTATATATGACGTGATAATAAGGCATCAAGTTAGGAAGAACATTTTAAGAAAAATATAATTATATTTTCATAATGATTTTTTTCTTCTCAAACCTTGTCTGTGGCGTAAAAACACCCCTGGCCAAATGCCCCCAGAAGGCATCACTTCCCACTCTGACAATTACTGTACCATGTTCTGAACATCACATCCTTTCTTTTTCCCTCAGATGTAATCAATCTAGGTGGTTGAATAAAAATTTCAGTGGGCTTAAATAGATCACCCTTTACAGCAGATGTAGTTCACAAACAACTGACAGTTTTGACCTAATTATTATTTTCAGTTTCAATAATGAATCCTAAAATTCGACATTAATGACTTACTTTTCGCAGCACCAGATGCGTGCGCAAGCGCGCTCACGAGATTAATTCAGTTCTTTGTAAACTCGCTCTAAACGGATCATTTGAATCAGTGAGTTGTCGACTCGAGAACCGTTCCAAATCGTGAATTTATATTTTGTTGCGACTTGCGAACCGATTTAACGGGTTCATTGAAAAGCAGTGGTGGTCAGTAACGAAGTAAAACAACTTCGTTACTGTACTTAAGTACGTTTTTCAAGTATCTGTACTTTACTGGAGTAGTTTTATTTTGAGTAACTTTGACTTTTACTTCACTACATTCCAAAGCATAAGATCGTACTTTTTACTTCACTACATTTCATAAAACATATCGTTACTCTTTATAATACATCACGTGCTCCGAGACGCAGAAGCGTTGTATGATTAATGAACAAACTGATTCTTTTCAATGAACCTGTTCAATCGGTTCGCAAATCGCAACAAACGATTAATTGACGAATTGCAATGATCCGATTGCAGCTGTTCTCGAGTCGAAAACTCACTGATTCAAATGATCTGTTTAGAGCGAGTCTCCTTCAGTGAACTGAACTCACGAGTAAAGAACCGGGAGATCTTGTGAGCGCGCGCTACTGATGCTGTGAAAAGTAAGTTACTAATGTCGGATTTTAGGATTAATTATTGTAACTGAAAATAATATTTAGGTCAAAACTGTCAGTTGTTTGTGAACTAAATCTGCTGTGATCTATTTAAGCCCACTGAAATGCTTGAATACAGACAGATCAACATCAGTGTCTCTAACGTTGTTTTAGGTCAAAAAACTAAACATTAAAATAACACCGATTAAATAAAATAACTCATGCACGTTCATATTCCCCGCTGCTGTAACGTTAGCAGTTTTATTAAAATGCTATGCATTTATAGCTATGTGACGTCTGTTTTTATATTGTTTATCAACAGTATACATTTTTATATTGTTTAGATCAACTAGCCGAGTAGACAGATATGAATGTTTATTCATAACCATACTGAAAATAAGTAAATATTGTTAGCTGATGCTAGAGGTCTGCACGGGCTCAAAACTGAAGCCCGAACCCGGCCCGTACCCGAGATTGTCTGACCCAACCCGACCCGACCCGAGCGGCACAGTTAAATTTAGAGCCCGAACCCGACCCGAAATCCCCCCCCCCCTCCCCGCCCCACAACGAATAGCCAACTAAAAAAAAAGGAAAAAGGTTGCATTTCACGATTGCATGCAAAGAAACGGATTAATCAAGGCTCTGCCATTTCACAAACATTTACCAGTTATGAAAGTTTGTGAACATCAGGTGCAGCGGTCGCATACATTCTGCCGAGTTTATGAATTTTGTATGGACAAGAAGATGATGACCGTGCAAATTATGGTCATTTTTTGTCAGTTAAGGCTCGTTAGCATTCTGTCTACTTTAAATCAGACATAAGATCTTAAATAAGATTGTATTTATTTGAATGAATTAATCATTTGTTTGAGAGAGAGAGAGAGAGAGAGAGAGACCGACCAAGCGAGCGAGCGAGAGAGAGAGAGAGACCGAGCGAGCGAGAGACCGAGGAAAGTTGCGCGTGCATGTGAACCTGCTTCTGCGCATGTCTCTCTATAAGCAATGAGGCTTAGTTACTTCAAAAACAACGAGTTTGCCGCCTCATTGCAGATAAATATAATGTTGTGACTTGCGAGTCAGTAGCCTGTCGAAGCTATTTTACTAATAAAAGTTTCCGTGCTGTTTGTGCGCGATCTCTGATATGTGTGTGCGTGCGTCTATGAAAGCAGCGAAGCCTCTGCATATAGTTTTGGTTTAGCTACAAACCCGAACCCGACCCGAGCCCGAAGCTATCCATTAAACATTAACCCGAAACCCGACCCAAAACCCGACAGTATTTCGGGACCCGCGGGTTTGGGTCGGGTAGCAGACCTCTAGCTGATGCTAACTGTCTAGCTAACAAGCTTGCTGGTGCTAAGTTGAGGAAATGTTTACGTATAAAGTCCAAATATCTTTATTCAGCCACCTAGATAAATTCCATCTGAGGGAAAAAGAAAGGATGTGATGTTCAGAACATGGTAACTACAGTAATTATCAGAGTGGGAAGTGATGCCCTCTGGGGGCATTGGGCCAGGGGTGTTTTTACACCACAGACGAGGTTTGAGAAGAAAAAAAAACGTTATGAAAATATAATTAGATTTTCCTTCAAATGTTCTTCCTAATTTCAGGCCTAATTCTCATGTCATATATAACTGACGTTCTGCAAAACAACAAGTTCTAAAACACTTTTCTCTTACTGGTGAAAATTAGATGGTGAAATCTGTTTTCTCTCAGGTACATGGCAGTGTAAGCTTCACAGTGAACATTACTACATCACTCTCATCAACGTAGTCCATATCAACAAAATATATATCTTAACTCAATAATATAAGTTAATAATATAACTCTATATAGTGGTTATTTTGGGAAAAACCCAGGTATTTGGGGCAGTAGGGTTATACAAATATGTGCTAATATAAAATTAAATAAAGTAGTCTATATAAAATTGCAAAATAAATCTGTCTATCAGTACTTTTTTACTTAAGTACATAAAAAATTGAGTACTTTTTTACTTTCACTGGAGTAAAATTGAAAAAGCAGTACTTTTACTTTTACTGGAGTAATATTTTATTATACGTATCTGTACTTTTACTCAAGTACTTGATCTGTGTACTTTGCCCACCACTGTTGAAAAGAGTCAGTTTGTTCATGAATCAGACACCTCATCTTATATTATAAGGAGTAACGTCGTTTTTTAAGTAAAAGTTACGCAAAATTAAACTACTCCAGTTAAGTGCAGATACTTGAAAAATGTACTGATCACCACTGCTTTTAAGAGAGATCTGGTTCGTTCCTTATGACGCGAAACGATCAATAGGCTATGTGTGAGAAACTGAACATTATTTGCAACATTATTACCTGTAATCCAAAGCCTCAGGTAAATGGTCAGGCGTGATGTCCGGTTCCTGAACAAATAATTGTTTTAAGTTATTTTTGGTGAACTAGCTGCAGTTCATCAAATCGGACTGAAAGAATCAGATTTCCCTGTTTACCTATGGATTACAGGTAATAATGTTTAAAAATAATGTTCAGTTGCTTGCACAGACCAACTGTTTAGCTTCATAAGACAACAGTATATTGCCAGGAGCCACATATATTATTTATTTACTCCTTGATATGCAAAAAAATGGGTAACTGCTGACTTGTATTTTATGAATCACAGAGAACCACAGTTTGAGCTAAAAGTCTTCTTTATTGTTCTGCTGGCCTTATGGTGTGTAAATTAACAGCAAATTTTAATTTTGGGGTAAAAGGAAAAAATGATCTGCTACAGTAATTTATTCTGTAGATTCACCACAACATCCTGAACTGAAACCCACTGATCTGAAAAACGTGATGGAAGGAACAACAGTCAATCTGAGCTGCTCTGCTGAAGCCCCCTGCCCCAAACAACCTCCTACAATATCCTGGTCTAACATCCCTGAATCTGCCAACATTACAACACAGTTACAGGAGAAATCTGATAAAACCCAGTCAGTGGTTTCAAACATGGTCTTAGAAGCTTCATATAAAGATCACAAAAAGAACATCACCTGCACTGCTACATATCAAAGAAATACATCTGATGCCTCAACTGTGGAGAGCAACGTGATTCTACAAGTCCTGTGTAAGAGATGTTTCTGCTTATTTCACTTAACAGAGCCCTGTGTGTGCTTAAATGCACATACAAGTGCAGCTTAAACATATAATCTGATGCTCAGCTACCCACACATGTCTAATGCAAAGATTTCACTTTTATCCCATGTATGTGCTTGTTTTCATCAAAGTTTCTCCAAAAGAAACTCACATCACCATCGATCCATCTGATTCAGTCTCTGTTGGCATGAATGTGACTTTAACCTGCAGAAGCAAAGGCAGTCCATCAAAAGAAATGAACTACACCTGGTACAAACGTGGACAGGAGATGCTAATAGCTCAGGAAAAGAAGATTCATTTTATTTTAAATTACAATAATACAGGATTGTACTTCTGCACAGCACTGAATAAACATGGCAATCAGTCATCAGCAGAGATCGAGCTCACAGCTGAAGGTGAGTTTACACAGTCTAAATACAAAATACAAGCTCATTTGCAGATCTAAAGCAATGGACATAATTTGAAATACAACATTATGGTCTAATTACAGTCATTTCCCATGACACAGAACAAGATGGACACTCTATAACTGTGATTGCTGGTTGTGTGGGAGGAATTGTAGCTGTGCTCATGCTCTCTGCTATTGGATTTTGTGCAAGGTATTTAAGTTACATTTAGTTAAATTAAGATACATTTACAGTTACTTAATCATCCTTGTAATTTTGAAACAGTTAAGATGTACTCAGCATTTTGCTTGAGTTTAAGCATCAGCCACAGTTAAAACATAAGAGAGTTGGTAGTGTTTGACTTCATAAAGTGAGCAGTCAGTCATGTTCTTCAGTTTAATCCTTTATTTATACTAACAGGACCAGGAAAAAAACACACAGGGGAGACAACGTTGGAAAAAACGATTCCCTAAATCAGGTGTGTGCACTATTCCTTGGTTTTTAGGTTAATGACTATTTAGTTCACGGTCAGAAAAAATAAATAAACCAATAGTTTCCATTTATGTTTTACATACTATATACAGTGCAGTATGTTTCCTCAAACACTAGTCACACCACTGAGCAAACAACAAAGATTTTTGTACATCACTGTCATTGATGTAAAGCAATAGCTCTTAATACTTTCTTAATTCAATAACTTCTAATATGTGACCTTGGACCACAAAACCAGTATTAAGTGTCAATTTTTAGAAACTGAGTTTTATACATAATCTGAAAGCTGAATAAATAAGCTTTCCCTTGATGTATGGTTTGTTAGGATCGGACAATATTTGGCCGAGATACAACTCTTCAAAAATCTGGAATCTGAGGGTGCAAAAACATCTAAATATTGAGAAAATCGCCTTTAAACATTTTGATATATTTACCCCTAATAAATTTACAAAATATCTTCATGGAACATGATCTCTAATATGCTAATGATTTTGGCATAAAATAAAAATCTATAATTTTGACCCATACAATGTATTTTTGGCTATTGCTACAAATAAACCCCAGCGACTTAAGACTGGTTTTGAGGTCCAGAGTCACATATTTCATTGTGACTTATTTAAAACAAATTTCTCTAAAATGCAGACTTTCGTCTGTAATGTGATGACATTGCAGGGTGTATTGAATGAACGCATTTCATCAAGTGAAGTGAACTGCAATGATTATCCCATGCTCAGGGAATAGGGAGCAGTGAACACTGCATAGGGACCCTGACAATCAAAACACAGCTCAGTTGATGTGTTAGATAGGAGAGACAACATTTGCTGAGTGGTAAGTGAATTGCATGTCAGTCAGAAACAAATTTGAGTTTTGGTTTTATGGTTTGCCTTTTTGAAACAGGGTAGCCTTACCAGGTCTCATAAAATACATACCTTTGTGCACTTTCTGTGCGACACTGTTTTACGTACCTTACTGCAAGTTTCGCCACAGTTTCAAAGAGAAATGTCACTCAAAGAGAGTGGCGCTAATACACAGGTTAAATACGTGAACCCTGGCACGTTTTTATTATGTAGATATAGGTACATATTGCGGCGGTTTAGAATTCAAATATCCGTGGTTTGTCCCTAAAAGTTAATGCTCTATTGTGTTGGAAATATGCCCAACACCAAACCCAACCCTAAACCTATCCGATAATGTTGACAAATGCAAAACTGATATAAAAATGCATTTGTTGATGCAACCATGCCATTTCAACTTCCTTATATGCAGATTTAAACTGTTTTGTCGAACTGTGATTACACGGGGTACGAACCGGCGCTCCTTATCTCCAGTAAGTCTCTGTATGCCGTGAGCTACCGAACAAACGTACAATCTTTAAAAAAAACATAGATACGAGGCTGGATATGTGTGATGCTAATGTTCAAAAGCATCAGTTTTCAAATCTCCCAGCATATTAATATTGTTTTGAAGTCGTAACATGATATTCTTCATGTAATTGTGTGAAAATTACGCTTTATTAATCAAAATTCTGTAAATTAGTGTAAAAATGAGTAAAAGGTGTCAGAGTTTTACTGTTTGTTTCGATATGTAGTTATTGGTATGTATTTCGTTTCTTGCTAAAAAGTGCACCCAGGTACATAAATGCCATGAGACCAGGTAGGGAAATAAGGGACACCCAACATTGAATAAGTGGCAGATACCATTTGCACCTCAGTGTGTTGTAGTATGTTATAAATCAGTATGCAATAATATTCAGAGTAAATGGATGGTGCCTTATTGGGATATTTCTTGTCCCTATCCATAAAGCCTATTAACAGTTCAGACTGAGGTTGCATTGCAAAACATCAAACCTGTATCTGATTTAGTACCATATGGATGTGGCCCAAATCAGAATCGAATAAATCTGATTCCATGTGGTTTGTGCTGTTCACATTACGAGTTTGCTCTGCCCAGTATATACCTATCGCCGGTGATTGCCCCTTGCCTCTTTTTTACTCTACAATCTTTTACAATAAAATGGATCTCAACTCTGCTGATTCCTCATCACAGTTATGAAAAACAGATCTGTGCCACATATGAGCAAAACTATTTTGTCCACTTTTGCTTGCAGTCTGAACATAGTAAAAGATGAGGAAAGAGATGGTGGTGTAATGCATGTAAACACAAATCATAAATATGTTAATGATTTAGTATGACATGACAATGAAAGTGTCACTTCAAAGCAACTGACAAAATATTTTACTTAAAAAAATCTAGCATTTAATTTCATTTTATTGTTTTTTTAATAACAAATGTCCAATAAACAAACTAAAACTACCCACAAAATTACTTCTATTGTTCAAGAATTGTATACATATCTAGTTCAGTGATCAAACTCTAGATGGCGCAGGCTGTTTTGTCCTAACATGCAATCTTTTAGCAATCACATAATTTACTACATGGTACAAGCTGATTGGCCTATGCAGATTCTTCAGTTGGTGATCTTGCTTGGTCAATATTTAAATAGTCTGGTTCAGCATGTGCTGTAAACTGGTCCTGCAGCACATTATCAGAGTTCCTCTGAAACTGTCCACCTTCCCCAGCTCCAAGATCAACATAAAACATACATCAACATTTTTATATTTAACATGCTAAAACTGTACAGAGTGTTGTCGTGACTGAAATGCTGGTATACACTAAATATTTTTGTCTTAAATTTTTAGGCACAGGATGAAAGTATTGACAGGAATTCCACTTATGCTAATATCCTCACCTTAACCAACCAGGACAACAAGATCTCTGATGATCAAAGTGTGCGTGACTGTGAAACTGAGTTCAGTACTCAGATCAACCACATTACAGAGAAAGATTCAACAGAAGAAGACAACAATGAAGAAGGCTCAGATGTAGTATATGCACAGGTCCACGTGTTACACAAAAAAACAAAAGACATCAGTATTCTGCCTGAGAACATTTATGCTCAGGTGAAAAAATAAGAGTACACTTTATTTTGATGGTCTTCTTTAGACTGTTGACTATAAAATCCTTTGCAACAACATGTCAACTAACTCTCAGCGGATAAGTATCCTGTTATTAGGGTAGTTAGAATAAACTGACTTAAAGCTGGAAAGTTACTTAGAGTCAGTAGAATGTCTAAAGGGGACTATCAACATAAAGTATTACCAAAATTTTTTTATTTTTGTTCTTAAATTTTTACAAGATGTTTAGGTCATTCAAAATAATGTATTTTACGCTGTTTACCAACACCAATCTTTTCAGAGGACAAATACAAAATGTTCTGGCTGTAGTAGATCTCCTGCAGTGTGATCAGTCTAAAGGTCTTTTGCAGGGCCACTGCTGGCCAAATGGGTGCCCTAAGCAGGATTGTATTGTTGTGCCCCCTCAACCAAACATTATAGAAGTACAAAAAACACAGTCTACTATAGGGGTCAAAATAGAACTTTAATAAAATATAAAAGTAAATAAATAAATTGTAATTAAATTGTATTATTTAAAAAATACAATTGTAGCTCTGAACTATGGTCATTATTTTATTAATACAGTTGTCTGATTGATTTTATAGTCTCAAGCATTCAGAAATCACGCAAAAAGAAAATTAAGCAGTACATTTTTGTAAGTTTTTTTTGTTGTTGAATAAATTATAGAGGCTGTGTCATCTATAGCAACAAGGTGGCCAAAAATGAAAGATTAAGTGGATATTTTATTAAATGTTTGGTCAATATTAAACAAGAATAGGATCTTTATGTAAGTGTAACAGCAGCAATTACCAGGCCTTTGGCTCTCTTTGCAGGCATTTGTAGTAGCATGGTAATGTATATAAATGGTTTATTTTATATTACATTAAGTATTTTATCTGTTATTCAATTAAACCATATTATTAATCAACCAGTCGTTATTGCCTAATTGTTTTGTGTAATGCATTTTAAGTCATTTTAAAGGCTGTTGTTGGCTTAGGTCTGCTGTATAACCAATCTTAATACTTATTTAATAAACAACGTTTATACAACTATTTATAGTAACAAAACCATGGTTAATTTGTGGTTACCGTGGCTACAAGAAGCGCTATTTTTGGTTTTATTCGTGTTAAAACCATGGCTAATTTTCGTTAGGGGACATGGAAACTCAGAGAGTATATTAGAGGTGTTGTTGGTGAAATTATTACTAGAACTATTAAGCCTACAATTACTAATACTTATTATTAAAACACGTTATTTACTCAACAGCCAAAAAACATTTCACAGGACTATGAATGAGACTGAAAGTGATGCATGGGGATGCTGTCCCCGAGGGAGTTGGCGCCCTATGCAGACTGTGCACTCTGCGAATGTACTCTGCGTATAGGGAGCGGCACTACTGGCTTTTGCAAGGAAGAGTGTGAAAAATGGACAGATCCAGAAGTGCTAAGACTCTTATATAAATTGAGTGGATGCTTTATTTCGTTTTTGTGTCTTACATTAATTAAAGAGCAATCAGTGGTAGATCATATCACTAAAGCCATGTGTAAAAAGACTAGCAGAAATTATACACTTCTGGACACATATAGGGTTCTGTTCTTTTTTATGACCTCATTTTACAAAAAAGAATATAAATAGAGTTCTACACTATATCCCGTGCTCATAGATGGTGTGAATTTGTGGGTTTAGGTGTTGCATTCTAGAAGCTTCTCTATGTTCAGTAGATGCTGCATGGTTAGTTGTATTGATGATGAGCACAGGAAAAAGTAAGAAAAAGCAAGAACACAGAGTACACAATTATAATCAATGTATAACTGTGCAAATACTTACATTTATCACTAATATCAATAACATATTTTGAGTAATTCAATTTAATTCACTAAATAAGTCAAGTCAAGTCACCTTTGATTATGTAGCACTTTATACAATACAGATTTTGTCAAAGCAGCTTTACAGTGAAAATAGTTTGTCAATAACGCAAGAGGACAATAACAAAGAGTCATTTTTCAGTTAAAGTCATTGATGATTTAGTGATGTCATCATCCAGTTCAGCTCTCTTCCAATAGTTTCTGTGCAATCAGTCAAGCTTCCCCAACTAAGCAAGCCATCACGTCACTATGTATTTAAGAGATCTTGCAGAGAGGAAGACGTCTGAACTTCTGCTTGACTATACTGCTCTGATGTGAGGCTTTTCTCTTGCAAACTAACCGCTTTTAAAATATGAGTCATTAGAAAAAGATTTTAAACATAAAGTTCTTGACAAGCTGAGGATATATTAGATTTTTTCAGCTACAAGTATATTTAGTGTTTTTTTTTGTCAGAGCTCCAGCGATGTCTATGCTCCAGATCACGCTCTTCGTCATCATCAGCTCTGTTTCTCCGGAGTAAGTCGGTCCATTTTACACTCAAATTATTTTCATTGAAAATATGATCTATTAGCAGAAGCACTCATATTCCCCAAATCAACAGATTCAACTGAGACTGTGAAGATCACTGTCATAGGTACATTTCTGCTCTACTGTCTCTACAATATGCTTTTTACAAGGTCTTCACTTAAAGGGATATTTCACAGATGTAGGTGGCCTGTTTTTCTTCAGTAGAGCAGTAAATAATATTTTTTGTCAAATAAGTTTTCATTCAGTTATTGAATATCCTTGAAATAATCACAAGTGCCAGGATTAATATTCTTATATGCACAAAATAAAAATAAAATAACTTGAAAAGTAATACCTTACAAAGCCTGTTAATATTCAATACAGTGACATAAACGCACAACATTTAAGTTACAATACAGTGCATTAAGGAATAGAATTCCTATTGAGGAAACAGAAGAAATGGTCCCAAATCTTGAAAAACTGTCCTGTGTTGCCTTTTAAGCAGTGGTGGACGAAGTACACAAATCAAGTACTTGAGTAAAAGTATAGATACGTATCATAAAATATTACTCCAGTAAAAGGAAAAGTACTCCTTTTTCAATTTTACTAGATTTTCTATGCGCTAAGTAAAAAGTTCTAATAGATAGATTTATTTTTGCAATTTTATAAAGGCAACTTAATTAAATGTTATATTAGCATATATTTTTTTTATAACTCTACTGCTCAAAATATCTGGGATTTTCCCAAAATAACCACTACATGGAGTCAAGATATATTTTTGTTGTTGATATGGACTATGTTGATGAGAGTCATGAGTTAATGTTCACTGTGAAGCTTACACTGTGATGTACCGGAGATATAACCTGAGTTGACCATCTAATTTTCACCAGTAATAAAAGTGTTTTAAAGCTTGTAGCTTTGCAGAATGTCACAGTTATATACAGTGTTGGGGAAAGTTACTTTTAAAAGTAATGCATTACAATATTGCGTTACTCCCTAAAAAAGTAACTAATAACATTACTTAGTTACTTTTTATGTAAAGTAATGTGTTACGTTACTTTTGCGTTACTTTTTAAATATGAGCAGGGCTTGATTGTTTGTTATTAATAAAATAAGTTATATTTATAGCAAATGTAAAAGCCCTTTCACACCAAAAAATGTATAAATAAACCTCAGGCTGAAGGAAGAGTAAATACACGTCTGTACAGAAGAACGCAGCAGAATAAGTTCAACACTTCAGCTGTAAGCCTGGTGCCAGTATGTCTGCCCCCCCCCCCCCCCTCGAGAGGACAAAAGGCCCTCCTGAGAATCAACAAAAACTATCTCTTGCATATGTAACAGCAGCATCCGAGACGCAACACACAGTGTAGTTCACACCCTGTACTTACGGTCTCATCATCTTCCCTTGCTCCCCCTCTCCTCACCTAGAACGCACTGAAAACCCATGCAATGTAATGTATGTACAAAAAAGTAACTATACATGTTTGATATCATTTGAAATGTCTCAGTGCGCCTGGTAAAATGGTCTCATTCTCCCAATCATAATGAAAAGATAAAAGAAGTTCTAAAGTATGAGAAATGTAGTGTACAACTTAAAGGTGTGCCCTCCCCCTGATCTTCTATTCAAACCACCTCCTGTATGTAAATAAGTATTCTCTGCCACAGGATACCAAGAAGCCATTTGGTTGCAAATTCTAAAGTCTAATTATAATAACAAGATACCACCATTTGGTGGGCTTATTGAATTATCTGGGTTTATAAGGAAACGTGACACAAAGTTCTACGCGTCTGTAGGTTGACTGCCCACACAATCGCTGTGTGTAATTTTCATTGCCAGGTAGTAATTTCTACAAATTCTTCAATTCCTGAATTATTGTTATGTTATGGTTAACTGATGATTTTATTCTTGTAACATTGGAGTTCTGAATTATTGCTTCGATTACCTGGTCAATAAATTGTAACGTTTGATTCTATTCTGACTGCCTCTAAGATTGCTTTCTCCCTAAAAGATTAGTGGATTCGTATATTTCCGCAAGCCTGCGTCAGTTTTAGCGACGGCTAATATCCGGCATCAATTCAAGTCTACTTGGATACAGAGGCAGGTAGATAATTCCGTTTAGGGACGGCGAATGCCGTCTGGTCAGACTAAACTCAGGTACGCCTATACCTCTGACTTTTGATTTAATGTTACTTTAAACAAGTATTTGACCAATCCAAAGCTATTACAAGTGTGGTACATTGATCTGCTAACATATCTAATAGTGGCCAAGAAACCTTTACTGAAGTAAACGATTGAACTAAAGTTCTGAGGGGGCTCCAAGGGGGTTATTCGATGTCTCTGATTGTGTACGTGTGAATTAACGGCAAATCTTAGATACATAACCATAATTTACCTCTGATTGATGACCGGGCCTGACGAGATTGTGCCCGTGAGACCTGTGAAAAACAGGGCCTCTAAGCGATATAGTTTCCCTACATCTGAGCGGATAAAGTATTAAAAAGAGCTGAAAAGAATAATCAATCATTCGTTCATATTTTAATGATGCACAGATATCATTAAAACCTTTTCATTTATGGAGTCAGATGAAATAACGAGATAAAATATATAAGAAAAAGTGTTCCATTTAATCTTGTTGTGTCGTGAAAAAGGAAAGACAGTAATACGCAAAAGGCCTTCACCCGCTGAACGACTGCCGTCATTGGGTCGATCGAGCCGGGCCTTACACAGCTATAAAACAATGAAGCACAAGTGTTAGTTTATCTAAATCATTTTTGCTTATTAGTATGGCTGAACTGGATCATTAAAGGTCAGCAGCAAAGACATTGGTTGATAAACTGGGATTAGATACATTTGTGTTCAGTGGCGTGCACAGGGGGGGGGGGGGTTGACCCTGCCCCTTTGAGGTCCGACGCTAAAGGGCCCTTGCGGTCTGTGCGATATTAACGATACTAATATGCAGAGTATGCTGTTTGCGTAGGGCACCAAGTCCTGGGAAGGCACCATCGCAGTTGCTAAAAAAACAAAAACGTGACGCGTCATTCCCGCGACCGCCCACGCTCACACCTCATGTTTGCGGCTGAACGCAGATGCATGTGAAAAGACATCAGCAATCCAGCGCTGAGAAAAAAAAGTACATTTTTGGTAGGCTACATTCATAATCAAACAAGTATTATTAAGACTATATACAGGTGCAGGTCATATAATTAGAATATCATCAAAAAGTTGATTTCACTAATTCCATTCAAAAAGTGAAACTTGTATAATGTATACATTCATTCCACACAGACTGATATATTTCAAGTGTTTATTTCTTTTAATTTTGATGATTATAAGTGACAACTAATGAAAACCCCAAATTCAGTATCTCAGAAAATTTGAATATTGTGAAAAGGTTCAATATTGAAGACACCTGGTGCCACACTCTAATCAGCTAATTAACTCAAAACACCTGCAAAGGCCTTTAAATGGTCTCTCAGTCTAGTTCTGTAGGCTACACAATCATGGGGAAGACTGCTGACTTGACAGTTGTCCAAAAGACGACCATTGACACCTTGCACAAGGAGGGCAAGACACAAAAGGTCATTGCAAAAGAGGCTGGCTGTTCACAGAGCTCTGTGTCCAAGCACATTAATAGAGAGGCGAAGGGAAGGAAAAGATGCGGTAGAAAAAAGTGTACAAGCAATAGGGATAACCGCACCCTGGAGAGGATTGTGAAACAAAACCCATTCAAAAATGTGGGAGAGATTCACAAAGAGTGGACTGCAGCTGGAGTCAGTGCTTCAAGAACCACTACGCACAGACGTAGGCAAGACATGGGTTTCAGCTGTCGCATTCCTTGTGTCAAGCCACTCTTGAACAAGAGACAGCGTCAGAAGCGTCTCGCCTGGGCTAAAAACAAAAAGGACTGGACTGCTGCTGAGTGGTCCAAAGTTATGTTCTCTGATGAAAGTAAATTTTGCATTTCCTTTGGAAATCAGGGTCCCAGAGTCTGGAGGAAGAGAGGAGAGGCACAGAATCCACGTTGCTTGAGGTCCAGTGTAAAGTTTTCACAGTCAGTGATGGTTTGGGGTGCCATGTCATCTGCTGGTGTTGGTCCACTGTGCTTTCTGAGGTCCAAGGTCAACACAGCCGTATACCAGGAAGTTTTAGAGCACTTCATGCTTCCTGCTGCTGACCAACTTTATGGAGATGCAGATTTCATTTTCCAACAGGACTTGGCACCTGCACACAGTGCCAAAGCTACCAGTACCTGGTTTAAGGACCATGGTATCCCTTTTCTTAATTGGCCAGCAAACTCGCCTGACCTTAACCCCATAGAAAATCTATGGGGTATTGTGAAGAGGAAGATGCGATATGCCAGACCCAACAATGCAGAAGAGCTGAAGGCCACTATCAGAGCAACCTGGGCTCTCATAACACCTGAGCAGTGCCACAGACTGATCGACTCCATGCCACGCCGCATTGCTGCAGTAATTCAGGCAAAAGGAGCCCCAACTAAGTATTGAGTGCTGTACATGCTTATACTTTTCATGTTCATACTTTTCAGTTGGCCAAGATTTCTAAAAATCCTTTCTTTGTATTGGTCTTAAGTAATATTCTAATTTTCTGAGATATTGAATTTGGGGTTTTCATTAGTTGTCAGTTATAATCATCAAAATTAAAAGAAATAAACACTTGAAATATATCAGTCTGTGTGGAATGAATGTATACATTATACAAGTTTCACTTTTTAAATGAAATTAGTGAAATAAATCTACTTTTTGATGATATTCTAATTATATGACCAGCACCTGTATATATACAAAAAATCTTTGGGTTATAAAAACAGACCTAAGACAACAACAGCCTTTAAAATGACTAAAATGCATTATATAAAAACAATGAGGCAACCCTCCTGAAAAAAAATGATAGAACCATCACAGAAAATTCTAAGACCATCACAAATACATTACAAATGGCATTACAAACCATTAACTTTTAACCATTAAATAAACATACAAAAATGGTTTTCTGCAGTGTGCTTTGGGACATATTTCATTAGGATGTATTGGTTTTAACAAGCTACCAATAGAAAGTGACCAATTACCAGTAGAGATCCACAGGGTCCATTACAGTTTCCATTAAAATCAATACAAGTCCCATTATAACCAGTAAAACCATTACAAATGTTGTGATATCTATTGTATTTACTATTGTACTATTTACTACTAATACTATTGTATTTTTTCTTCAACATTACATGTTATAAATGCCTGTAAAGGCCACCAAAGGCCTGGTAATTGCTGCTGTTACGCTTACAGGACGATCATATCTTTGTTTAGTAGACTATTGACCAAACATCTAATTCAAATATCCACTTAATTATTCATTTTTGGCCACCTTTTTGCTATAGATGACACAGCCTCTATAATTTCTTCAACAAAAATCATGTGGACATCACAACCTTTACAAAAATAAACCATGTAGTAAAACTGCTTAGTTTTCTTTTGTGTGATTTATGAATGGTTGAGACCATAAAATCAATCAGACAACTGTATTACTGCTATAGCCTTGTCTAGAAATACAATTTTGTAAATAATGCAATTTAATAACAATTAATTATTTAATTTACTTTTATATTTTATTAAAGTTCTATTTTGACCCCTATGGTAGGTGTTTTTTTTTTACTTCCATAATATTTGAGAGAGGGGGCACAACAATACAATCCTTCTTAGGGCACATTTGGCCAGCAGCGGCCTTGATAAAGATGTTTCGTTATACCGCAGTATCAATACACTGTACAGCGCCACATACATTCACATCAGTAAGAAGATATTTTGAAGAAGGTGGAAAACTAAACAGTTGCGGTCCACATTGACTTAGACAGTCAACATTGTGGACCAGCAACTGTTTGGTTTTCCACCTTCTTCAAATTAGCGTTTATGTTTAGCAAAAGAAGGAAACTCAGGTTTAAAATAACTTTTGAGTGAGTAAATGAACGTATAAAATTAAAACAATAGTCTAGTTTAATTATTGTGACTCTCTCTCCTCTCCACCTGTAGCTGGTGTGTGGTGAGTGCGTACACTTGATTGGCTCTATGGCTCTCTCTCCACCTGTAGCTGGTGTGTGGTGAGTGCGTACACTTGATTGGCTCTATGGCTCTCTCTCCACCCGTAGCTGGTGTGTGGTGAGTGCGTACACTTGATTGGCTCTATGACTCTCTCTCCTCTCCACCTGTAGCTGGTGTGTGGTGAGCGCACTGGCAGCGTTGTCCTGTGGCAGCCGTCGCATCATCCAAGTGTATGCTGCACACTGGTGGTGGTTGAGGAGAGACCCCCCCCCCCCCCCCCCCATATGATTATAAAGTGCTTTTGGGGGTACAACAATACACAATAAAGCACTATATAAATGCCTCATTCATTCATTCAAAACACAATGACAAAGATTTTTATCTTTGGCCTAAATATCTGCCATCCTTTTTTTATTTTTGTTAGGCTTTGTTTTTATAATAGAGGAATTAGTTTGGCTGTAATGCTCAAGCAACTTGCAAAATAGAAAAACCAGCATGACAAAGAATCATGATACCCCTAGCCGAGAGGGAACAACATCACCAACCCCCACCCCCGCGGTCCACGATTGTGCCCTCCTAGTGCCATTTCGCCCCTGCCCCCCTGGAGGGCCTGCACAGGTTTGTGTTGTTTAACATATTTAATTATTGCAGGCTTGCGTCATATTCTGAGTTATTAATATTCTGACACAGCGCACTGTTGTCAATAAATGGGAAAACAAAGTAACTGGCGTTACATTTTTGAAAAATTATATATTTTCCTGTAAATTAAAAAGTAATATTATTACGTAACTCGCATTACTTGTAATGCGTTACCCCCAACACTGGTTATATATGACGTGAGAATAAGGCCTGAAGTTAGGAAGAACATTTTAAGGAAAATATAATAATATTTTCATAATGATTTTTTTCTTCTCAAACCTTGTCTGTGGTGTAAAAACACCTCTGGCCAAATGACCCCAGAAGGCATCACTTCCCACTCTGATAATTACTGTACCATGTTCTGAACATCACATCCTTTCTTTTTCCCTCAGATATAATCTATAGGTGGTTGAATACAAATTTCAGTGGGCTTAAATAGATCACCCTTTACAGTAGATGTAGTTCACAAACAACTGACAGTTTTGACCTAATTATGATTTTCAGTTTCAAGAATTAATCCTAACTAAAATTCGTCATTAGTGACTTACTTTTTGCGGCACCAGACACGTGCGCAAGTGCGCTCACGAGATTAATTCAATTGTTTGTAGACTCGCTCTAAACGGATAATTTGAATCAGAGAGTTGTCGACTCGAGAAACCGTTCCAAATCGTGAATTAATATTTTGGTGCGATTTGTGAACTGATTTAACAGGTTCATTGAAAATATTCAGTTTGTTCATGAATCAGACACCTCATCTACGTCTCGGCGCACCTGATGTATTATAAGGACTTATATCCATTTAACATGCTAAAACTATTCTGAGAGTTTTCATGATTTAAATGCAGTATATATTTTTTGTTTTAGACTTGTAGGCACAGAATTAAACTATTGACAGGGATTCAACATATGCTAATGTTCTCACTGTAACCAACCAGAACAACAAGATCTCTGATGATCAAAGTGTACCTGATTGTAATACTGGGTTTAGTACTCCGATCAACCATGTTACAGAGAAAGGTTCAACAGAAGAAGACAACAATGAAGAAGGCTCTGATGTAGTGTATGCACAGGTCCACATGCTAAACAAAGCCATCAGTGTTCTGCCTGAGGTCATTTATGCTCAGGTGAAAGAATAAGTTTACACTTTATTTTGATGGTCCCCATTTAGACATTCTGTATGCAACAACATGTCAAGTTACTCGCAGAGTATTAGTAGACTGTTATTATGGTTATTAGAATGACATGTAGTTGCAAAGTTACTTATAGACAACAGAATGTCTAAAGGGGACTATCAAAATAATGTTACCAAAAATAATAATTTTCATTTTTACAAGATGTTTGTTTTGTATTGAGGACAAATGCAAAAGTTTCATTTAAACTGTGATGCTTTCCATGGTGGTCAGGGTAAATCCAGTCAAAAACATCTGTAGACTGGTCACAAGAAGGCTGTACACAGTAGATACCCTGGAAATATGATCAGTCTAACGTCTTTTGCAAGGAAGAGTGGAGGAAAATGTACAGATCCAGATGTGCTTAAGACTCTTATTAAAAATAGTGGCTGCTTTATTGTATGCACACTTGCAATCAGGATATTTGAAGTCATTTATTTTTTTATTTATCTTCTTTAAAAGTTTCTGTTTGCTAGGGATCATAATGCCTACAGTTGTGTTTTCCTTGTAATTTTGACATCAACAATATCATTGACAACATAAAAAAATGTATTAATGTAATTTAGTAATTAAGTAAATGCTCATGGACTGTTCTTCAAAGTGTTTTCTTATGAAAATTTATGCTGCTACTGTAAATTCATTTATTTAAAGCATTTTATTGTGTTAAAAATTATTGATATCATTATCTGTGTGATAATGGCTTATATGCTTGTTTTAGCCTTGTTGTTAACTCTTTCCTTGCCATTGTCCGGGTTTCTGTGTTTTCACTGTTATACCTTCAGGGGTGCTATATGTAAGCTTATGCATATGAAAAATTGTGAGAGACAATTTAGAGGTACCGTTAGTTCAAAATTGTGGAACGCCTGGTTGATGATCCCATCCCAGGCTCCATCACCAACCAATCACAGAGGTCATAATCACCAGAGTACTAATCACACGCACCTGATCATCATCACCTCATCATCACAAGCAGTATTTAAGCACACACTTCACCACAGCACATTGTCTTGTCACAACTTTGAGAAGGACTCACTTACCTGACCTATTTACTGCAATTGCTACATCGTTCCTCTGTGTCTCCCAATCCTCTGTGTCTCCCAATCCTCTGTGTCTCCCAATCCTCTGTGTCTCCCAATCCTCTGTCTCCAGCGTCTTCCTGCTTGTCTGTGCCTCCAACATCTTCTCATACCGGACTCCACCCCACACCAACTTATCCACCGAAGTGTGTGCTCCAACTATCAACAAAACTAAGAACTGTTAGTTTACTCATTCAATATCACCATCCTACTCAATTCATTTTACTCACCAGCCTGTTTGCCATCCCTGCTTCAATCAATAAACCTCATATTCACTTTAACGTTGTTGTGAGTCTGTGTTCCGTAACAAAAATAATGCAATCATCAACAATAAACAGCATATAAATAAAAATGTATAATGTTACAGAGTGAAAATTGATCCAGGTTGTGTTAAACGACTGTGCAAGATTTTGGGGTGCTGATGGAAGCGATTTACTGCATCTTTGCTTTGATAATTTTACAGAATATGATCCAGATGTAGTATTTGATAAAAAATATGATTTTTAAATATGAAATATGATATCATTTTTGTTCAAAATGTTGCAATTTTTTTTATTAAACGTACCTACATTCAAGTGTTGATTAAAAAAAAGAATGCTTGAAGCTAGAATAAAATGCTGGGAAATAGTTAATGTGACCTAGATAAAATATATTTAAAAAAAAATGATGTTATTGTTAAAGAGTTTTAACAAAAAAAATCTAACATTAATACAAATTACACAGTTAAGTATTTTGATCAACGTGTATTTTTAGAATAGAATTCCATTATCAGAGAGTGAACACAAACTTGTGCCTTCCTTGGGGCAATCAGTGGTACATCACATCACTAAAGCCATGTGTCAAGAGATTAGTGATACACCTCTGGACACATTTTTGGTTCGGGTGTTTTATGTCCTAATTTTACACACACGAATATAAATAGAGTTCTACACAACATCCTGTGCTCATAGATGGTGTGAAATTATGGGTTTTGGTAGTCTCAGTCTTGCACACCAGTCACAATGCGCACAGCTCCTCTGTGTTCAGTATTAACACAGCATGGTTAGTTGTATTGATGTGCACTGAAAAAAAGTGAGAAAAAGCAAGAGCACAGGGTACACAATGATAATCAATGTACGACTGTGCAAATACTTACTTCTGTCAGGACCACTATCGTCAAAGATGACTGACAATTAGTATACAGTTTGGTTTGGCGGTGTGGTTCTGTTCTGGGCAAGAACTCCCTGCGCATCCATGCAGCCTAACACGGATAAAAGCAGAGAGAGTAGCATTAGCCCCCCAAGGTGAACAGAACCAACATGAAATGTATTGCAGATATCATTCAATTTCCATAATTTAATGTAACATTTTAGAGATTAGTCTGATTCAAAGAAGAATCAGAAGGCTGAATCCTGACTGACAGAGCAGTTGGGCATGGAGGAGGGTAATTAGCTATTGAGCAATGCGAAGCTGGTGATGGATCTGTGATGTAATACTGATGGATCTTATATATGAGTGCTGTGAAAGGTGTTGCATCCCTATAGGCAGATGTAGATCAGCTGAGAGTCAGCTGATGAAAGCTTGACTAACGTGACCTGCAAGAACTAACGTTAACACTAGATATTTATCACTAATATCAATAACATATTTTGATTGATAAACATTGCTATTGTGTTTGAGTTTATTTGCATATTATTTTGTTATGGTTTCCATCCTCTTTGAACAAATGACGGACATTTAATTCACTAAATTAAGTGCTGCTGGGGGTAATGGCACATCACGTCAAGTAAAGTCAAGTCACGTTTGATTATATAGCATTTTATACAATACATATTTTGTCAAAGCAGCTTTACAGTGTAAAACAGGAAAATTGTTAGTCAATAATGCAAGAGGACAATAACAAAGAGTAATTTTTTAGTTAAAGTCAATTCATTGATGATTCGGTGATGTCATCATCCAGTTCAGCTCTCTTCCAATAGTTTCTGTGCAATCAGTCAAGCTTCCCCAACTAAGCAAGCCATCACGTCACTATGTATTTTAAGAGATCTTGCAGAGAGGAAGACGTCTGAACTTCTGCTTGACTATACTGCTCTGAGGTGAGGCTTTTCTCTTGCAAACTAACCGCTTTTAAATTATGAATCATTAGCAAAATGTTCTAATCGTAAAGTTTATGAAAAGCTGAAGGTATACAAACCATTGCTTGTTTTTTTAGCCACAATTATATTTAGCTGTTTTTTTGTTTTTAGTCAGAGCTCCAGCGATGTCTGTGTTCCACATCACGCCCTTCATCATCATCAGTTCTGTGTTTCTACACACTTACTCAGGTCGGTCCATTTTACACTCAAATTATTTTCAATGAAAATATCATCTCTATTAGTATACTTTTGTTGAAAAATTAATACAATTTCTACGTTACACAAAATAAAGATTGAAGAAGTAAAGATACATCACAGATTTGTAGTGTATTTCTTTAATAGAATTTTTGTTTTGGAGAGAATTTTCCCTTTAAAAGCTTTGCCTTTAAAGTTGAAGTCATAATTGTGTTTTTTATCATCTAGCTAATAATACCTACTCTGCTGTGATGCCTCAGACAGTAACAGCTCTGACAGGCTCTTGTGTGCAGATTCCTTGCACATTCAACATCTCTGGTTTTGAGGACAAACGTAAGAAGGCAAAATCTATTTATGGGATCTGGCTAAAAAACATATCACAGTTTGCAGACAAAGACAGTTTTGTAGCTTTTAATAGCAGTAAAAACATAATTAAAGGATTCAGTGACATACAGATGACTGGAAATCTCAGTGAGAGGAACTGCACAACTGTCTTCTATAATGTGATGGAATTTTCCTTATGGGTATTAATCAAACCGTGAAACCTATATTCAAGATGTGTGCATTTTATGGTTTCTCACTCATAGTTAGAAAAGCATTCTTTGTGTGATTTGCTATGGGAGAGGTAAGGAAAAGCAGATGGTAAAAGGGTCATCATGAGGGCATTTACAACTTATAGCCTGGGGGTCAGGGGGGCATTTGCCTGCCCTTCTGTATAACCATTAATAGGTGAACGAACTGGCAGCCCTCCGGTAGGGAGGGAGAGAGAGAGGCCTTGAAGGCCGCTATAAGAACAAACCGAGACTGCTTTTCCCTTATCTCTCTCTTTCCCTCACTGACTCAGCTCATGTGTGTTATTGACGAGGGATCTTCTCCTGCAGGGGAATAAATACTTTTATTACAACAATTTCGAATCAGAATTGTCTCTTACTCAGTAATGATGTTTGTATGAAAGAAATTGCCACAACAGTTTGGTGTCAGAATAGTGGGATTCCTTGGACGTGACTTCTGGACCTGACAGCGGATGGAGGCTGATCACCTTGGAGCTGAAAGTTCCAACCCTACCTCGCAAAAAAGATTCAGAGACGAGGGACCGTTCCGCTGTTGGGACCGGAGGGATCGACCACTATAAGGCCGCTATAAGAACAAACCGAGACTGCTTTTCCCTTATCTCTCTCTTTCCCTCACTGACTCAGCTCATGTGTGTTATTGACGAGGGATCTTCTCCTGCAGGGGAATAAATACTTTTATTACAACAATTTCGAATCAGAATTGTCTCTTACTCAGTAATGATGTTTGTATGAAAGAAATTGCCACAACAGTTTGGTGTCAGAATAGTGGGATTCCTTGGACGTGACTTCTGGACCTGACAGCGGACGGAGGCTGATCACCTTGGAGCTGAAAGTTCCAACCCTACCTCGCAAAAAAGATTCAGAGACGAGGGACCGTTCCGCTGTTGGGACCGGAGGGATCGACCACTGGAATAAAAAAGAACCCAGGTGGCACAAAACGACATCTCTGGTAAGAGTCAATTAAATTCAATTTAATGAGGGTGAAATTCAGTTTAAAGAGTGAAATTGAACCATATTGGCTGAAAATTGTTTCTGTGGTAGAGTAATCTGAACACGAACGTTCAGATTAGGTAACCTGAGATTAATTTGAGATCTGTACGGATCAAGAGGGTTTCAAACAGGTACCGAGGTTAATTGGGGTTAGAAAAAATCGAAAGATTTTGGTAAATCACAATTAAGAGGGCACTGATAGTGCAACCCGATCCGATTGCGGGATAAGAGAAAATCGGATCTGCTGGAGACGTCTAGTAGATTAAAGAGACGCGCGTGAGTAAATCCACAGAAAGCAGAAAACAGCCAGTATGGGGATGTCTCAGAGCAAGCTTGTGAAATATGATACACCGGTGTACTATCAAATGAAAAAATATTATGGTCAAAAATGTATGCAAGATATTGAAAAATTAATCAAGCATCATGATTTTCCCGAAGAGGGAACATTGAGCCTCACAAAACTGAAAGTGGTGAGGGACTCAGTTAGGAAAAGTAGCAACAATCAAACAGGTTGTTGTTGCAAATGTGTTAAGCATGTATGTAAAAAATGTGAACAGACAGTAGATTGTTGGCTCAAGGAAGCGGATAAGAGAGAAAGAAAGCGAATGCAGAAAGAGCTAACAGGAGGGAGAAATGAAAAGTGTGAAAGTGCATCTGTATGCGTGTCTGCACCACCAGAACCGACTAACCCACAGTATGTTTATGTTTCCCCACATGAAAATACGGTGAGGCCGGCACCGCCAGAATACAAAACACACATCTACCCAATGGAGCAGCTGAGTGCATTGAAATTCGACCCCGACCTCGACTGTTCTCCTGTAAAACAACCGCAGCAGGACGCACAAGCACGCGCAGCGCGAGGCGCTGAACGAGAGGTGCGGGAAACAGCGCGAGCAGCAGAGGCGGCGGAAGCAGGATGAGCAACGCAAGCGGCACGAGCAGCACGAGCAGCACAGGCAGCGCAGACGGCGCAAGAAGAGCAAGAAGCACGAGAAGACCGCGCAGCGCGAGTGGACGCGCTGGCAGCGATTGTAGAGCAAGAAGTGCGAGAAACAGCGCGAGCAGAACGGCAAGCGGAGCAGAAAGCACAAATGGCGCTGGCAATACAGCAACTGGTGAGCGCAGTAGCTCAAAAGGCATCCAGTCAAGTGGACCAGGACGAGGAAGAAAGTAAAGATACCTCGAATGAGAAACTGGGGGCCATACCGAAGAAAATCGTAACAAGGTCGCAGGCCAGAGAAAAAGTCAACTTCACGGCGCCAATGGTAGAGGTGGCGGGACCTGACGGATCGGTGATGGTCTACAGACCATGGACTGTGACGGACATGAAAGAAGCAATGGCTCATCTGCCAAGCCCGGACGACGCAGGTGACAGATTTTCAGATGAACTAACCACTTTTTGTGAGGAATTCAGCCCCACCACACAAGAACTGAGGCGGCTGTTAGCCGTGAAACTGGGGGCCACAAACTGGCACAAAGTGAGTAGCCAGATGCCGACAACCGAGCGGCGACGAGAGCATGGAACCTGGCTGCACAAAGCCAACGAACCGTATCGATCAGCGGTGACGGATCTCACACAGGCAATGAAAGCCGCTTTTCCAGCACGGGTGGACACAGCGAAAATCAACGGCTGTTGCCAGGTGAGAGAAGAATCTGTTCGAGACTTTTATGTCAGACTTTTTGAAATATTTCGGAAACACAGCGGTATGGCTGAACCAGGGGACAGAGGAACGCAGCCGGGCACGTGGGAGTGCCATCTGCAAAGCTGCTTCCTGAACGGACTGAGACCAGAGATCGCACAAGCGGTTAAAGCAAGCTATATCGAGTGGCAGAGCGGGCGGCTGACAACCACATTAGCGCACGCTGTGCACGCCGAGGAACAACTGCTAACAAAGAAGGACAAAGCCGCGAAGGTGAGGGGGGAGAGAGAGATGCAGCTGGCTGTCGTACAGATTAAAGCAAGCACGAGTGCACCACCAGCAAAGCAAAACTGGACTAACAAGAAGAAAAGAGGTTACCAAGGGAAGTGGAAATGTGGACTGTGCGCGAGTAACGAACATGAATTTTCTACCTGCACGAAGTGCAGGTTGTGCAAGAACGATGGACACTGGGCACAGAATTGTCCAGAGGCGCGTAAGGCGGATTGAAACGAGAGGAACGGAGAACAGGAGAGGAGAGGGCGGATGACAGGCATTCAGCCAGCTGCGAAAAAGGGAAGTAAAAATTTATTAGCACACACACACAACACGCTCACATACACTGATTCAAATACCGCTCTATGCAAAGAAGAAAAGCTTGCAAACCCTTTATGTGTGATTGTTGGAGTTTTGAATAAGGCTATATGCAATGAAGAAAAGCTTGCAAACCCTTTATGTGTGACGGCTGGAGTTTTGAATAATGCTGTTAGTGATGAATGTCTGAGAATGTACAAAGGTTTAGGGTTTTTGAGGCTACCGAGATATCCCATGTTAGTTGACGGGACAATGATAGATTTTATGGTTGATTCTGGAGCGGCTCAATCTACGATAAGACCATGTGACTTACCATGTGAACCAAAAATGACGGATTTAGTGTTTGAAAGCACGTCCGCGTCAGGGCATATCATTTCAGAAAATTATACTGTGCCGTTGAAATGTGAGACGGAGGGGGGCAGGGCATTGAAACATGCGTTTTTGTGCTCTGAAACCTGTCCGGTTCCGTTAATGGCCAGGGATCTAATGTGTAAATTAAATCTGAAACTCACTGCTGGGCCGTTTGGGATAGAGATTGAAGAACAACAGCAGATGAGTTGTGTAAAATTTGAGCCACAGTGGGCTTACGAGTGGCAGATAAAAGATTCTGATTGGGCACGAATGATTTTGAAATTGGCAAAAGACCGAACAGTATCAGCTAACACAGAAAGTATGTTGCCTGACAGAATACACTGTACGTCACATGTGGTGGTTGAGCGTGAACCTGAATATGAGGAAGAGTGGTTTAACGGGGCAGAAAATGAGACAATAAGGTTTAATAAGATTTTCTGGAATGAAAATGTGTGTGTGCTTTCAGCATGCCTGTCAGAAAAACAAATGCAGCTGTATTTGATAACGGGACAGTCTGCACCTCACTTATCACTCACGAAGGCCATTGACCAGAAATGGGCCGCTTTAGGCCTGCTTGCGAGAGAATTTGTTTCTGCCACAGATTGGGTTGAAAAGCCAAACAGGCAGAAACACAGTGAAAATGAAGGGGTTTTTATGGAGGAATGTGAGTTTGAGGTTGCCGTACAGAGAATTGTGACTGCTGTTGTCGAGACGGCAATGGAGAAGCATGAGCACGGATCTATTTCTGCCACAGACATTCATCCTGTCCTGGCAGAAATACCTCCAAAATTGTGGGCAAAACACAAATATGATGTTGGGTTGATTAAGGGTTGTGAACCAGTTGTAATCACTCCAAAGTCTGATTACAGGCCATGTCAATCGCAATATCCCCTAAAGAAGGAGGCATTGCGAGGGATACAGCCGGTTTTTGAGTCTCTTCTGAAGGAGAGAGTAATAATTCCCTGTCATGATTCTCCAGTGCGAACTCCTATCTTCCCCGTGAAGAAAATAACATCTAACACAAGCGAACCAGTCACGTGGCGATTCGTGCAGGATCTGCAGGCTGTAAACTCAGAGCTGCCCGCGTACCTAATCCATACACAATTTTGTCACAAATTCCGCAAAATGCAATGTATTTCACTGTGATTGATTTGGCCAACGCTTTCTTTAGCATCCCAGTGGAAGAAAAAAGTCAGTTTTGGTTCGCGTTTGATTTTGACAACAAAGGGTACACGTTTACCAGGTTGTGTCAGGGTTATTGCGAGTCTCCGACGATTTACAATGAAGCGCTCAGACGGAGCCTTGAACCGTTAACTCTATCGAGCGGAACGGCGCTATTGCAGTATGTAGATGATTTATTGATTTGTGCACGAGATGAGGTTACGTGCGTGGCTGACACTGTAACTCTCTTGCACCACCTGGCGCGGGAGGGTCACAAGGTCAGTCTGACAAAACTACAGTTCGTAAAGCAGGAGATAACATTTTTGGGTCACACAATAACACCAAACAGTAAAGCTATCTCTGAGAAACGGATAAAAGCTATCAAAGATGTACCGAAACCCATAACACAGAAACAATTGTTATCCTTTTTGGGAATGTGTGCATATTGTCGAACGTTTATTCCAAATTATGCATTTCTTGAAAAGCCCTTGAGAGCCCTGACAACAGGGAAAGGGCTGAGGTCATGTGACAAGATTAATTGGAGCACAGAAGCACAGGATGCGTTTGCAAATATGAAACTGCAACTAGCTCAGGCTCCAACGTTGGGCCTGCCTGTGCTTGAAAGGCCGTTCACACAGATGGTGGACGAAAAACATGGATTTATGAGTTCGGTGCTCTTGCAGACCCATGGGGACAGATTACGACCAGTCGCATATTTTTCAACGAGGCTTGATGCGGTTGCAGCAGGCTTGCCACATTGCCTGAGAGCTGTGGCAGCTGCGGAGCTGGCTGTGCTGGCTTCAAGGGAATTTGTGGGGTATTCTGATTTGACTTTGATGGTCCCACACGCAGTCTCCATGATTTTGCAAGAGCAGAGAACGTCACATTTATCAACAGCCCGATGGCTGAGGTATCACACGATTTTGCTTGACATGCCAAATGTAACGGTGAAAAGATGCACAACTTTGAATCCTGCCAAGCTCCTCCCTACAGAGGAGGATGGCGAGGAACATCATTGTTGTCTATCAGTATTGGAACAGGTGTGTACACCACGTCCAGACCTGTTGGACACACCTTTAGAGAACTGTGACAATGTCCTCTTTGTGGATGGGTCGGCGTCCAAAGATCCACAAACAGGCTTGAATAAGGTTGGTTTCGCAGTGACCACTGAATTTGACGTCGTAAAGTCTGGCAAATTGCCATCAAATTATTCGGCTCAGGCAGCTGAATTGGTTGCTCTGACAGAGGCGTGTAAACTTATGACAGACAAATGTGTGACAATTTACACAGACTCGCGTTATGCTTTTGGGGTCACACACGATTTTGGCGCACTTTGGAAGCACAGAAATTTTTTAAAGTCAGATGGACATCCGATATTAAACGCATCTCTTGTGTCTGAGCTTTTGGAGGCCATTCTTCTACCAGACAAGGTCGCCATCTGTAAATGCGCAGCGCACACTAACGATAAAAGTTTTATCTCCACAGGAAACGCGAGAGCAGACGCGGCAGCGAAGGCCGCGGCAGCACGGGAGACAAAAGAAACGACGTGTGCTTTGGTATCTGTGTCTAACCCTGATATTTCCCCTTGTTTACAGAGTATGCAGACTTTTTCCACAGGAGCAGAAAAACAACAATGGAGGTCGTCTGGCTGCAGTCTCCAGGGGGGTGTATGGATGAGTGTTGATGACATTCCTTGTTTGCCCAAACACTTCTTTCAGCATTATGCTAAGTTGACACATGGGTTGGATCATGTGTCAAAAGCGGGTATGATAATGCAGATGAAGGAATTATGGTTTACAAAGGGATTTACAGTGGTTGCTGAAAATTTTTGCAAAAGATGTGTCACTTGTAATACACACAATGTGGCTAGGGGAATAAAAACACCCTTAGCATCTCAACCAGCACCAGCAGGTCCATTTGAATATCTAATGATGGATTTCATCGAATTAACCCCTTGTGGGAAACAGAAACACTGTCTGGTGATGGTTGACATGTGGTCAAAATGGGTTGAGGCCTTCCCAACCTCGAGACAAGATTCGGCGGCAGTGGCAAAGGCCCTGTTGACCGAGATTGTCCCGAGATGGGGAATTCCAAGAAAAATCAGTTCTGATAATGGCAGACACTTTGTCAATGATGCAATAAAGCAGGTGGGTCAGTTCTTGGGAATTGACATGAGAACACACTGCAGCTACGCGCCCTCATCAGGAGGGGCAGTAGAGAGACAGAGCCAGACCATTAAGAACAAATTGGCAAAATGCTGTGAAGAGACGGGTCTGACTTGGCTTAAAGCCCTCCCAATCGTACTGATGTACATGAGAATGAGAAAAAGAGTGAAAATAAACCTGAGCCCATTTGAAATTTTGTTTGGCAGGCCACCATTCATGGGCATAGAAGGGGGTAAGCAAAGGCTGCCATCAACGGATGTGTGTGAGAATGACATGTTGATTTACTGCAAAGAAATGTCTTGTCTGTTGTCAAATATTTCTGTGCAGGTAAAAGCTGCCCAGGGGAAGGTTGCTGAGAGATTCCTGCACGAGGTCAGACCTGGCGATTTCGTGGTGATTCGTGATCACAGGAGAAAGAGCTGGAAATCGAAAAGGTGGCTAGGGCCTTTCCAGGTGCTGCTGGTGACGCACACGGCGCTGAAGGTCGCAGAAAGGGCTACGTGGGTTCACATAAACCATTGCAGGAAGGTGCCGCCCATTGCGGAGGCGGAGCAATCGCTGGAGGAGGTTCGGCGCGAGTGTCAGTAAACGCTAAGATCCAGTTTGAAAGAATATCAGCAGCAAGGAGGAGATTGAAGGGAGGAGGCAACTTGGATTGCGCAACCGGCATACGGGTGGACACTGTAATCAACAGAACAGATAAGACTCTTAGTGTTTCAAAAACAGTACTTTCTCACATTCTTTGGTCATAACAGCACCTTTTGATACAGAGTAACTGAGAGAATGGAGCGTCCAAGACCGTGGCACCCATTCAGAGTGCCAGGAATGTGTGGCCTGTATAAAACCACATGTATAATGACTGTGTTGTCAGTAACAATTTGCTTGATAATACTACACTTCACAACAGGTCTGAAGGTGTTACCAACAGGAGATCAGACCAACAATATGATGATGCAAATAGCGGAAGTTACAGTGAAATGTGTTAATTGAGTTATGATGTTTTTTATTTTTATTATTTTTCTTCCTGAGGATGATTGAAATGTAAAGAAGGTTAAAAGCAGCAGTTATCCGTGTTACGAGATGACGTACAAGGAGAGGGGTGAAACTGAGGGATTTTTTACATACTTTTAATATTTACATTTTGTATTACAGAAGTAACTCAACAGTGATAAATTGATATGTCTATTTCCTACTTGAACTATACTATTTCTTGTTTATACTATGGTGACTGAGGGTTCGGTTTAGGCCGAGAGTGCGACGGCAAGGCCTGTCCATTTAGCCCGGCCATAGAGTAAAATCCTTTACTGTGCTTGCTAAAACATTTAGGGTTAGACCCAACAAAAACAGCCTAAGCATTTTTCCAATTTAAAAAAAAAACTTACTTCACAGGTTCAAGAAGAGTGATCATTTATGTGAAAATCAGAGATGAAGAGTATAAGTGTGATGTAATGGCTTGAACTTGTACTTATTATTATTTTTACCATTATTATTACAATGTTTGATTAATCAGTTATCAGAGAATGATAAACAGGGAGGAATTGTGATGGAATTTTCCTTATGGGTATTAATCAAACCGTGAAACCTATATTCAAGATGTGTGCATTTTATGGTTTCTCACTCATAGTTAGAAAAGCATTCTTTGTGTGATTTGCTATGGGAGAGGTAAGGAAAAGCAGATGGTAAAAGGGTCATCATGAGGGCATTTACAACTTATAGCCTGGGGGTCAGGGGGGCATTTGCCTGCCCTTCTGTATAACCATTAATAGGTGAACGAACTGGCAGCCCTCCGGTAGGGAGGGAGAGAGAGAGGCCTTGAAGGCCGCTATAAGAACAAACCGAGACTGCTTTTCCCTTATCTCTCTCTTTCCCTCACTGACTCAGCTCATGTGTGTTATTGACGAGGGATCTTCTCCTGCAGGGGAATAAATACTTTTATTACAACAATTTCGAATCAGAATTGTCTCTTACTCAGTAATGATGTTTGTATGAAAGAAATTGCCACAACAATAACATCATGAAGAATTATTCAGACCTCTATTACTTCAGACTGGAAATGGATCTAGATGTATTCAGAACAACATTTAACCCCAGTACAAATTATTCAAGCAAGGCTGTGAGGATCAATGTCAGAGGTAAATCTCCCGCCCTTTAACATACAGGTTTTATGCATTCCTTCACTTGTAAGTAACTTAAATTGAATGTATTATTTTCATAACACTATAAACTAGCATCATTAATGTCTAAATGACGAACTACAACAATTTCTTTAGATTCACCACAACTTCCTGAACTTAAACCCAGTGAGCTAAAGTATGTGATGGAGAACACTACAGTCAATCTGAGCTGCTCTGCTGAAGCCCCCTGCCCCAAACAACTCCCTACAATATCCTGGTCTAACATCTCTGAATCTGCCCACATTACAACACAGTTACAGGAGAAACCTGATAAAACCCAGTCAATGTTGTCATACATCACCTTCACAGCTTCATACAAAGATCACAGGAAGAACAACACCTGCACTGCTACATATACAAGAAATACATCTGATGCCTCAACTGTGTGGAGCACCGTGATTCTACTAGTCCTGTGTAAGAGATGTTACTGCTTATTTCATTTAACAACTGTGTGTGCTTAAATGCATAAATTGCAACTTAACATAGACTTTTTAGCTAGTTTAACTTATGTCTAATGCAAATATTTTACTTTCATCCCATGCGTGTGCTTGTGTTTTTGTGAAAGTTTCTCCAAAAGAGACTCACATCACCATCCATCCATCTGATTCAGTCTCTGTTGGCACTAATGTGACTTTGACTTGCAAAAGCAAAGCCAGTCCATCAAATAACTTGAGCTACACCTGGTACAAACATGGACAGGAGATGCTAATTGTCATGAATCTGGTTACCACTCACTCTACTGCACATCACCCATGGACTACATCTCCCATCATGCACTGCACTCACACTCTCCCGTCCACCATTACACCAATCACACAGCTGTCACCATTCACTCATCAACCCTAATTGCCTCACCACACCTGCACCTCATTCACTCACTCACATAAAAGCAGCACACAAACACTCACTCACGGCGAAGTCTTGTTTTGCCCTGGCTACATTTCTGAGCGTTCTTCCCCGTATCTGTTATCTCTGTGTGTGACCCCGGACTGCCTGACCTTGGACTTCTGAACCTGTGCCTGTGACCTCGACCCCTGCCTGGTATTGTTTACGTCTCTGCTCTGCCTCCGATATTCCTGTTATGCCCTCTGACCATTGCCTGTGTGATTCTGCCTCTGTCCAATAAAAATATATTACTGCACTTGGATCCCCTGCCTTTGACCAGTCTTTACAGAAGACTTCGCCAAAAAATGGATCCAGCAGTGAGGATGATGTTTCTTCGTCAAGGTACACGTTCCATTGAGGACTATGTTGTGGATTTTATCAAACTGGCACACCTGACTCATTTAGATGAATTATGTTTAATGATCCTTTTTCGAGGGGGCTTATCAGAACCTCTCAGTTCAATCATGCCGCTGCATGATCCCAACTGGATGTTGGAGAGTTATATTGATGTAGCACTACAGCTGAGTGGCTCTCCTATTACCGTGGGAATCACAGAGTCCGCTCCAGAGGCCGCTCCGTGCCAGGAGCTCGCAGAGTCCGCTCCAGAGGCCGCTCCGTGCCAGGAGCTCGCAGAGTCCGCTCCAGAGGCCGCTCCGTGCCAGGAGCTCGCAGAGTCCGCTCCAGAGGCCGTTCCGTCCCAGGAGCTCGCAGAGTCCGCTCCAGAGGCCGCTCCGTCCCAGGAGCTCGCAGAGTCCGCTCCAGAGGCCGCTCCGATCCAGGAGCTCGCAGAGTCCGCTCCAGAGGCCGCTCCGATCCAGGAGCTCGCAGAGTCCGCTCCAGAGGCCGCTCCGATCCAGGAGCTCGCAGAGTCCGCTCCAGAGGCCGCTCCGATCCAGGAGCTCACAGAGTCCGCTCCAGAGGCCGCTCCGATCCAGGAGCTCACAGAGTCCGCTCCAGAGGCCGCTCCGATCCAGGAGCTCACAGAATCCGCTCCAGAGGCCGCTCCGATCCAGGAGCTCACAGAGTCCGGCACTCCGGGTCCCCTCCTGGTTCCGTCCGGTTCCCCAGAGCCCCTGCTGGCCCTTTCCGGCTCTTCTTCGTCTCCGCTGGTCCCGCCCAGCTCTCCTTCGTCTCCGCTGGTCCCGCCCAGCTCTCCTACGTCTACGCTGGTCCCGCCCAGCTCTCCTTCGTCTCCGCTGGTCCCGCCCAGCTCTCCTTCGTCTCCGCTGGTCCCGCCCAGCTCGCCTTCGCCGCTGGTCCCGCCCAGCTCTCCTTCGTCTCCGCTGGTCCCGCCCAGCTCTCCTACGTCTCCGCTGGTCCCGCCCAGCTCTCCTACGTCTCCGCTGGTCCCGCCCAGCTCTCCTTCGTCTCCGCTGGTCCCGCCCAGCTCATCGATGCCTCCGCTGGTTCCGTCCAGTTCTACAGAGTGCCCAAGAGAGTCAGAGCCGCCCGAGCGCCACCGAGATTCAGCGCTTCCAGAGTGCCCCCTCGAGGTGGTGGAGTTTACCAAGAACTTTCATGGAGGGAGCTCCCCTCCATTGCTCACGGAGACCCCGGACCCGCCATGGCCCATGAGGTCCCCTGATCCATCATGGCTGCCCGAGTCCCCGGATCTACCATGGCCGCTTAAACTCCCTGCCTCGGTTCCTGAAACCAAATGTGCTCTCTCTGCCTCTTGTGTCTCCGTTTCCTCTAGGTCCCAGTCTCGGCCAGGGATCTCTGCTCCGCCCTGGAGGGCGCCTGTCTCGTCTGCTCCGCCCTGGTGGGCGTCTGTCTCGTCTGCTCCGCCCTGGTGGGCGTCTGTCTCGTCTGTTCCTCCCTGGAGGGCGTCTGTCACGTCTGCTCCGCCCTGGTGGGCGTCTGTCTCGTCTGCTCCGCCCTGGAGGGCGCCTGTCATGTCTGCTCCGCCCTGGTGGGCGCCTGATCTGCCAGAGTCACTCCACGTCTCCGTCGACCTGCCAGAGTCACCCCACGTCTCCGTCGACCTGCCAGAGTCACCCCACGTCTCCGTCGACCTGCCAGAGTCACCCCACGTCTCCGTCGACCTGCCAGAGTCACCCCACGTCTCCGTCGACCTGCCAGAGTCACCTCACGTCTCCGCCGACCTGCCAGAGTCACCTCACGTCTCCGCCGACCTGCCAGAGTCACCTCACGTCTCCGCCGACCTGCCAGAGTCACCTCACGTCTCCGCCGACCTGCCAGAGTCACCTCACGTCTCCGCCGACCTGCCAGAGTCACCTCACGTCTCCGCCGACCTGCCAGAGTCACCTCACGTCTCCGCCGACCTGCCAGAGTCACCTCACGTCTCCGCCGACCTGCCAGAGTCACCTCACGTCTCCGCCGACCTGCCAGAGTCACCTCACGTCTCCGCCGACCTGCCAGAGTCACCTCACGTCTCCGCCGACCTGCCAGAGTCACCTCACGTCTCCGCCGACCTGCCAGAGTCACCTCACGTCTCCGCCGACCTGCCAGAGTCACCTCACGTCTCCGCCGACCTGCCAGAGTCACCTCACGTCTCCGCCGACCTGCCAGAGTCACCTCACGTCTCCGCTGTCTCCTCCGCCCCGCCCTGGTGGGCTCCTGCCTCATTGGCCCCACATGGACCTGGCCCTCCATTCCCTCCCCCGGTTCCACCTCCGCTCCACCCCCCTCCTGGAGTATGCTTTGTGTAAGCGTCTGGAAGCCGCTCTTTGGGGGGGGGGCTCTGTCATGAATCTGGTTACCACTCACTCTACTGCACATCACCCATGGACTACATCTCCCATCATGCACTGCACTCACACTCTCCCGTCCACCATTACACCAATCACACAGCTGTCACCATTCACTCATCAACCCTAATTGCCTCACCACACCTGCACCTCATTCACTCACTCACATAAAAGCAGCACACAAACACTCACGGCGAAGTCTTGTTTTGCCCTGGCTACATTTCTGAGCGTTCTTCCCCGTATCTGTTATCTCTGTGTGTGACCCCGGACTGCCTGACCTTGGACTTCTGAACCTGTGCCTGTGACCTCGACCCCTGCCTGGTATTGTTTACGTCTCTGCTCTGCCTCCGATATTCCTGTTATGCCCTCTGACCATTGCCTGTGTGATTCTGCCTCTGTCCAATAAAAATATATTACTGCACTTGGATCCCCTGCCTTTGACCAGTCTTTACACTAATAGCTCAGGAAAAGAAGATTCATTTTATTTTAAATTACAATAATACAGGATTGTACTTCTGCACAGCACAGAATAAACATGGCAATCAGTCATCAGCAGAGATCCAGCTTTCAGTTGAAGGTGAGTTTACACAGTCTAAATGTAAAAAAAAAAAGCTCATTTGCAGATCTAAAGCAATAGACATAATTTGAAATACAACATTATGGTCCAATTACAGTCATTTCACATGACACAGAACAAGGTGGACACCCTTTGACTGTGATTGCTGGTTGTGTGGGAGCAATTGTAGCTGTGCTCATGTACTCTGTTATTGGAGTTTGTACAAGGTATTTAATCGCATTTAGTTAAATTTAATTACATTTACTTGATCATTGTTAATGTAATTTTGATACAGTTTTAAGATGGGCTCAGTATTTTGCATGAGTTAGTCTAAGCATCATCTACAGTTAGAACATAAGAGAGTTGATAGTGTTTGACTTCATATCAACTATTATAAAGCACTTCAGTCATATGCACAGTCAGTCAAATTGTAAATGTAATTGTTTATTTCCACTAGAAGGACCAGCAAAAAGATACAAAGGGGAGACAATGCTGGAGAAAAAGATTGCTTAAATCAGGTATAAGCACGATTCCTTAGTATTTAAGTTCATTAGGCTGATGGTTATTTAGTTTACAATTAAAAAACATTAAATGCAATATACAGACTGTCTATATTGACACTTGAAACTATTGTTGAAACGATTGACATTTATGCTAATATTTTCACTAACCAATCAGAACAACAGGATCTCTGATGATCAAAGTGTGCATCACTGTGAAACTGAGTTCAGTACTCAGATCGACCACATTACAGAGAACGGTTCAACAGAAGAAGACAACAATGAAGAAGGCTCAGATGTAGTATACGCACAGGTCTGCATGTTATGCAAAAATACATTGCCTGAGGCCATTTATGCGCAGGTGAAAATCTAAATTGTTTATGGCTCCTTTAGACATTCTGTTGACTATAAAAACCTTTGGAACACCATGTCAACTAACTCTCATAGTAGGGGAGTATTAGTAGACTCGGGTTAATAGTTTAGGGTTAGTAGAATAAACTGACATGTAGTTGCAAAGTTACTTATAGTAGAGCGTTTGTTGGGTGACCATTAAAATAAAGTGTAAGCAGACGGTCTACTAATGATCTAATGAATGGTAATTGACATGTAGTTGCAAAGTTACCTATAGTCAACAGAATGTCTAAAGGGGACTAATCATGTTACCAAAAATAATTATTTTCATTTTTACATTTCATGTTATTAAGAATAAAATTTATTTTATTGCTATTTACAAAACTCAAATTTGTACTGAGTGCAAATACAAAAGTTTGTTTTAAAATCTGATGCTTGCCATGTGATCAGGGTAAATCCAGTCAAAAACACCTGGATTAATATACACCTGGACAGAAGAAGGCTGTACACAGAAGATCTCCTGGCAGTGTGATCAGTCTAAATGTCTTTTGCAAGGAAATTGGGAAAAATTGACCGATCCAGATGTGTTAAGACTACTCTTATTTAAAAAGAGTTACTGCTTTGTTGTGTGCACACTTGCCACCAGGACATTTTAAGTTGTTTATTTTTCTGTTTTTGTTTTTTTCATTCAAAGTTTCTGTTGCTAGGGATAAATGCTCAGAGTTGTGTTTTCCTTGGAATTTGGACATCAAACAATTGTTAAAGTTGATTAATTTAGTAATTTATTTCGTAAATGCTCATGCACTGTCCTTCAGTGTGTTTCCATATGAGAATTGATGCTGATACTGTAAATTCATGTTTATTTTAAGCATTTTTATTATGTTAAATGTAATTTATATACTCATCTATGTAATGGCTTATCCTTGTATTTGGAGTTAATGTGACCTGTCTAAAAGTTCTTGTATCTTGAATCTTGTCAAATAAAAACAATCATGTCTACTGGTTAAACAGTTTCAGCTGTGTCAGGAATATTTACATTTATCAGATGCTTTTATCCAAAGCAACTTACTTACTTACAACCTTATTCAGGCTATATATTTTTTGTATGTGTGTTCCGTGGGAATTTAACCCACAATCTTTTGCGCTGCTAACACAATGCTCTACCACTGAGCCACAGGAACATGAATATGTTTCATGTTGTTTTTTTTTATATAAAGATGTTATTGTTGTTGTTGTTGTTGTTATTTTGTTGTTTAATTTAATTTAATTTTAATCGCAGTTCCAGAATACCACTTCAGCAAGTGCATGGGCAGGATTTACCCGTCCCATTTAATTAATATTGACTACAGATATTGTCATATTATTTCTATCAATAATATGATATTCTGTATTCTACTATCTACAGTACTATATCTACTGTAATACAATACAATACAACAATACAAATTAAGCTCAGATGAGCTTTATTTGTCACATACACAATTATACAGAGTATAATGAGGAGTGAAATGTGTTCTCTGCATTTAACCCATCCACGTGGAGCAGTAATGAGCAGTAACTCATAATAGTTGCATATGAGTCCCTCAGTTGTCCTCGGTGTGAAAAGATGGATCTCAAAATCATACAGTCATTGTTGGAAAGGTTTCAAATACCCAAAAAGGCTGGAAAACCAAATAATTCGTGGGACCTGAAGGATTTTTCTGAAGAACAGCAGACCGTTTAACTGTTCAGGACAAACAAGGGACTCGTGAACAGCTATCACTAAACAAAAAACACAGCTGTGGACAGGGTAGGATTATCTAATGTCCATTATGGGCATGGGCCCAGGGAAGAAACAAAATCTGTTGTGTCTTTACGTTAAGTGCAAAAAGCGCTTATTTGCAAACGATATTTACAGTAACTCCGCCCACCAATGCCTGGTTGACACTCAAAAATAAAAAAAGACACAATCATATCAGCGACTTCCGTGGTGTAGGCAGTCGAGCGTTAGGCTAACAACGTTTTTTGATGCGATCGACGCTAGATCGAATCCGCATTTTGCCGAGCTGTGTACAATCAATTTCACTCTATGGGCCTCATTCATAACACATGAGCAGAACGAACTTTTGTGTAAATCGTTCATAAAGCCGTTCTGATTCATGAAAATGTTCTATTTTCAAATATGTTAGTTGGTTCGCCTGCTCCTGATGTAAACATGGGCGTAAAACATTCTTTGTTCTTTTTGGCAACCTGATGGCACTGCGTTTTGATGCACTGCCATATTTGATAAGTTATTAGAAGTTATTTGTATTAATATACTGCCGTGGATATTCTAGGGATGGCAAATGGCAACCAACTGTCTTTTAGTATGGCCCGCTGGATCATATTTGACTCGAATGATCAATTTTAAAACATTTAAAAAGTAAGTAACGTAAAGATTGCTTTCACTTTAAGATGTTAATACTATCTCCAACCAGGAGAGGTCTCCCCGTATCAATAACATTATTAGGACGTGCACTCTAATGTAAACATTCACGAACATTAGCAAATAATAAATGAAAAACTGACCATGAAAACAGTATTTTCTAGTCAAGATGGTGAACAGATTATCTTTTTACCAAGTTCAAGGGGATACCTAAAAAAAAGTTTGAAAATCTGTATTTTTATTTAAATCGCCATCACACCGCTGAGCACAAACAACGGGGACGCCACATATTTTTAAATGTGAACTGGACCCCAGTGAATCGACAAGAAGCTTTTATAAAAATCTAAACAAATAAGACATATTATGTTATTTAATATTATAATTTATTAATAATAACTGCTTAAATTAAAATAATAATTAATACTTTTTTTTTTACTCATCCCTATTCTTAAAAAATGTTTTAAAGTCTGAAATGTAAACTGCGGGTCTTAAGTAAGGTCTTAAATTGTATTTTAAAAATCCTGCTGATACCCAGTTATATTATGGTACCATTTGGAATGTATTTGTAGCACGCCCCGTCCAGGTGGCAGTACTGCAGTTATAGCTGTTTGAATAAAACAATAAGACAGACACGTTGTGTTGCTTTCATTAACAGATTCGCTCTTGTAATCTTTGTTACAATAATGAAAACAGTGTCTTATATCACTGATATGTGAATCACTCAAACAAAACACCAATAAACATGTTTGGCATAATCCTTTTCTTGAGTCCTACATCTTATACTCAAATAATATCTTTCTCAGATAACTCAATACATTTCCCCATAAACATACTTCAAAATATTTTTTATAATCTCTGTTATATGTGTACTGATAGCCACTGTAACCTTAAATAGTTGAACGAACTATTAAATATGTAATTTAAACATGTAAACTAAAGTAATGAATACAACAAGCAAGCCCCATCAGAAGAAATATCATTAAAATTATATTTGGTTATGACCCAGCCAACACATCCATGTGGGGCCCAAAGGGGTTGCACCTGGGCTGATTTCTGGGGCCCACCTGGGCTACCCAACTGGAACCCAGCTAATTTTGTCCTCAGTTTCCATGGTGGCCAGATGGGTTTATGATGGGCCCAACTAACCCATTTGGGTAATCCCATGTAGGGCCCATAGGAGACTGCTTATATGGGTTTATGATGGGCCCTTGACGGGCTCCATATAGGGCCCATTTGGGTAATCCCATGTGGGGCCCATAGGACACTGCTTACATGGGTTTATGATGGGCCCCAGCTAGGTTTTATGTAGGTCTCTTATGGGCCACAACAGCTATATATATGGGCTAACATACTTGTTTGTTTGTGTAACCTTATTTTACAGTAAATCCCTAACTACAAATAACCCTAACCCTAACCCTAACATTTAACCCACTAAAGTACAGTAAAATGTGAAATGTATTGCTTCAATGAAGTAGCTCATGCTTTCATTTATTAAGAACTTTTTAAAACTCAAATACAAAACACAAAGTGCAGTAATGCTCCATATTTGTTATAATAACCTCTTGAACTGAAGAGTTCCAAAAACAAAACAAGACAAAGCAACAGTGTAGCTCCTCATTCTCACTCTCCCAGTGGCCCTTTGAAAAAATATATTTTGCCACTCGTTATATTAAAATATCTAAAATGTTATATAATATATATAAGATCCATTTTATATTTTTAGTTTAAACATGTCAGATTAGCCTTTAGTACCTCACATCACGTTGTTAATCAAGTGCTTCTCAACCACATTCCTGGAGCCCCCCAAAACTGCACATTTTGCATGTCTCTTTAATCAAACACACCTGATTTAGGTCATCAGTTTATTAGTGGTGTGGGATTACAAATTGTATTTAAATGTTTAATTTAGATTCTTATTATCCACTTCCTGACTCAATGTATAACTGTGCTTTGTCTCAATCAAGTCATGTTGATTGGCAGAGATTCAAAGAACCCCTGGCCCAGACGTTGATTCGTTAGGTTGATTGGATTAGTGTCTATCTTTCGGAGCCCCCTGGCCCAGACGTGGATTCGTTAGGTTGATTGGATTAGTGTCTATGCATTTGATTATGTTGATGAGATTAGAACCACGGGAAGTTTAGCAACAATCTAACGCCTCCCTCATGTGCTTGCTTTGTTTGAATTTGTCTCCACCTCCAAGAATCCCTCCTCCAAAAATGCCTATAAAATAACCTTGTAAAGCTACTTAAGATTGAGATTTCGATGACTACAGCTACCAACAGCTTGGGTTCTCAATAAAAGAATCCTGCTGACGATCCAATCCGAAGTCTCCTGGTCTTCTCTTCTGAGTTTTCTACACTTTAGAAGAACCAAGTTCACAACAGTGGATAATCCAAGACCTGGGGTCGGTTGCATAAACATAGCCACTATGTTAAGACCGTATCTAAGATAAGTTAGTTAAATCAACTAACAGTTAATCAAAGTGTGGTAATCAGTCTGTCTTTGATTCAAATGAGGCTATTATACTATGGTATATATTATAGTATTATAGGCTATGTAACTGACTTTACAAAGTTATGACCAGTCTTTGAGGAAAGTGAAACAACAATAACAGATGACTAACTTTTAAGACTAGCCTAAGCAGTTTATGCAACAGGCACCTGAAGTGGGTGTCATTAAAGGGGCTCCAGGAATATAGTTGAGAACCACTGACATAGAATACATTCACAGGGACATTAAACAACTCCACCAAAAACAACTAAGTGACAGCAAAATGTCTAAAAGCTGATTTATACTTCTGCGTCAGACATAAGCTGTAGGCTGTGCATCGGTTTTCATTTATACTTCTGCGTCGTTTTCCACGTCAACATGCAGAACACATGCGGACCGCTAGTCTGCAGTGTCCACGGGCATGTTGTTTGTGTAACCCGCAGTACCACGGCAAAAGCTGAAGAAGAAGCGGCTTGTCAGAGAAGCATCAGTTGTGACGGCGGCAAATAATATCCAAGAACAGATCATTTATTTAAAACTAAAAAAAAGAGACGACAACGGAACAGGAGAAGATGGCATTCTTTCGATCTCCACAAGGATTGTACCGAAAGTGTGAGCGATGTGTAATGCTATGTTGTAAAATAAATTATAAGACACTTACTTGTTCTTTGCTTTGATTTATTTTAAACAAGAAGGTGTAACATTAAAGTACAGTAAAGTGCAAAAATCACACACAAAACAAATAGATAGGGAGGGAGGGGTTCTAGCAAACCAACAGCATAGAACACGCTGTCAGATTTTTGGAGAGGTGCATGTCAGGCAACAGCATAGAACACGCTGTCAGATTTTTGGAGAGGTGCATGTCAGGCAACAGCCTATGGCGTAGCTACGGTGTAGGTTTGACACAGAAGTATAAATTGGGCTTAAGAGTGCATACAGTAATAATTTTTTTTTTTTTTTTTTTGCATCTCTTACTCATCTTGCTCTCCACCATGTGCCCTCGCAGTCCGGTTTCCTCCACTGTCCCTGGCACCAATGAGCCACTTTGACACTGCCTTTTCTGATTCTTTTCTGTTTATTTGGTTCGTAAGGGCATTTTTTTCAAGCTGCCTGTGAAATACATATAAACAAAGAGCATAATAGAGAGATTAAATTCCATATTTGACCACTTGCATCAAAGAAGCAGTTCTCCAATTTTCCAATGATTTATGAAGAACTCAACTCTGCTGAGTAACCTCTGGCAAAGATGAATAATACTATAGTAATAAACATACCATATATGACCTCAAAGAGTTTGAGTCCCCGGAACTCTCGCTTTCCATGGCGCCCTACGAAATTGTATTCCCTCGACAAGGAGTGATCCAAAAGGAAGGCCATCATTCTCCTTGTAGCTTCATCTACAGTGCTCCCTCCAATATCTGCCACCACGGCAACCTAATGAAAAATAAGATTATCATTACATATGAGTTTGACACCCCTGCTCTAAATAATGATACTAACTTGTGGAAAATGGGCACCTGATGTCCCCTTTAAAAAAGAAAACACAGAATCCTCTACATACCACTTCTTTGTGGACGGTGGGGTCTGTCAATTTCAGCTCCATTGCTTCAACATCTGAGACCGTCTTCAGGGGGAAAAGAATATCCTGGGGTAGTACTGCAACAGTGTTTCCATCACGCTGTGTAAGAAGTGACTGTATCATCTTTCCATGAACCCTCTGCGTCTCCTTAATTTCCTCCAGGAGGGATAGAAGGCGTATAAAAATGCCATCCCTATATGTAGAATTATTGGTTCCTTGCAGAAGTCTGTGGTCTGGTGTAACAGTTGAAGGTGTTGAAGGTGGAGGGGACTGGATAAATGGACGGATGTTGAGCAACTGAGGAGCCTCTGGTTGGTGGATCTCTGGAACTGGAGGAAGTAAAGGCACACTAGATGGTGGACGATCATGCCCAGCACCATCTGATTCCTCATCTGAGCTTGACAGAGATACTGGCCTTAAAATGCACAAAATGTGAAGTATAATTATATGGTTGTACAAGGTTCAATTCAGGGCTGTATATGTAAAATAATTATACTTCCTAGTTTTAACATTTTTGGCTTACTGCTCAGTTACTCTCTAGTGTAAACCAGTGTTTGTTATTGAAAGAATTCAGCATCAATTTAAGCAAACCATTCAAGTTAAACAGCTTAACTAAGCACTTCATCACTTTTCTTTGTTTGGAACCAATTTAGTTGATGAAACAGAACAAAAAAGTCAATATTGTGTCTAAAAGTAACTTAATTACGTGACTACTTGACTACTTGTTTACTTAACTAAAATCAATGACCTATTTTATCGGTTAACAGTTAATGTTCGGATAACAAGCAGTGGTTGTCGGTCAGGAAAATTAACCAAAATGAGCATCCCTACAAATGATTTTAATGCACGACGTGGAGGCCAAGAACCACCCAACACAAATGTGACTGTAATGGTCGCACTGTAGAGCCCTGATATTAGTACATGCCTAGTACAGAGTGTGTAAATATATACATTTAGTCTTACCTTCTTTTTCGCTTCCCTTTTCCCATATTTCCTCCAGAATCTGATTCCGTCTGCAAGTCAGAGGTCACTTCAGACTTTAGAAGCTTTGCTGTGGCATGGACATAGTTTCCTGTAGGTTATAGGCATAAACAAAAAAAAAAACAGTCTACCTTATTTGTGTGTAATTTGACACATAATTATCATTATAACTATCACCATTCCACACTCAATAAAAACATTACCTGCTTTTCCCAATATGTGCACTTTAAACTGTGGCCAGTCAGAATTTGAAACAACTTTCACAAAGAGTTTTAAAATATCTTCAGCAAAGTGCACAAATCTGGGCTTAGAAGAATTCTCATAGATACAGACAAAAGCATAAAATGTTTATACATTACACTGGATATATTATTTAATAGGGCAACAGGGCCGGAGTAAAGCAAAAACTGCCTCAGTTCAGTAGCTTTCCACATGCTAATTTCTAAGATAGACCTAGGTTTCCTTGCGAAATTACTGGGCAAGTACTGCCTGACTGAAGCCAAGTATGCTGAAATTACAGTGAGAATTCGAAAAGATTGTCTGCATTTCAACGGTCCTTTTAACCAAAGAAAACTCAGCTTGCGCATCACTCCCAAACACACAAGGTGCATATAGTCAAGCACAAAACTTGAAACTAACACCACTCCTCCTAACTCACAGAGTGGCGAGACACCTACTTGGTGACCTTCATAGCCCATATCTCAAAATTTCTTCGTCAGTCCTTTGCTCAGACGTCAACTCAGGGAAACACAATCTTCTGTTAAGATATAAACCTTTTTGAGTGCAGCGTTCACATGCATAATAGCCAGTGTGACCCTTCACACATTTGAGGAAAGCACGTGCTGGAGCATCACAAATGAATGCATCTGGAGCAGTGACTCAAAAATGTACACCATTATGCTGAATACCCTCATGTATAACAGCTTTAAAATCCTGAATAAATTCATTCAAATATTCTTGTAGTTGAGATGGTTTGGTCACAACAGAGTACAATCCAATCATGAAGACGTTTGAATTTGGGATCTCCTTTATCCTAGCCAAAATAGGCCACAAACTCAGAGTGGTGCTGCGGAATAAAGGTAGACCATCGATATTAATTCTAAGCGTAAGTGTGTCTGTCAGAACTCTCAGATCAAAATCTAAGGATGCCAATTCTGCCACAACTGAATTCCTGATTCCAAAATGATAGTACGATCCCCCTGCTACATTTTTCACATTACACTTGCGTTCTGTGCACATCAGGGTTCTAGCATCCAGTGGCACATTAAGGCCTTTTTGTTTGAGAATTTTCAGAAGTGCAGACAACGCATTTTGTGATATCTTGTATTCTGCAGCCCACTCTGCAAGTCCACGTGTATCATCTAATTTCTCAGAAGCAGCATCCTCTGAATCTGAACTTTCCAAGTCAAAGTCACTGGCATCAGCAGGCATCCCATTTTCAAAATCATTGAATATGTCATCATCAAAAGCGTCATAAAAAATGTCTGTGGCACATTCATTTTCTACATTTTGTGACACATCCTCGACAGAATCATGATAGATCTCCAAAGGAACATCCTCCAATGGTTCACCATAAGCAGCTTCCAAATTAAAATCCATTATGTTTGCACTTATGCAATTATGTTTATATTTGATAAAACAAAAAGGGTCCCATGTGTAGCCCATTTTGAGCCCATGCACAAATTTCCCAATAAATACCCACCTGGGAACCACATGGGGAGCCCACCTGGGTTCACCCATGTGGGTCCTAGCTGGGTAACCCAAGTGGGCCCCAGATAAGATGCCCATTTTGAGCCCATGACCACTCTGTACCCCTGTAGCCCATGTGAAACACATGTGGGCCCCACATTGACGTGTTTGCTGGGAATGTACACCCATCATCAACAGTCTACATCATTAATATTTGAGAATTGGATATAGACCCCTTCACGGTATACGTCACAGGAAAATTTGAAGTTCGCAGTGCGCATGTCGGGGTCAGAACGTTCATTCCTTCCCATTGTGTTAACCAGAGAATTTCTCGTCAAGACAAAACTTAGGGCTGTGACGGTGGCAGATTTTTACCACCGCGGTGGTAATGGGCCACAGGTGGCGCGGTGTTGTGATATATATATATATAATTCTGAAACGCAAAAATAAATAAATGAGGCTCAATCATCTATTAACAAACATACGTGTTTATTTTAGCACTTACGTCAGTCAACACTCAGCCTGCAAAACACTAAAATAAATATCAAATAAATAATACAGTTAAATAGGAAAGTAGCCTTAAATGAGAAAGTTAAATACACCCGGTGTGTGACGTCACGTGCACTACCGCCGGTGACGCGGTTTGAACAGTTTTCTGTACGTTAAGCTATGCAAGTTAATAGTGTTGTAAATGTCATGGACCTGTGTCATGCTACAGACGTAGCCAGCTGCTAGTAGTTAGCCACAGGCTAGCGCCAACATTGTGCCAACAACGGTAGAGTTAAGCCATGATAAGTAAATAAATGTTTTCTGTAAACTGTAGACTGATTTAATAGTTAGGTGAAGTTTGATATCTGGCATAAATTGTTACCTGTGGCATGCTACAGACTTAGCAGATAGCAGACTAGCTTTACATTAGCGTTTTCACTATGACAACAGCAGATCGTGTTGTAATCAATGTGTGCAATTATTTTTTGTAGAAGAGGCATCACTTGACTACAGTAGTCCTGAATTTGTGCCCTCCTTGTTTGTGTACACAAAACAAAGCCAGACACCTAAGACAAAAATGGAAAGGTACAAATAATAATAAAAAAGTATCTTATCTATCTATAAGGCTTGTCTGTTTCTCCTTGACACAATATGCCGGTCTATTAGCCGCGCCATTTTTCTGACCCCAAGCTGCGCGCGCACCCAACCTAGGCTTCTGATGTTTACAAACATTGAAGGGGTCTATATGAACCATATAATAGACCAAGATCACCATAACAATACTTGTAAATCTTAACTCAAATGGTGATTACTCTACACCTTGCTCTTTCCATTACAAACACACAATTATAAAGCTTCATATTATTATGGGTAATCAGTTTGCTGGAGCTCTTAATTATTCAGATTGTATTATATTAACACCAGGGGTCCGTTCTTCGTACGTCGCTCATTACATCGGAGATCAAATGACAGATCCAAGATGATATCATCGCGCTAATCAGGATCTGGCTAATTCGGTTCTTCGAACGCACCTGCTGTTGATGATTAGTATGGCTGGATTGAGTTATCTGATGGTTTAAAAGGGGCTATGCATCGATACTCGAAACCACGATCAGCAATGTAGCAATTGGCTGGCGGCAAGACAGCAACGTAATGACATCATATCATTAAAAAAGTCACCTGACGAAAAACTTGACGACAAGATTTCTGGACTTTTATAAGGAAACAGCCAAACGAACAAACTACATAAATGTTATAATAGATAAATGAAATATGCACTGTTTTTAATTTATTTTAATTGTGTTACATGATTCCCAATTATTTATATTCATGATTTCTAGTATTTGTTGTACAGGCTTTACATTTTTATTTCAATGTAGTAATTAACAATTCATTTAATTTTATCTTTGAAATGGATTTGTTACTTGACAGTAACAAGTAACATTAATTAAAGTTTCTTAAGGGTCAAAATCAAGTTACCCGCATCTCCTGCGCTCCATTAAGCCACTCCCATAATATCTGTCACCCCTCACATTAATTAACTGTATAGCATGTCTTACAGACATGTTATACAGTTAATGTTGAGTCGTGCATTAACTGTATAGCATGTCTGTAAGACTCTAATACAATTATTTAGTAATTATTTTATGACGACTACATCTTTCAGTGAGTAAAACTGACTGTGTCTATAGTATTATAGACGACACAACATTATTATAATATTTTTAAATGATTATTATTTTTAATTATTGTCCCTGGATCAGTAGGGTACACTTGTAATAAAGTAGCAGTGGCTGGGACATATTTTAAGTATCAAGTCTGCTTAAAAGGATGCGATCTAATCCTGCTTACATGAAATAAGCCTGCTCCCGAGCAGGTTTAAGCTTACGGACCCGTTGCTATGACAGCAACTCCGGGATGAGCTTCGAAGAACCAAACAATCCAAGATCAAGTGAAATCGTCAACAATCAAATCCAGCTAACTGAGTTAGCGACGTACGAAGAACGGACCCCTGATCTGTCTCACATCCGCGATTGAAAATCCATTTTACATAAACAAAACGTCTCCCACAGAAAGTGTATATTATCCTCTTAAAACAATGTAAACACATTTTCAACATTTTGTTTCATGTTATATGTCCTTGGGGATTGCTTTTCACCCACCTGTTTGAATAAAACAATAAGACAGACACGTTGTGCTGCTTTCATTATCAGATTCGCTCTTGTAATGGCTTCTTCTCAGCGACTTACTGTTAACACTCAGGCTCTGTTCAGCACAGTGTCTCCCCCTGCTGTCCACTGGTTATACCACAACATTCAATATGATCACAGTACTTGAAACATCAAAAACACCATAAAATAATACAATTCATGAAAAAACTAATTATTCCTGTGACTACACATACAGGGTTCACATATTTATTTTTGAATAAGCCCTTTTAACTGTCCTCAGTTGTTTTGCTAATAAAAAAATAGGACCCTGTACATTTGTTTGTTGCAAATATACAGACAATGAAATTTAGATGTTTACATTGGCTTGTTGGGGTAATATTGCTGTCATTTGATCACAACGTTTATTTTCTGAACTAGAATAATTGCACAAGTTTTATAGTTAATAAAATCTTAAAAAACGCATTACATTAATTATACTTTAATTTCCTTCAATAAAAAGGAAATTGAGTAAGACTGTGTAAAAGGTGTGGCGACATGCTTAGTAATCTGGCCCCTTGATATAAAGGAGAAAAAAATGCTGGCCCTTGTCACTATCAAAGCTGCCCATCCCAGCTATAACCTGTCAGTGTAAATCCTGTATGAGTGTTACATCCTGTGACGTAATTTGTACTATTCTGGGGTTAGCTAAGAGTTTCTGTATGCTCTTTGTTTCCTTTTCTCTTTCCTGTGCTGTAGCTCTTAATAGGAGTTGATTACTGGCACCTGATACTCGTTTGCTGATGACCAACTCCTCATTCATTGGCTCCTTCAGAGAGGAAACCAGCTATAAAGGCCACCAAGAAAGCACAGTTGAGGGGAGAGAGGAAAGGAGCCATCCCTCTCGCCATCCGCATGGAACGTCTCTGCTGCACCAAACAAGTGTTGCTAGTTGTTGTTTGTTGTCTGATACTTAATGTCAGTCTGTGCTAGAGTTCCATTTAAATGCTGACTTTTTTATAGTCCTTTCTTTAATATTTGTTGAATTGATTATTTTATACTTTGTAGGGAGGAGGGTGCCATTTTTCTTGTCAATTATTTTTCTTCTGTTTATGGGTAAGTTAGGTAGTTAAGGAAGTGTTAATGCCTTTTTGTTATTCTTTTCTTGTGTTAGCTAAGTTAGATTTAAAATTTAGTAAGATTTTGTTTGTTGTTTTGGCCTTGCCCCCTCCTGAAGCTTATTGGCCTCGTTTCTGTGGTTCCTTTATGTAATCAACTTTGTAGTGGATCTTTTAGGGCTGGGACTGGGATGAGAAGCTCCATGTGTACTTCCCTTTCATTGCGTTACGTATTCCTTAATTCCCCTAAACTAATTATAAAACGGGAACATAACAATGAGATAGAGGTGTTTCCAATAAATAGTACACTATATTTTAAAACCTTGATTGAGCATATATATATATATATATATATATATATATATATATATGGGGGGGGGGGGCCCGAAAATATATTGTCCCCAGGGGCCTTTTAAATTCTTAATCTGGGCCTGGCTGTGGATCATTCAAGTAACAACAGGGTATTAAGAATTAAGTGCATGTAAACCTTTGAATGTCATTTTTATAAATTCAACTATTATTTTATCTTGTGGACTACATGTAAACATCTTTTATTGTGAAATATCTTATTCAGGTCAGTACTAAATAAACAATAGCATGCATTTTGTATGATCCCTTTTACTTGGTAAAATAATCAACATTTTGAAGATTCTGCAAGGTTTATATGAACTTTTGACTTCATCTCTCTCTCTTGCTACACACACACATAAATCAAGTGAAACAGAAAGACACGGTCGCTACTAAGCAGAAAAAAAGGTTATTTAGGTAGTTGAAACTGAAATGATAAGTGTTAATGAGCAGTAATCCTAATCAGCAGCCAAATTTAGAAGATGACATCAATGTTTTTGAACCATTAAAAAAAATTCTAGTGTGTTCGCTTTTTAACTTTGGATACAAACTTCTCTGCTTTTTGTAGCTATTTTGCTAGTCTGCTCCCGATGTGATGTCATTCATTGTACATGCAAATTCAAAGTGTCGCGTCTGTGCGCATCAATGGCACTCGCACTCTTTTAAACTCATAATAAAGCAGTGAATCTCTCCAGAAAACACGTTGATCGACGGAACAGGTTTATATTTATAATACATTGCAATCACTCCAAAATAGATGTCAACAACTCACACACCTGCATTAGGAGCTACTTCTTTGCGTGCCTATTTAGCCTTGCGCATATAGTTCACAGCACCTGAAGGATGCGTTCATTACGCAAACATCCAGAAGGCGGGGCCTGCTTTGAAACTGTAACATGAATTGGTTTAATTGCAAATGGGTGACAATTCAGCTATATACAATGAATAAAGAGGCTAGTATTTCTTCCCGACTTGACTGGTGGACTGCCGTATAAGGGATGCTACGGTTATGGAGGCCCCTCCTCAAAGCCCATGGCCCTAGGAAATTGCCTGCTCTGCCTATAGCTAGCACCGGCCTTGGTTTCCCCATGCATTTAATTGCCAGTCTGTGCTGTCTGTCTTTGTCTGGTCTACAATGTTATGTACATGTGTCTTCAGCTGTTCCTAGTGTGGATCACCCTGTGTGCTGGATTCTAATAAAGATTGTTCCTTTGATCCACGTCTCCGTCGTTCCCTCTGACACAGTGTGTGACAGAAGACCCGACCTACAAAAGAAGTAAAACTGCGTGTTTCCTCTCCATTTTAGTTTCCATGGTTTGTTAAGTGTTTTTTTTTCTTTCCTGTTTTCCCCCATGGATCCCTTTGACCAATTATCCTGTCCGGGATACCTCCTTCTCCTGCTGGAGCAGGGAGAAAGATTGCTTAAGGGCCATACCAGACTGTTTCTGGACATCGCTCATCTCACCAGCCACCCCTTTCGACTCGCTCTGCATGTTCTATCACGCCAGCCTGAAACCTGTGTGCAGAGCGCTGTCGTCCAAAGATGGCCCTCGAGCGGATTTCGCCGCCTTTGTTGAGTGGATACTGGCAAGAAATGGATCTCCGTTCACCATCTGTACCGATGATGATCTCGCCAGTTCCGTTCCAGACCCAGAGCCCAGCCCTCAAGCCCAAGCAACCGTTGACAGAGAGCCCGAGTCCACCACGATTGACGAGCCATCGGCGCATGGAGCGACAGAGCTGAGGATCGCTGTGGAGCCGGAGATGTTTATGATGTCAGACCAGGTGCGAGAGCCGGCTACATCGTCCGCCACAAAGGAAAGAGCTGTGGACAACGAGATCGCGGAAAGGAGCTCCGCCTACTGCACCATTGCTGAGGGTGAGCTTATTGTGGATCTGGGACTGTGGAACATTGAAGGAGAGTTTATGGATTTATTTGCCGACCTGCCCCCCCAAGCCCTCTGTCAGTCCTGTCCAGGGAGGCCCAGGGAGGGCCACATATCCGGAGTCAAACCCAGAGAGGGCTCCTATTTCCCTGTCTAGCCCAAAAATAGATTCCGTTCCCAAAATCGACCCAGATAGGGCTCCTGTTCCTGAGTTTTGACCAGAGAGGGCTCCTGTTCCCAAGTTCGGCCCAGAGAGGGCTCCTGTTCCTAAATTAGGCCCAAAGAAGGCTTCTGTTCCTGAGTTTGTCCCAGAGAGGGCTCCCGTTAACGAGTCCAGCCCCGAGAGGGCTCGTGTCCCCAAATCCAACACAGATTCCAATACAGATAGGGTTTCTATTCCCAAGTTCGGCCCAGAGAGGGCTTTCGTTCCCAAGATCGACCCAGAGAGGGCTCCTGTTCCTGAATTAGGCCCAGAGAAGGCTTCTGTTCCTGAGTTTGGCCCATAGAGGGTTCCTGTTAACGAGTCCAGCCCCGAGAGGGCTCGTGTCCCTGAGTCCAACACAGATTCCAATACAGATAGGGCTTCTATACCCAAGTTCGGCCCAGGGAGGGCTTTTGCTCCTGATTGCAGCCCTGAGAGCCCGGAGGCTCAAAATTGCCTACCCACCAACCCTGCCGCTCCTGCTTCCTCCACCGCTGTCGACTGGCAGCCCCTCTGCTCACCCTCAGCCCACCATCTGTAGTAGTAAGTAGCCTCCAGCAAATGACAAAAAATTATTCATTGCTTTGACCTTTGTGACCTCATAATAATATTAATAATATCTATATGTGACCTTTGATATCATAACGAGTTTCAAATGTTTAAATCGAGCAAGTGTGAAATTCCGACAGCATCTGGGATGAGATATGTTGTCCGGCCGGTGGAAAAACATAAATTATCTGTCAAGTAATGCTTTTGAAGATTTTATGGTGCGTTTACAATCTTCCTCATAGGAACATCTGCGAGGCTCGCCACTCCCACCTGCAGCGCACATGTCTGGTTGCGTTCCAAGGCGCACTCTCTCTCTCTCTCTCTCTCTCTCTCTCTCTCTCTCTCTCTGTCTCTATGGGATCCATGAGAAAAACAATAATGAACCAGCAATATTAAAAAGTAAAGGAAATTAAGAGATCAGTTTTAAGATGGCAACGCTCACACATATATTCCGCTGGTTGTATAAAAATAATTTTAAATAAAATAGGTAACATGACTAATACTGAGAAGGGATAAAACTTTTTTAGCTGAACGAATAAAATGGTAAAAACATATAAATTGCCTTACATTCTTTAGGGAAACAGAAAATACGTCTTCATGGTATTCCAGTCGGCCTCAAATGAACTGATTACAATAAATGGTCATGTTTAAACTTTAATTCTCTTTCTCTCTCTCGCTCTCTCTCACTCTCTAAGAGCTTTTTTGTTGTGAAAGGATGGAGGGGTGATGCTTGTATAACCACCCTCCGGCCATTTCGGTCCACTGCGTGTGAGAAACCTGATAAGCTTCGCAAACATTTTAAAATGAGATGTATATCCTTACTTTATTGTTTAAATAAACAGATTCCCTTTACGTCTGAAGTCTGGTGATTCGTCCTTATATTTTTACTAATTGCAACTCAAAAGTTTTAGATTGTTTAAAAGTTTCTTATTTGTGACTCTGGACCAAAAAAACTGTCATAACTGTCAATATTTCGAAATTGACACCTATACATCATCTGATTTATACAAGCTGAATAAATAAGCTTTCCATTGATGTATGGTTTGTTAGGATCGTACAAGGTTTGGCTGAGATACAACTATTTGGAAATCTGGAATCTGAGGGTGCAAAAAAAAAACTAAATACAGAGAAAATCGCCTTTAAAGTTGTCCAAGTGAAGTTCTTAGCCATGCATACTGTAAGGCCCGCCTCGATTCGACCCAATGGCGGCAGTCGTTCCGCGGGTGAAGGGCTTTGCGTGTTACAGTCTTTCCTTTTCACGACACAACAAGAACATTAAAATGGAACACTTTTTCTTATTATATATTTTGTCTCGTTATTTCATCTGACTCCATAAAATGAAAAGGGTTTTAATGATCTCTGTGCATCATTAAAACAGGAACGAATGATCGGTTATTCTTATCAGCTCTTTTTAATACTTTACCCGTCCAGACATAGGGAAACTATATCGCTCAGAGGTCCTGTCTTCCACAGGTCTCACGGACACAATCTCGTCAGGCCCGGTCATCAGTCAGAGGTAAATTATGATTACGTATCTCAGATTTGCCGTAAATTCACACGTACACAATCAGAGACATCAATAACCCTCATGGGGCACCCTCAGAACTCGAACTCAATCGTTTACTTCAGTAAAGGGTTTTGGCCACTATCGGATATGTTAGCAGATCAATATACTACACTCTTTGCCAAATCTTTGTTTAAAGTAACATTAAATCAAAGTCAGAGGTGTGGACGTACCCGAATTCAGTCTGATCAGACGGCGTTCACCGTCACTGAACGGAATTAGCCCGTCCCTACACCCAAGCACACTTAAAAGATGCCGGATATTAGCCGTCGCTAAAACTGACGCAGGCTTGCGGAAATATACGAATCCACTAATCTAGTAGAGAGAAAGCACTCTTCAGAGGCAGTTAGAATAGAATCAAACGTTACAATTTATTGACCAGGTAATCAAAACAATAATTCAAAGCTCCAATGTTACAAGAATAGAATCAACGGTTAACCATAACATAACAATAACTCAGGAATTGAAGAATTTGTAGAAATTACTACCTGGCAATGAAAAACTACGCACAGTGTGCGGGCAATCCTCCTACAGACGCCCAGAACTTTCTGTCTCTTCTCCTTATATACCCAGATAATCTAATAGACCCACCCAGGTGGGTACCCAGGTGGTATCTTGTCATTATAATTAGTCTTTAGAATTCTGCAACCAAAAGGCTTCTTGGTTTCCTGTGGCAGAGAAAACGTATTTACATACAGGAGATGTTTTGAGTAGGGGATCAGGGGGAGGGCACACCTTTAAGTTGTGCACTATATTTTCTCATACTTTAGAACTTCTTTTAGCTTTTCCTTATGATTGAGAGAATGAGACCATTTTACCAGGCGCACTGAGACATTTCAAAAGATATCAAACATGTATGGTTACTTATTTGTACATATTACATTGCATGGGTTTTCAGTGAATTCTCGGTGGTGAGGGGAGGGGGGAATGGTGTCTGTACCAGGTCCATCGTGTAGACCGTCAGTACAGGGTGTGAACCCCCCAGTGTGCTGCGTCCTGGATGACGTATGCAAGGGACAGTTTTGTGGATTCCCAAGGGGGCCTTTTGTCCTCTAGACGGGGGGGGGGGGGGGGGGCAGACACATTGGTACCAGTCTTACAATACTACTAATCAAAAATTAAGTTTTGAGATATTTACGGTTGGAAATGAAAAAAATATCTTCATTGAACATGATCTTTACTTTATATCCTAATGATTTTTGCCATAAAATTAAAATCTATAATTTTGACACATACAATGTATTTTTGGCTATTGCTACAAATATACTCCAGCGACTTAAGACTGGTTTTGTAGTCTAGGGTCACATTTTATTATTCTTATTCTTAATTAAATGTTTTTGAATTATCTAAAATTGCAACTAATTTAAATAATAATCAGCCTTTATTCTCCAAATTCGATGCCCCGGTTATGTTTATTTCACAGTGTTTTGCACATGGGCTCAATAAAATGTTCCCTCTCTTTGAGAGGACGCTTGCCCCCATACTGTAGGTTAAACAAGTACACAGTCACACATTCAATTGTCAGTCTTACTCTTGCCTTTTAAATTAATTGAATATAAATAAGTTATACAATCACACATCATATAAAACAAAGCAAAACATTGACACTAGTTTTAGGTTAAAAAAACGTAATGAGGAACCAGCGATGTCGAAATAAGTAAAGGGGAAAAAAGTTATATTTTAACAAGCAAACGGTGAGGGATATTGTGGACCCGACATGTCCGGACATGTCAAATTTCTATGTTTGAAGGCCATAAACATTATTTATTTCCATAGGCATATTTAAATTAAATCCACGTTTATTTGCATAACTTTTTCTCAAAACAAATTGTTGCAAAGCAGTTTCACAGAAAAGTAAAGTTTCTGCATTATATTTAGAACCTTTAATATTTATATTTACATTATATTAATTAATTTTATACAGTATCATCCCCTTAATTCACTATCACAGTCAACTTTTAGCATTTTCATAGAAATAATTTAATAAAATGTAAAAAGTTGTTATGTTATGATTGTGGGGACAATTATTTTGAGTATTACTAGACATAGGGTTTGTGGGGACACTCCATAAAGGCATTGTTACGAACCCCACTTCTAAATTGCTCATTCAGAGAGGGGGTTAAGCAACATAAGAAGGACGCACAAGATAGAAGTTCAATTGAACCATTTATTAATGGTCAAAACAGCTCACGCATCGCATTAATTAATCAGAAACATATATAATAAAGAAATGAATCAACTAAGCTAAAGTAAATCAATGTAGAATAAACAAATAAAACACAGATCAACAGAACATCAATGACAGCACAAAAATAAACAGAGTCCCTACTAAACAGGCCGCAGGTGTGTAGGGGCGGAGATCCACCTCAAAAACAGAACAAACTAAACATGGAAAAGACAGACAACAATAAATACAGATCCCACAAGGTTTAGGCCGTAACACTTCCCCCCTTAAAAACAGAAACTGTTCCCAAAACGGTTTCTGAACACAACCCTAAAAAGAGAGAGTAGGTCTAAACCCGCGATAAAGCATCTGCAACCACATTCTCGGATCCCCTTTTGTGGCAGCTTTCTAGATTATACGGCTGCACCATTAATGCCCACCGCATCAGGCGTTGATTATGATTATACATTTTACTCAGAAAAACGGATTATGGTCTGTATAGACAATTACAGGAAACATGCTTGCCCCCATGTAGACATCAAAATGTTGTAATGGCAGCAAGAGTGCTGACGTTTCCTTCTCGATTCACGAGTTCACACTTACTTAATAATGAACTGAATAAACGGTATGCGTATTTGGCGTGCTGTCCGAGGAGAGGGCTCCGAGCTCGGTAATAGTTCCCGAGCCCGGGGTACTCCCCTCGCCCGAGGAGAGGGGTCCGAGCTCGGCATTTGGCCCGGACCCAAAAGCTCCCCCCTACCCCCTGCTGGGGTGGAAACGGACTGGAAGTGAGGAGTTTGGGGTGGTGGAGGGATTCTGGAAGCCTAGAGATAATGGAGGTAAGGCTGCTTGATTATTTATAGAGGTTCTCTCTAGCGTTTATTGGATAAGTGATGTGATTACTGATGATGAATTGGCTGTGTTAATTATCCGCGCGTGCTCCTCCCGAAACTTGTTTATAAAACATCACTTCACGAGTTCACACTTACTTAATAATGAACTGAATAAACGGTATGCGTATTTGGCGTGCTGTCCGAGGAGAGGGCTCCGAGCTCGGTAATAGTTCCCGAGGGAGGGGAGGGGAGAAGAAAAGGCTCCTGCTGGAGCGAGCACTGCTGCGGCAGTGAGGAAATATAGATAGCGCTCCTGCTGGAGCAGACACTGCTGCGGCAGTGGGGAAATACAGATAGCGCTCCTGAGGGGAGCAGTCACTACTGCGGCAGTGATGAAATACAGATAGCGCTCCTGCTGGAGCAGTCACTGCTGCGGCGAGGGGAAATACAGAAAAGGCTCCTTCGGGAGTAGACACTACTGCGGCAGTGGGGAAATACAGAGAAAGCTCCTGCGGGAGCGGGCACTGCTGCGGCAGTGGGGAAAAACAGTTGGGTTGGGGGGTGTGGGGGGGGGGAGTGAGGGTGATGGAGAGGAGCGGTTGCTATGGGGTTTCGGAGGTGTATTCTAAAGGGGATGGCCGATTAGGGTCTGGTGGGCTTCCTTGATGTGGGAGCGGTCTGATCGAATGTAGCTTTTGAAAGCCTCTGACGACCAGCGACCGAGTTCTTGGATCTGCTGTTGGGAAAGGCCTTTGTGGGCCGCTGTGGTTGCTGCGCCTATTCGGAATGAATGGCGGAGGGTCCTAGGGGAGACCGCTTGGAGAATTAAGGGAAGCTTCGAGGAGAGGTTTCAAGGGATGATTTACGGGAATATCCGTTCTGAAAAGGGAGGTACTGGGGTTGGGAGTAGATCCGCCTCCGGTGCCAACGTTCTGAAAGAAAAAACGAGAGAGAGAGTCAGTTATTTGATTTTTGGACCCGGGAATGTGTCTTGCGGTTATGATGAATTGGTCGCAAGCTGGAATCCAAATCAAACGTCTTAAACAAGGGCGTTAGCATGGGTAAATGGGAACGAGATTTGTTGACGCAGTGTACGGTGGCTTCGTTGTCGCAGTGGATAATGATGCTGGTAGCGGCCATTCTTTACCCCACGGAAAGGCTGCGATGACTATGGGATAGAGCTCGGATAGAGCTGAGGACGTTAATGGCTGTGGTAGATTGGATAGCTGGCGGTGCCAAGTAGATGCGAACCAGCGTCCTTGGTAAAATCCCCCGTAACCGCTGGAGGGGGCGGCATCAGTGGATTGGGTGGTGAAAGAAAAGAGGGGGGGGGGGAAATTGGGTGAGAGGGAGAGGGAAGGTTGCTGTGGGGGTCGGGGATGTACTGTCGTTAACGGGGTTGGCCGATTAGGGTTTGGTGGGCTCCCTTGGTGTGGGAGCGGGCACTGCTACGGCAGTGGGGAAATATAGGAAAGGCTCCTGCGGGAGCAGGCACTGTTGTGGCAGTGAGGAAATAAGGAACCTAATGGAGCAGGAGCTGCTGGGATGGTTGATGTGGAGATGAGCTGCTATGGGTGGATTTGAAGATTTTAAAAAAGGGGTGGCTATGGTGGGTCTGAAGATCGGGTGAACAAGGATAGACTGGCATTAAAAGGGGTTGGCTGATGAGGGTTTGATTGGCTGGATGTGGTAGCTACGCCTGTGTGGAAGGAGTGGCTGGAATAATGATCTGCTGTTATGCCGGATGGCAGTAGAACGGGACTTGGTGTTTGGGAATCAGAACCGTGTGGAAGGGCGTTTTTGAGTCATCGATAAAGTAGGTCAGACGGGAGTTTTGGCCTGTGGCATTCCGTAATGCGGATAAACTACTAGGGTTTGGTATGGTTGGATTGGAGATTGAATTAGTAGGGGGTTGTGACTGGTTCCGCCTCTGGTAGTGGGAGAAGGGGATGGAAAAAGAGAGGGAATGGCGGGCAGCGGGGCTTGCATCATTAGCGGAGGCAAGCTCACACTTGGGACTGTTCCGGGAGCAGAAGAAGGGAGGGAAAGAGAGGGGGAGTGATGTGATACCGGGGCCTACGCTGCTAACGGAGGCATGCTTATACTAGAGTTGGACGATTGGGCTGTGGGCCATGGAGGTAGGAGTGGTGTGAGGCCAGGGCTGTGGATGGTTCTGCGCTGCTAACGGAGACGTGCTCACGCTAGAGTGGAATGTTGGGGCTGCGGGCCATGGGTAGGTGGAGGGATTGGGGTAAGGAAAAGGCTGTGGATGGGTCTGCACCACTAGCAGAGGCAGTCTCACACTAGCGTCTGCTATGGAAGCTGGAGGTCACTGGAAGGAAAGAGGATTAGAAGTAACAGGGGAAAAGACATGTGAGGGCCTGTGTTGTGAGCAGAGGCAGCCTGGAGTTTGCTTCGGCTGCTGAAGGTCATGGAATGGGAATTGGGGTTGAGACGTCCTGCGGATCCTGTGTATTCTGTACCGCTAGCTGAGGCAACCTCACACTGGCATCTTCTTGGGAGCTAGAGGCAACTGAAAGAGAAAAAGAAAAAGGGGTTAGAAGTAAAAGGGGGAACAATATGTGAGGGCCTGTGTTGCAGGCGGAGGCAGCTTCGCGCTTGCTTCGGCTGCGGCCACATGGTTTGTAATATTCGGGGGAAAAGGCTGTAGAGCCTGATCAGCCTGTGCTGCTAGCAGTGGCAGACTCGTGCTAGCATCCGCTACGGGAGCTGGAGGCCGCTGAAAGGAAGTAGAACGAAAATATGAGATGTGGGGGCCTGCGTTTGCAAGTGGAGGTAGCCGCGTGCTAAGTTGCTTCTGTAGGCTGGGGAAAAAGGGGGGGGGGGGGGGGTTTGTGACTTTGGCGGGACATGCTGAAAAAATTCGGGTAGCCTGCAGTGTTGCCAATTTAGCAAATAATGTATGTGACGAGTGGGGCGGGGCCGAGAGCCGTGGGAACGGAGCGAGGCCGGTGGAGTGAATGATAATGAACGACACCTGCGCCACTCACCGGTCTCGAGTCCCACGGAGGAGCTCCGGAAGGAATAAAAGGAGGAGGGACAACAGTGGACGTAAAAATGAAAAGCGGCAGCCCCTCACGGCCGACTGCCGCACACAAAACACAAACTAAAACTCCAGGCCTGGTCCTCTCTCCTCTTCCACTGTTGTCCCTCCTCCTTTTATTCCTTCCGGAGCTCCTCCGTGGGACTCGAGACCGGTGAGTGGCGCAGGTGTCGTTCATTATCATTCACTCCACCGGCCTCGCTCCGTTCCCACGGCTCTCGGCCCCGCCCCACTCGTCACAATGTATATTTATTTAACATAGCAGTTCTCAGACTAACCTGGTGACTTGTATTTCGATCGTTTAGCAACAGTTTTAACTATTTTTAAACCTTTTATTAATTTAGCAACCTTTAAGTGATACAATTATGAAAGGCATTAGTTTCTCTCTTAACCACGCAAAAGGAAAGAGTATTGAAACCGCTAGCCGGTAAGAGGCACATCTGCTGGTAACACCGGCAGTACGAACTTCATATATTAATTAGGTTGCACTTCCAATAATTGTTATATATATATATATATATATATATATATATACACACACACACGGTTTTATACTTATGATTGTTAATCGTTAGGCTACTGTTAGCCCACCATAATTAATAGTGGAATGTCTCTTCCAACTGTTGGTCTTAACCATGAAACAAATTATTATCCGCCTTATCTATCCAAATATGGGGTGAATACATACAGGTAAAATGCTGGTGGAAAGCATGGAAAGTTATTTGTGGATTCTAAGCGCTTGCTTCCTGGTTACGTAATGCATTAACATCCAAAAAATGCTGCGGTGTCATTTAACAACTTTAGCAACAAATTGAACAACTTTGGCAACACTGCTGGCCTGCGCCCGCTAGCGCAGGCAGCTTCGCGTTAGCTTCTGGAAACAGAAGTTAGGCCCGGCTACATATGGCTCTGCGGCTGGAAGAGCCGCGGTGAAAGGCTGAACCAAAAGCGGGAATCGAGTGAGGCTTGCTGCGGTGAGAACTGGGGCGCGGCCCATGCTCGTTGAAGAATAGTACAGATCCGTTTGTTTATCCTCCGTGAGAACGGAACGTCGTAATTAATCAGCGTTTGCCTCTGGCTTAAATACGGTCCACTTTCCGATCAGGGGAAATGTTGGCGCGGCCGAATGATACGAGGATGCCGGGGAAGTTGAAAGTTTCGGCGGTGGAAGCGAGGTTAAGCCCCGATGTCGGGGAAATCTTGTGGCTGGTCGAGCGGAGCGGCGGCCGCGATGGAGCCTGGGGCTCGGGGGCGTTGACTGGCGGAGAAGGAGAGATCCTGGGGCCGGTCAATTTGCTGCGGAGGATCCGCAAATCTCGAGTATATGTCTCGTTTTTGGAAGGAGGAAAAAAAAATGGGGTCTGTGATCGTGGCAAGGGAGCAAGCCGAACTCTGGAAGCCTAGAGATAATGGAGGTAAGGCTGCTTGATTATTTATAGAGGTTCTCTCTAGCGTTTATTGGATAAGTGATGTGATTACTGATGATGAATTGGCTGTGTTAATTATCCGCGCGTGCTCCTCCCGAAACTTGTTTATAAAACATCACTTGTTGAGTAATTTAGCTGATGATAGTTAAACTTAACAGAGAAGTATGACACTGGATGATACATTTTGTCAGCATTCTCATGTAGAAGGACAGCTACGGCTCCAACAGCACTGGCCTCCACCTCCATTTGAAACAAACGGGACACATCTGGAGACGACAAAACAGGAGCACTACAAAGCAGAGATTTTGCAGACAGAGAATGCCTGTTGGCACTCATTAGTCCAACTAAAATACATTTTAGGACTACACAATCTGGTTGAAGGAACAACTATGCTCGAAAAATTCTTACAAAAACATCGGTAGTATCCCACCATCCCCAGAAATCTGTGCAGCTCTCGCCTCGAAGCAGGTACTGGATACTCTAGAATAGCAATCACTTTTCCATCCAGGGGCCATACCTGACCATTTCCCACCTGCTTCCCCAAGTACGTGACAGTGGACTTTGCGAATTCACATTTCTTAAGGTTTAATGTCAGAGATGTAGCAGCTAAATGGTGAAACACGTTGTATAAGCTGACATATGTTCAGCCCGTGTGGACAAATAAATGACTACATCATCCAGATATACATTAGAGTTAGGAACTTCAACTAAAACTATGGACATCAACCGCTGAAATGTCGCTGGTGCATTTCGAAGGCCAAACACCATCCGCGTATATTGTAGGAAAGCATCAGGGGTTACGAAGGCAGAAATGTTAGAAGCACGCTCTGTTAGAGGCACCTGCCAATAACATTTCAGCCGATCTATCTTCGTAATATATTTGCCACACCAAGGCTATCTATACAGTCATCGATACGTGGTAGCTGTCACACTTCTCAGGGGAGCCAGGAACGAGGGAGACGAGGAATCTAACAAACAAGGGGGTTTTAATGGAACACAAACATAGGAGACACAGGAACACATGGGAAGACGTTCACATGACATTTAACAACCGACAGGAAACATGGGGCAGAACAGACTATAAATATATAGAACTAACAAGACACACCTGGAACATAATCACGACACACGGCTGGGACTAACTGAACTAATAATGACTGGGAAACAGGAAGAACCATATATGGGCACGGAAACACAAGGAAGCACATGAAAGCACAAGACATAGGGAAACAAAGTCTGACAGTAGCGGAAAAGCATCAGGTGCAGTGACAGAATTAACTTCCCTAAAGTCAGTGCAAAAACGAAAAGATCCATCAGTTTTTGGTACTAAGAGGGGAGCTCCACGGGACAGCAAAGCCATTTTGTTGAAGATACTTCACTTCACGTTTCATTTCTTCTCTCTTACTCATTGGACTGCGATAGACATGTTGCTTTATTGGTAATGCACTGCCGACATCGATGTCATGCTGAATGACAGAGGTACCAGGAGGAACGTCACTAAATAACTCTGGGAAACTGTCCAACAGCTTACCTATGTCCTGCCGCTGTTCATTAGACAGATAAGACAATTGAGAAGGAAGTAACAACAAAACTTCAGAGTTCTTCAGACAACCACCGTTTACAACTTCCATAGATAAATTAAATCCGTCATCCACAATATCGATGGGCAAAATATGATTAAGCAACGAAACTCGCTCATTTGATTCGATCACCGAGTCACACACAGAAGCATTAACGGTTTCATATTTTGCTTTCTCACGACATAAATTAAGGCTTCAGCATATTCACATGACGAAAAATGCGCGGTAAGAGCGGAACCAGGGGTAGGAATCAGGACTAAAACCTTTTTCCCTGGTATAAAATTACGCATATGCACGTGAAAACTGCGTATCATATATGCAACGTCTTCAACACGTTCGTATGCATATATAGCGCAAAAGTCGCGTTTTTTTCGTTATCAAATAACCTCACACGTGTTTGTTTTTGATATTGTCGTTATCTATTTATATGAAGCATTTTCATGTAGACCACACAGGCGGTGCTCCCAGCGCATTTCAGCAGTCAAGTATATGTTCTCTGTCGAATACAAATATAAACCATACCCTCAGTGCACTGGGTGTTCATGTATGTATGAAATCTGGGTGCAACATTGGTGGTGATTATGGTGCATTGAGGAATTGTGAGTATTGGGAGGAAGGAGCACTCAAGTGGTGGATTAGCATTGTGATTCTAATTTTTGGAAAACATTGGTGCGCTATAAAATAATTCAACATCATAATGAGAATCGATAAAAAATTTACTCTACAATTGATCTGCCTCATAAACTCATATTTCTATTTATATTGTGACCCTGGACCAGTCATAAGGGTAATTTTTTTGGAAATTGAGATTTATAAATTTAATAAGCTTTCCATTGATGCATGGTTTGTTATAGAACAATATTTGGCAGAGAATACAACCATTTGAACATATGAGGAATCTGTGGGTGCACAAAAAGTAAAAATATAGAAAATTTACTAAATATACAAAAATACAAATATACCCGTGCGACTTAAGACTGGTTTTGTGGTCCAGGGTCACATATTTGAGCTCTCAACCAATGATGCAGGGGAGCTCTGCAATGGACCGCCACCCTCATTTTCATGTTGTGCACAGAAAAGTTAAAAAAAAAACTTACATTTTTTTTAAAATAAACTAATAAATAAATAGATCTCAAATAAATGTGGGAATAAATAAATATTAAAATAAATAAATGCATAAAAATAAATATAAAATATATATTATTTTAAATAAATGAAAGTATAAGTAAATACAAGTAAAGAAAAAGAGATACATACATTTCAAGATGATGAATATAAAAGATTAGGATTTTTGTGCTCCTAAAATATAAAATATCTAAAAACAACATGTATAAACAGAAGCTTATTTAATTAGTAATTATGTTAGTATATGCTAATGAGCTGTTCTTCTATGCCTGACTTTCAATGAAATGAAAGTCTGCATGTCTTTCTACAGGAGCCAGTCAGTGGTACATCACATCACTAAAGCCATGGTTAAAAAAAGAGTAGCAGAATAAAATGACACATATAGAAACACTTATAGGCTCTAGTTCCTTTTTCGCATATAATACATGTTCACGAAACAGTCTGATAGCATTCAGTTAAGTGTCAATTTTTGGGGTGCAGTGTTGCATCCTTGTGTACCAATGAGAACAAAGGCTCTTCTGTGGTCAATTATATGGTTAGTAGGCTACTACTGATGTGCAGTAAAAAAAATGCAATTAGTATCTATCTATCTATCTATCTATCTATCTATCTATCTATCTATCTATCTATCTATCTATCTATCTATCTGTCTATCTATCTATACAGTGCAAAAGATAGATAGACAGATTTACTCCCTATGTAAAGCGCTTTGAGTGTCTAGAAAAGCGCTATATAAATGTAACAAATTAATTAAAAGGTAAAAAATAGTTTTGATTAATTTATTTTAATATTGGCGGGGGTCCGAAAACCAGTCAGTATCTAGGTGTGACCACCATTTGCCTCAGGCAGTGCAACATATCCTTCGCATGGAGTTGATCGGGTTGTTGATTTTGGCCTGTGGAATGTTGGTTCACTCCACTTCAATGCGAAGTTGGCAGGAACTGGAACACGCTGTCATATACGTCGATCCAGAGCATCCCAAACATGCTCAATGGGTGACATCTCTTGTGAGTATGCTGGCCATACAAGAACTGGGATGTTTTCAGCTTCCAGGAATTGTGTGTAGATCCTTGCAACATGGGGCCGTGGATTATCAGGCTGCAACATGAGGTGATGGTCGTGGATGAATGGCATAATAATGGGCCTCAGTATCTCGTCACGGTATCTCTGTGCATTCAATGCCATCAATAAAATGCACCTGTATTCGCTATCCATAACATACGCCTGCCCATACCATAACCCCACTGCCACCATGGGCCACTTGATCCTAAATGTTGACATCAGCAAACCACTCACCCACACGACGCCATACACGCTGTCTGCCATCTGCCCTGTACAGTGAAAACCTGGATTCATCTTTGAAGAGAACACCTCTCCAAAGTGCCAGATGCCATTGAATGTGAGCATTTACCAACTCAAGTTGGTTATGACGACGAACTGCTGTCAGGTCGAGACCCCGATGAGGACGACGAGCATGCAGATGAGCTTCCCTGAGACGGTTTCTGACAGTTTGTGCAGAAATTCTTTGGTTATGCAAACCGATCGTTGCAGCAACTGTCCGGGGTGGCTGGTGTGGTTAAACGTGGTCTGCGGTTGTGAGGCCGGTTGAATGTACTGCCAGATTCTATGAAATGCCTTTGGAGACGGCTTATGGTAGAGAAATTAAAATGTAATTCACGGGCAACAGTGGACATTCCTGTAGTCAGCATGGCAATTGCACGCTCCCTCAAAACATCTGTGGCATTGTTCTGTGTGATACAATTTTAGTGTGGCCTTTTATTGCGACCAGCCTAAGGTACACCTGTGCAATAATCATGCTGTCTAATCAGCATCTTGATATGCCACACCTGTGAGGTGGATGGATTATGTCGGCAAAGGAGAAGTGCTCACTAACACAGATTTAGACAGATTTGTGAACAATATTTGAGAGAAATAGGCCTTTTGTGTACATAGAAAAAGTCTAAGATCTTTGAGTTCAGCTCATGAAAAATGGGGGCAAAAACAAAAGGGTTGCATTTATAATTTTGTTCAGTATATTTATGGGATCTGGCTAAAAAATATATCACAGTATAAAACAAAGACGGTTTTATAGCTTTTAATAGCAGGGAAAACATAATAAGAGAATATGATTCAGTGACATACATATGACTGGAAATCTCACTAAGAGGAACTGCACAACTGTCTTCTATAACATCATGATGAATCATTCCGACCTATATTACTTCAGACTGCAAATGGAGCCAAATGTGTTCAGAGAAACATTTAACCTCAGTACAGACGGTTCAAGCACGACTGTGAGGAACAGTGTCACAGGGAAATGTCATTTAAATGGCCTTTAACATACTGGACATGTTTCCATAATTTACGTCATTAAATATAAGTAAATAAATAAATAAAACCATTTAAATGTAAATATTATTTACATAATACTATAATAGCTAACATCATTAAGTTTTTTAAGATTAACTATTTTTTATACATTTTATTATATTTTATAATTTTTGTAGATTCACCACAAACTCCTGAACTGAAACCCAGTGAGCTACAGTATGTGAAGGAGGGAACTACAGTCAATGTGAGCTGCTCTGCTGAAGCCCCCTGCCCCAAACAACCTCCTACAATATCCTGCTATTGTCACAATGAGAGCCAGAAGACAACAGGTAAGTATCACACAGGGATGTTTCTTGAGTGAGATGCAGTGAAAGAGGAGAGTCATGAGCTGGTGAATATCGTGGGAATGGATATATGCAGGTGCACAGTGAAAGAACTGATATCCTTCTCGTTCACAGGAGAGTGGAGTCCGGGTACTCAGGAAAGCGGAGATCAATGCTGGAGAATCGTTGGAAATGTGGGAGTCCTAGAATATCCTTTGGAGAATCGCTGGAGGGTCTATGAGGTAAGCAAAACACAGGTAAGTGTGTAGGGAGTCTGGTATAGATTCATATAGTGAACCGTAGACCGGACGATGAGTGTCAGAGAGCGTGTGGAGTTTATAGGAGTGTTGATGAAGGACCGCAGGTGATCAAAACTCAGGTGACTGGGATCTGGTGATTGCAGTTGACGGTGGTGACTGTGACTCTCTGACACTACCCAACCCCCCCACCCCCCCCTTAAGCAGCGACGGGGGCGACCTGGGAGTGGGACGATCAGGATGATTTCGATGGAAATCCTGTAACAGCATAGGATCCAGGATATCGTCACGGGCAACACAGGATTGTTCCTTGGGCCCGTAGCCCTCCCAGTCCACAAAATACTCCCCATCACCGCGAATCCAGGATGTTTCGGTCTTGATAGAAGATGGTTCGTCTAGTATTTCAGGAGTAGGCTCATCTGGCTTGTGTAGATCTGGTGGGGGAGAAGAGCAAGGCTTCAACAGGGACACGTGAAATGTGGGATGAATGCGGTACCTGGCGGGTAGTTGAAGATAAATGACCTCATTGATCTGCCTCATGATCTTTTAAATGGATCAATATAACGGGGACTCAGCTTCTTACAGGGCAGGCGGAGTTGCAGGTTGCAGGTGGACAACCACACCCGGTCTCCAGGTTGATAGAGGGGAGTTGGGGCACGCCGAGCATCTGCGAAGGTTTTGAGTAGCCGCACTGCCCGCTGGAGGTGGATGTGTGCTGAGTCCCACACTCTCTCGCTTGTCGGGAACCAGTAGTCAACAGCTGGAACCTCCGAAGGCTCTCCCGTCCATGGGAAGAGCGGGGGTTGGTAGCCAAATATGCACTGGAAGGGAGTGAGGCCGGTGGTATTCTGACGAAGGGAGTTTTGTGCATACTCTGCCCATGGGAGGAAATAGCTCCAGCTGAACTGGTCTTCTTGGCAGTATGCCCGGAGGTGCCATCCGAGTTCCTGGATCTTGCGTTCAGCCTGGCCATTAGTCTGGGGATGATAGCCGGAGGACAAGCTAACTGTGACTCCTAGTAGTCTAAAGAAAGCCTTCCACACTTGGGAGATAAACTGTGGACCGAGATCCGATTTAATTTCCTCCGGTGCTCCAAATTTCCTGAACACTTGATGAAAGAGGTGTTCGGCGGTTTCCAAGGCTGTAGAAAGTCCACGGAGGGGAATCAATTTACAGGCTTTTGAGAAGCGGTCCACTGCTACTAGTATGCAGGTGTTCCCTTCCGATACAGGGAGATCCGTCACAAAGTCAATTCCCAGATGAGACCAGGGCCGTCGTGGTATTGGGAGTGGTGCGAGCTTGAATTAGTGGTTAGCTACCTCCAGCCAATGCCGCCACTCCTCCAGTGCCAGCTTGATGGCTAACAGCTCCCTGTTCCCGATATCATAGTTTTGCTCCGCTGGGGCTAGTTTCCTAGAGTAGAAAGCGCAAGGCTGAAGGCTAGGAGGCTCACCAAACTGCTGAGGCAGCGCAGCCCCGACTCCCGTGGTGGAGGCATCCGCTTCTACCATGAATGGGACCTGTGGGTTGGGGTGTCGAAAGATGGGGCCCATGCTGAAAGCGGTCTTGAGGGTTTCGAAGGCTTCGTGGGCGCTGGGATTCCAGGACAGGGATTTGGGCTTCCCGCGAAGCAGGGTGATGAGCGGGGGTGTGAGCAAACTGAAATCTTTGATGAAGCAACGATAAAAGTTAGCGAATCCTAAGAATCTTTGAAGCTCCTTGACTGATTGAGGGGTTGGCCATTCCCTGACTGCTTTCACCTTCCCCTGGTACATCTGTATACCCTCTTGACTGATGACATAGCCGAGTGTTGAGCCTCGTCGAGATAGAAGACCCAAAATGATTGAGAAATAGCACATTTCTAAGGAACTTCCCCTCCCAGCATTTGCAAGTCGTAAAAGGGTAATACATGAGCGACCCACATTTAACTGGCAGGCTGATTTCCTGTCCTAAGTCTCCTTATCTCAGGAGACCTCTAAAAACTAGGAGAGATTTGAGGGAAACATCTGGATGTATTTCAGAACAATATACAGAGATGTATTTGGTTCTTATCACTTAACCATAATTCAACCGAAACAGGACAAAATTACTCTCTATCTGAACATGGTCCAGGATGACCATTTAACGTATAATTCAATAACGGAGGACTGTTTTTATGGTAAGACTTCGAACTGAACCTCCACAGATATACATCAAAAGGTGACTTCCTGACCCCGGACACCTCCCGTTTCTCTGTTGCATTCCAGGGAATGCACGCTCTCCCGTTCTTGTGCAGACAAAGAATGTTTTCCTATTTATGTTAGCAGGAAAATCTATGAACATGTGTGCCATATGTTGAGTTTGATTCCTCATGAATGGTTGTGATAAATGCAACAATTTTGTGTGAACTATATTTCGATTCTCTGCATTGTACGAATGATGAATACTTTAATAAGTTATTAGAGGTATTTTCCTTCATGTGATAAATTGACTATCAGATGATGTAGGCGGAAAAAAGCCATGCGGGGCGGGGCGGGGCTCCGTCCCACAAGAACAATCTGATTGGGACAGCCGCCTGTGGGTGGACCCAAATCGAGCTGTTTAAAATGGACACAAACGCTTTTAGCATTAGCTTTTTGCTCTCACTAGCTGCTTGATTATTTGCTGGAAGCTTCGGCTTCATCTTCACTACTCGCACTGGAAGCGCTCGATCACCGCCTTACCATCAGGCTGACCATTTAAAGAACTCAGAAAAGAACAGCAAGAGTCGTCTCTCACAAAGAAACCAGACAACCGCCAATCATAAGAGGGTTTCCCCAGTGACACCACACAACGATGTCAGCAGCCGGAGGTTTCCAGGAAACACAAGCTGGAGATCAGCTGAGAAAGTCAACTGAAAGCAAGTAAACCAAACAAATCTCTATTCTTACTCAAAGTCTCTGCTTGTGATCCAACTCTGGTAAAGTTTTGAGATAGCAAAAGAATGCTAGCCTTAAAACTCTCTTCAAACCGCAAAACTCCTTATGTGTGTGCGTATGTTTATGTGTGTATATGTGTTTAAGTTTAGTCCATGTATTGTAGAATAACAGTTAGTAAATAAACCTTGTTTTATTTATAAAGAATGTCTTGGGCTGTGTAATTTTCAAGTTTTAAACTATTTGCCAAAGATCGTTTTACCTAGCTCAATTTTGATGAAGTACTAATTTTGTTTGTTTTATCGCTGGCCACGAAGCAAGATAAACAAAATTGTTAAAGATATACTGATGTTAATGGTCGCTGGACGAGTCGTTAATAAAGTATAAATCATAAGTAAAAAATTACTATCACTTCAATCAAAGCAATATTGAATCTTTAATAAATGATTCCCCAAAGCTGAAATAATAGCTTCATAAATGTATTACACAAGGAACTGCATGGTGGGGCGATGGAACTCGCATTTCTCTAGCTTCAGGTAAAGATGGTACTGTCGGAGCTTCTGAAGGACCTACTTGACGTGTTGGCGATGGTCGGCCAGGTTCCCGGAGTAACTGAGGATGTCGTCAATATAAACTATTACAAAGCGTTGGAGGAACTCCCGGAACACCTCGTTCATAAATTCCTGGAAGACGGTTGGCTATGCCGAAGGGCATAACGGGGTACTCGTAGTGGCCAGAAGGAGTAATGAATGCCGTCTTCCACTCATCGCCTTCCCAGATCCGAAGGAGGTTGTACGCACTTCGCAGGTCCAGCTTAGAGAAAATGCGTGCCCCACGGAGTTCCTCTAGTACGGCGGGGAACAAGGGAAGTGAATATGGGAGTTTGACTGTCTGTGAATTCAGTGTTCGGTAATCAATGCAGGACTTCAAGCCCCCGTCCTTCTTACCCTCGAAGAAGAAACTTGATGCTGCTGCCGAACTGGATGGAGGGATGTAACCTTTATTTAGAGCTTCCTGAATGTACTACACCATAGCCTTGCACTCTGGGATGGACAGTGCATGTACATTACCCTTGGGGAGTTTGTGTCCAGGCCGCAGATCAATGGCACAGTCCCATGGCCTATGAGGTGGTAATTTGGTGGCTGCCTGCTTGCTGAAGACATCCTGGAATGCCCTATAATCAGATGGGATGGTGGGAGTAGTACAGGGTTCGGGGCTCTCTACCCACGTGTATAAGGTGTGATTCGTGCCGTTTCTAAGGCTTAGCAGGCGATGGAGAAAGAGCAGTCTACCCTCCAGTCGCCGTCAGTCTGTCAAATTTTGAATGGGATTAATAGGAAGGGCAGACGACAGACCCACGGTGGCGTCACGGCAACATCACTGTAGAACCAATCATAGGCGGCGATGTGACGGCGGCGTACGTGATAAATTTACATAAAAAACTGACGTGTGATAGGTACGTCTGAACTAGGTACGCCGGATATATATACGTCGTCTCTATGTACGTTGCATTATATGACGCCTGATATATACGTCGTCTCTATGTACGTCGCATTATATGATGCCTGATATATACGTCGTCTCTATGTGCGTCGCATTATATGACGCCTGATATATACGTCGTCTCTATGTACGTCGCATTATATAAGGCCTGATACATTGTATCTTCCACCTTTAAACACATTTAAAAGCATTTGTATTTGCATTACTATATGTATTTGTTATAGGCTATTGATTTTACAGTAATTAGTTAACTAACAAGTGGCAATATTGTTTGTGTGTGTGTGTGTGTGTGTGTGTGTGTGTGTGTGTGTGTGTGTGTGTACAGGGCCGCTGCTGGTTAAATGGGTGCCCTCTTGTTGTGCCCCCTTCCTCAAATATTATGGAAGTAAAATAAAAACCACCTACTATAGGAGTCAAAATATAACTTTAATAACATCTAAAAGTATATTGTCATGAATCTGGTTACCACTCACTCTACTGCACATCACCCATGGACTACATCTCCCATCATGCACTGCACTCACACTCTCCCGTCCACCATTACACCAATCACACAGCTGTCACCATTCACTCATCAACCCTAATTGCCTCACCACACCTGCACCTCATTCACTCACTCACATAAAAGCAGCACACAAACACTCACTCACTGCGAAGTCTTGTTTTGCCCTGGCTACATTTCTGAGCGTTCTTCCCCGTATCTGTTATCTCTGTGTGTGACCCCGGACTGCCTGACCTTGGACTTCTGAACCTGTGCCTGTGACCTCGACCCCAGCCTGGTATTGTTTACGTCTCTGCTCTGCCTCCGATATTCCTGTTATGCCCTCTGACCATTGCCTGTGTGATTCTGCCTCTGTCCAATAAATATATATTACTGCACTTGGATCCCCTGCCTTTGACCAGTCTTTACAGAAGACTTCGCCACCTCAGATCCAGCAGCATCATCTCACCTACCCAGCTCAACTATGGACAGCATAAGCCTACTCCTACATCTTCGCCAGGGAGGCCTGACTATGGAAGAGTATGTTCACCAGTTTTGTGAGCTGTCTTACCAGGTACCGTTGTACGACGAGTATCTGTTCAAGGACTTGTTTTATTTCGGACTCACTAGTCAGGTCAAGGCCAGGTTTAACAAATCTTTGTTTTCTGGAAGAGTGTATCATGGGAGTTTGAGGGGCCTTTTGAACTATGCTTTATCGTGTGCTGGCTCTTCCTTCACTGTGGGTGTTCTAGAGCCCGCTCCGTCCCAGGAGCTCGCAGAGTCCGCTCCAGAGGCCGCTCCGTCCCAGGAGCTCGCAGAGTCCGCTCCAGAGGCCGCTCCGTCCCAGGAGCTCGCAGAGTCCGCTCCAGAGGCCGCTCCGTCCCAGGAGCTCGCAGAGTCCGCTCCAGAGGCCGCTCCGTCCCAGGAGCTCGCAGAGTCCGCTCCAGAGGCCGCTCCGTCCCAGGAGCTCGCAGAGTCCGCTCCAGAGGCCGCTCCGTCCCAGGAGCTCGCAGAGTCCGCTCCAGAGGCCGCTCCGTCCCAGGAGCTCGCAGAGTCCGCTCCAGAGCCCGCTCCGTCCCAGGAGCTCGCAGAGTCCGCTCCAGAGCCCGCTCCGTCCCAGGAGCTCGCAGAGTCCGCTCCAGAGCCCGCTCCGTCCCAGGAGCTCGCAGAGTCCGCTCCAGAGCCCGCTCCGTCCCAGGAGCTCGCAGAGTCCGCTCCAGAGCCCGCTCCGTCCCAGGAGCTCGCAGAGTCCGCTCCAGAGCCCGCTCCGTCCCAGGAGCTCGCAGAGTCCGCTCCAGAGCCCGCTCCGTCCCAGGAGCTCGCAGAGTCCGCTCCAGAGCCCGCTCCGTCCCAGGAGCTCGCAGAGTCCGCTCCAGAGCCCGCTCCGTCCCAGGAGTTCGCAGAGTCCGCTCCAGAGGCCGCTCCGATCCAGGAGCTCGCAGAGTCCGCTCCAGAGGCCGCTCCGATCCAGGAGCTCACAGAGTCCGGCACTCCGGGTCCCCTCCTGGTTCCGTCCGTTTCCCCAGAGCCCCTGCTGGCCCTTTCCGGCTCTTCTTCGTCTCCGCTGGTCCCGCCCAGCTCGCCTTCGCCGCTGGTCCCGCCCAGCTCTCCTTCGCCGCTGGTCCCGCCCAGCTCTCCTTCGTCTCCGCTGGTCCCGCCCAGCTCTCCTTCGTCTCCGCTGGTCCCGCCCAGCTCTCCTCCGTCTCCGCTGGTCCCGCCCAGCTCTCCTTCGTCTCCGCTGGTCCCGCCCAGCTCTCCTCCGTCTCCGCTGGTCCCGCCCAGCTCTCCTCCGTCTCCGCTGGTCCCGCCCAGCTCTCCTCCGTCTCCGCTGGTCCCGCCCAGCTCAACAATGCCTCCGCTGGTTCCGTCCAGTTCTACCGAGCGCCCAAGAGAGTCAGAGCCACCTGAGTGCCCAAGAGAGTCAGAGCCGCCCGAGCGCCACCGAGATTTAGCGCTTCCAGAGTGCCCCCTCGAGGTAGTGGAGTTCACCAAGAACTTTCATGGAGGGAGCTCCCCTCCATTGCTCACGGAGACCCCGGACCCGCCATGGCCCATGAGGTCCCCTGATCCATCATGGCTGCCCGAGTCCCCGGATCTACCATGGCCGCTTAAACTCCCTGCCTCGGTTCCTGAAACCAAATGTGCTCTCTCTGCATCTTGTGTCTCCGTTTCCTCTAGGTCCCAGTCTCGGCCAGGGATCTCTGCTCCGCCCTGGAGGGCGCCTGTCTCGTCTGCTCCGCCCTGGTGGGCGTCTGTCTCGTCTGTTCCTCCCTGGAGGGCGTCTGTCACGTCTGCTCCGCCCTGGTGGGCGTCTGTCTCGTCTGCTCTGCCCTGGAGGGCGCCTGTCATGTCTGCTCCGCCCTGGTGGGCGTCTGTCTCGTCTGCTCCGCCCTGGTGGGCGCCTGATCTGCCAGAGTCACCCCACGTCTCCGCCGACCTGCCAGAGTCACCCCACGTCTCCGCCGACCTGCCAGAGTCACCCCACGTCTCCGCCGACCTGCCAGAGTCACCCCACGTCTCCGCCGACCTGCCAGAGTCACCCCACGTCTCCGCCGACCTGCCAGAGTCACCCCACGTCTCCGCCGACCTGCCAGAGTCACCCCACGTCTCCGCCGACCTGCCAGAGTCACCCTCACGTCTCCGCCGACCTGCCAGAGTCACCTCACGTCTCCGCCGACCTGCCAGAGTCACCTCACGTCTCCGCCGACCTGCCAGAGTCACCTCACGTCTCCGCCGACCTGCCAGAGTCACCTCACGTCTCCGCCGACCTGCCAGAGTCACCTCACGTCTCCGCCGACCTGCCAGAGTCACCTCACGTCTCCGCCGACCTGCCAGAGTCACCTCACGTCTCCGCCGACCTGCCAGAGTCACCTCACGTCTCCGCCGACCTGCCAGAGTCACCTCACGTCTCCGCCGACCTGCCAGAGTCACCTCACGTCTCCGCCGACCTGCCAGAGTCACCTCACGTCTCCGCCGACCTGCCAGAGTCACCTCACGTCTCCGCCGACCTGCCAGAGTCACCTCACGTCTCCGCCGACCTGCCAGAGTCACCTCACGTCTCCGCCGACCTGCCAGAGTCACCTCACGTCTCTGCTGTCTCCTCCGCCCCGCCCTGGTGGGCTCCTGCCTCATTGGCCCCACATGGACCTGGCCCTCCATTCCCTCCCCCGGTTCCACCTCCGCTCCACCACCCTCCTGGAGTATGCTTTGTGTAAGCGTCTGGAAGCCGCTCTTTGGGGGGGGGCTCTGTCATGAATCTGGTTACCACTCACTCTACTGCACATCACCCATGGACTACATCTCCCATCATGCACTGCACTCACACTCTCCCGTCCACCATTACACCAATCACACAGCTGTCACCATTCACTCATCAACCCTAATTGCCTCACCACACCTGCACCTCATTCACTCACTCACATAAAAGCAGCACACAAACACTCACTCACTGCGAAGTCTTGTTTTGCCCTGGCTACATTTCTGAGCGTTCTTCCCCGTATCTGTTATCTCTGTGTGTGACCCCGGACTGCCTGACCTTGGACTTCTGAACCTGTGCCTGTGACCTCGACCCCTGCCTGGTATTGTTTACGTCTCTGCTCTGCCTCCGATATTCCTGTTATGCCCTCTGACCATTGCCTGTGTGATTCTGCCTCTGTCCAATAAATATATATTACTGCACTTGGATCCCCTGCCTTTGACCAGTCTTTACATATATATAAATTGTATTATTTACAAATTGCAATTGTTGTTTAAGACCGTTATCTATGACTATTATTTTATTAATACAGTTGTCGGATTGATTTTATAGTCTCAAGCAAAATAAAATTAAGCATTTTTACAAAGATAAAATATGCTTTCATTTTTGTAAGGGTTGTGATGTCCACGTTTTTGTTGTTAATGTTGAATAAATTATAGAGGCTGTGTCATCTCTCTCTCTCTCTCTCGCTCTCTCTCTCTTTATATATATATATAAAGGTGATCAAAATGTTACGATTAAGTGGAGATTTGAATTAAATGTTTGGTCATTAGCCTATTTGTGTAGCAGCAGCAATGACCAGGTCTTTGGCTCCCTTTGCAGGCATTTGTAATAACATGTACATAAATTGTTTATTTGGTATTTCATTATGTACTTTAATAGTGTTATTCAATGAAACCATACAATTATGAATTAGCCAATCATTACTGCCTCATTGTTTTATACAGTGGAGGGCAAAGTACACAGATCAAGTACTTGAGTAAAAGTACAGATACGTATAATAAAATATTACTCCAGTAAAAGTAAAAGTACTGCTTTTTCAATTTTACTCGAGTGAAAGTACAAAAGTACTCAATTTTTTATGCACTCAAGTAAAAAAGTACTGATAGACAGATTTATTTTGCCATTTTATATAGACTACTTTATTTAATTTTATATTAGCACATATTTTTATAATCCTACTGCCCCAAATACCTGGGTTTTTCCCAAAATAACCACTATATAGTCAAGATATATATTTTGTTGATATGGACTACGTTGATGAGAGTGATGTAGTAATGTTCACTGTGAAGCTTACACTGCCATGTACCTGAGAGAAAACAGATTTCACCATCTAATTTTCACCAGTAAGGAAAAAGTGTTTTAGAACTTGTTGTTTTGCAGAACGTCAGTTATATATGACATGAGAATTAGGCCTGAAATTAGGAAGAACATTTTAAGGAAAATCTAATTATATTTTCATAATTATTTTTTTTTTCTTCTCAAACCTTGTCTGTGGTGTAAAAACACCCCTGGCCAAATGACCCCAGAGGGCATCACTTCCCACTCTGATAATTACTGTAGTTACTATGTTCTGAACATCACATCCTTTCTTTTTCCCTCAGATGGAATCTATCTAGGTGGCTGCATAAAGATATTTGGACTTTATATCTAAACATTTCCTCAACTTAGCACCAGCAAGCTTGTTAGCTAGACAGTTAGCATCAGCTAACAATATTTACTTATTTTCAGTATGGTTATGAATAAACATTCATATCTGTCTACTCGGCTAGTTGATCTAAACAATATAAAAATGTATACTGTTGATAAACAATATAAAAACAGACGTCACATAGGTCTAAATGCATAGCATTTTAATAAAACTGCTAACGTTACAGCAGCGGGGAATATGAACGTGCATGAGTTATTTTATTTAATCTGTGTTATTTTAATGTTTTGTTGTTTGACCTAAAACATAACGTTAGAGACACTGATGTTGATCTGTCTGCATTCAAGCATTTCAGTGGGCTTAAATAGATCACAGCAGATTTAGTTCACAAACAACTGACAGTTTTGACCTAAATATTATTTTCAGTTACAATAATTAATCCCAAAAATTCGACATTAGTAACTTACTTTTCGCAGCAGCTGTTGCACGCCTGCTCACAAGATCTCCCGGTTCTTTACTTGTGAGTTCAGTTCACTTAAGAAGACTCGCTCTAAACGGATCATTTGAATCAGTGAGTTTTCGACTCGAGAACAGCTGCAATCGGATCATTGCAGTTCGTGAATGAATCGTTTGTTGAGATTTGCGAACCGAGGTTCATTGAAAAGAATCAGTTTGTTCATGAATCAGACACCGCTTCTGCGTCTCGGAGCACGTGATGTATTATAAGGAGTAACGATATGTTTTATGAAATGTAGTGAAGTAAAAAGTACGATCTTATGCTTTGGAATGTAGGCTCAAAATAAAACTACTCCAGTAAAGTACAGATACTTGAAAAATTTACTTAAGTACAGTAACGAAGTTGTTTTACTTCGTTACTGACCACCACTGTTTTTATATAATGCATTTTAAGTCATTTGAATTTGACTTGCATCTTTTTCGATGATTTTTGGTTGTATTCGGGATAAAACCGTGGCTAAATATTATTAAATGTGTTACATCAAAGGAATAGCCTAACATGGTAACTTCAGACCTAAAAGAGGAGCAGTTATAATAGATAACTATAACTTCTCAGGAGGAGAACAGCTAATTCTAAACCAGGGGTTGTCAGCTCTGGTCCTCAAGGTCCACTTTCCTGCAGATATTACCTCCAACCCTAATCAGTTGAGAACTCATGGTTTAGAATTTGCTGTTCTCCTCCTGAGAAGGATATCAGCCTCCGAGTCATTATGTGGTTGAAGAATCCCACAAGGATACTGATAACGCCACACAGCCAAAACAAGCACTGCTCATGGACATCCCGGCTGAGCCCTGCCCACAGAGCTCATCACATGCAGACTGTGACGTATTACAACAGCTCCAAGACTCAGTACCCAAGGACGACTTTCTGGAAAACAGCCTGGGAAGCCAGGACAACACATCACAGTCCCCGGAAACACCAGAGCTAGAGCCCCGCTCACCAGACACACTATCCCTCTCTCCAGCATCTCCACTTCTAAGCTTTTCACAGAAGATGGAGGAATTGGTGTATGCTGGGACCAAACTCTCTGCAAGCCCCCAGATATCAACAAAAAAACGGCGGGCCCCCCAACCACCAGAGACTGCAGGCTCAGCTCTCCCGCCTCCTTATGTGAGAGCTCTCCGACCGAGTGCCACAACGCCAGGGCCCAAACCCTCCTCCATCTGCTGTAGGTGAACCAAAAACAACTGATAACAGCTCTCAGTGATATGTGTCGGGTCCCCGCTATATTAGCAGCAACATTTACAAACGTTTACAAAACAAGCGGGAACCCAGTATGCCTGTAGCCTTCTCTATTTCTGTTTTATCACGTGATAGAAGGTCTAAGGCCTTCTCAAGCCGTACGGCTGACCCATCTAATCTGTGGCCTGTAATGCATCAGTCTAAGATTGCTGTAGAGACAAAATGTAATTCCATCAAGTTAGCATTTTTAAACACTCGTTCACTAAAAAATTAATTATTTGTGATCAATGATTTAATAACCACAAACAACCTGGATTTTATTTTTCTAATTGAAACATGGCTAGAAGACAACTGCAGTGCAACAGTCCTCACTGAAACAGCCCCTCCTAACTTTAATTTTATAAGTGTCTGCAGGACTGTTAGGAGAGGTGGAGGTGTAGCTGCTCTGTTTAAAGATGTTTATCAATGCAAGCAAGTGTCATTTGGTCAGTACTTGTCTTATGAATATCTAGGTATTGTGCTGAAAGGTGCCCCACGCATTCTGTTTATCATCATTTACAGGCCTCCAAAATACTCTCCAGCCTTTGTTGAAGAGTTCACAGAACTGTTATCAATGATTTCCTCAGAGTTTGACTGTTTTGCTATTGCAGGGGATTTTAATATTCACATAGATAATTCTGAAATCAAAACTACAAAATAAATTATAACTGTTTTAAACACTTTTGACCTGATTCAGCATGTGCATGGACCCACACACAATCGTGGACACACTCTAGATTTACTCATCAGTAGAGGTCTAAACATTTCATCCATTGTCATTAAGGATGTAGCTCTGTCTGATCACTTCTGTATTTTATTTGATATATTGATCTCTGTCACCACTGAATCTAGATCTGTCTCTGTCAGAAAGAGATGCATTAATGAGAACACTAGTGTGCTATTTATGAAGGCAATATCTTTAACACCAAGCATTTCTGCAGACTCTGTTGATCTTCTCCTGGATTCATTTAACTCAAAAGTTAGGAATGTTATTGATGATATTGCACCGATAAAGGTCAGCAAGAAGAATGGCAGACAAAAATAATTTTGGAGAAAATCAACAGCAGTTCAGAATATGAAAAGACAATGCAGAAAAGCTGAGCGGATGTGGCGGAAGACGAAACTTGAAATATACTATAGCATCTATAAAGAGAGCCTTCATGCTTTCAATTTGGAACTAGCCACAGCTGGACAGACCTTCTTCTCAAACCTTATAAACAGTAACTTAAACAACACTCGCACTCTTTTTGCTACTGTTGAGAGACTGACAAACCCCCCAAGTCAGATTCCCAGTGAAATGCTCTCTGACAGCAAATGCAATGAGTTTGCTTCCTTCTTTTCAGAGAAGATCAGTAATATCAGGAAGGAGATTGGCACATCTTCCTGTAATACAGAGGTCACACAGATTCGACAGCAATCTCAAAAAGAAGTGACTATGTCTGTTTTTAAAACAATTGATAGCAAAATTTTGGAAGAAATAGTACAGCATCTTAAATCGTCAACCTGCTATCTTGAAACACTTCCCACATATTTTTTCAAAAGTGTGCTTAACTGTTTAGAAGCAGATCTCTTAGAAGAGGTGAACACCTCACTTCTTTCTGGGACTTTTCCAAACTCCCTAAAAACTGCAGTTGTTAAGCCCCTTCTGAAAAAGCGCAATCTTGATAAAACCATGTTGAGCAATTATAGACCAATATCAAATCTTCCTTTCATAGGTAAGATTATTGAAAAGGTAGTTTTTAATCAGCTGAACAACTGCTTAAACTCAAATGGATACCTGGATAATTTTCAATCTGGTTTCCGCATGCATCACAGCACAGAGACAGCACTCATTAAGATAATAAATGATATTCGCTTTAATTCTGATTCTGGCAAAATATCAGTGCTGGTACTACTAAATCTTAGTGCTGCGTTTGACACTGTCGATCATAACATACTTCTAGAGAGACTGGAAAACTGGGTCGGGCTTTCTGGGATGGCACTCAAATGGTTCAGGTCATACTTAGAAGGGAGAGGTTATTATGTGAGTATAGGAGAGCATAAGTCTAAGTGGACGTCCATGACATTAGTAGTCATGTCAAAGCAGTAACTAAATCAGCATACTATCATCTCAAAAACATGGCAAGAATTAGATGTTTTGTTTCCAGTCAAGACTTGGAGAAACTTGTTCATGCCTTTATCACCAGCAGGGTGGATTATTGTAATGGTCTCCTCACCGGCCTTCCAAAGAAGACCATTAGACAGCTGCAGCTCATCCAGAACGCTGCTGCCAAGATTCTGACTAGAACCAGAAAATCTGAGCATATCACACCAGTCCTCAGGTCCTTACACTGGCTTCCAGTTACATTTAGGATTGATTTTAAAATACTTTTACTTGTTTATAAGTCACTCAATGGTATAGGACCTAAATATATTGTAGATATGCTCACTGAATATAAACCTAACAGACCACTCAGATCATTAGGATCGAGTCAGTTAGAAATACCTAGGGTTCACACAAAACAAAGGGAGTCCGCTTTTAGCTATTATGCCGCCCGCAGCTGGAACCAGCTTTCAGAAGAGATCAGATGTGCTAAAACATTAGCAACACTTAAATCCAGTCTCAAAACTCAGCTATTTAGCTGTGCATTTGTTCACTGTAAACCCAGATTTTGATTCAACTCAAAGAGATTGAGTACATATTACTTAAATGTGTCTAATTTATTGACATTACTTGTTAATTCTGATTAAGCTGAACTTTTTCTTGTCCTTTCTTATTGTAATTGAGTTTTTAAGTCCAATCAGTAGTGTCTACTCAAACAAACTGAGTTTGTATTACTTAAACATGTGTCTTTCTTTACATTAATTATGAATTCTGAGTAAACTGTACTTTTTAATGGCCTATCTTATTGTAATTATGTGTTTGAGCTAAAACAACTTAATATCATCAAGTTTTGCCTGTCCAACGGTAAGTTCAGAGGGTCAAAAACATAATACGATATCGCAAATTATTTTCCATATGGAGTCACTGGTAAGTTCGTGATTTCTGGACGTTATTGTTGTGTCCCTGATGTTAACATACATTTGATCAAACCTCATTTAAAATTTAGTCTGCATTTATTTTATAGACGGACATATATTTTTTAAGTATTTTATTCATCAGCATGATAATCTGCATTTATATTATAGAGAGATTTTTTTAACAAAAAGTATTTTATTCCAGACCTGAGCTTTTACTTTGAAAAGTAGAAGCTCTGTGAAGCTTTTATTTTGAAATGTAGAAGCTCGTGGACGGCACAAGGCGGGATGGCATGACACGGCATTGACGTCACCCATGCAACCGGACTGAGTTTTGCAGTTTGTCTGAGCAACCGGGCTGAGTTTTGCAGTTTGTCAACCAAATTTGAAGAGGTGCAGTACAATATTGTAATGATTGGCAGTAAAGATGAAGAGATTTTTTTTTCTTTTCTTACCATCACTGAGGAAACTACACACTAGAACCCTATTAGGCCATGGCTTTGTTTTTTTTGTTGCTAAAAAAAAGGACATGTTCAATAAAAATACAATTGGATCAGTGTAATATTAGCATTTGTTTATCAGGCTCCTATGCATAGATTTCTATCAATCAATCAATCAATCAATAATCAATAATAATTTTATTCCGGTCCTCACAAACACATTTTCACAAATTAAAAAATTCAAAGTACTTCTACCTAAGTGCCGGTACTTCTGAATGGGCTGAGGCTGGGTTTTAGCGAGTTTGAAGTGGAAATATTGAACATATACTATGTGCGGAGAGCATTCACTCAATATTGTTGTTTAATTTTTTATTTTGCCATCTATCTATTTTATATATATATATATATAAATGAGCAGAAAAATGACTTTTTCAGGATGCTGTATTTTAAAGATAATTTTGAGAAATCAAAATACAAAAGTGACACAGATCCGTATTGGAAAAGGAAACAATATTTTCCAAGTTTATTTGAAGAATCATTAACCAATATGGTCCATGCACCTGTGGAACAGTTATTAAGATGTTAACAGTTAACAGACTTTAGAGAATTACTCACAATTACAAATACTTAGAGCACTAAAGAGACCTGTCCACTGGCTCTAAAAATTAGGATCTGTCATCAACCGTGCAAGCATGCCATAAACTTGCTCCAGGAGCCACGATGACTTGATATGGACAGAGCAAAAACTGCAATATCCACAATGTGCCCTAACACAGAGTTACATGGAGACAGAAAGGACTGGCCATCCTTGCAGTGTCAAGTTATGTACATGTGACCATATATGCCCCCAGAATTGTTTGAGAACTTGCAAATTCCTTCACACCAAGAAATGGCTAATCTGTTGCAGAACAAACTGCATTGTAGTTTGATATAGAGCCAAATATAAATGTTTAGAATTGACCAGTTAAAGCCAAGCTAAATAATACAACTGCAGCTCCCACTACAGTCTATAAACTGTATATTACCTTCTAAACTTATAATCATACAAAATTGAAAATGTCTTTTTATATTTTCAGGACTCAGCAGGAGCATCTACAGAGTTATTGGAAGCATATTATCTGTCTGCCTGGAGCATGGAGGGATAGGCCCCCATGTTTTTTCACACAGACTTCTTTGCCAGTTGATCGGTGAGCCAAGACCCCCTGTTGATATTATGGAGGTGGATGACGAAGAACTGAAACAACAGTTTCAGAAGGCCAGTTGCAAATTAAAGCAATAACATTTTTAAGACATTTGCTAAAAAAATTCAGGTTAACCATTTTGAGACCATATACCAAATTTGACATTTTACCACTTGCACACTGATACTTGTGCCAGATGTAATCATTGAAGTATTTATTTCTTAGTACAGACAACCCCGCTGAGGCAAAATTAAACACATGGATTATATGAGAATATTAACTGTTAATTATTAACAACTATTAGCAACATGAAATACAAATGTTATAGTGTTAGTCTTAGAAGTGGTGAACACCTCACTTCTTTCTGGAACTTTTCCAAACTCCCTGAAAACTGCAGTTGTTAAGCCCCTTCTGAAAAATCGCAATCTTGATAACACTGTGTTGAGCAACTATAGACCAATATCAAATCTTCCTTTCATAGGTAAGATTATTGAAAAGGTAGTTTTTAATCAGCTGAACAACTACTTACATTCAAATGGATACCTGGATAATTTTCAATCTGGTTTCCGCGTGCATCACAGCACAGAGACAGCACTCATTAAGATAATAAATGATATTCGTTTTAATTCTGATTCTGGCAAAATATCAGTGCTGGTACTACTAGATCTTAGTGCTGCGTTTGACACTGTCGATCATAACATACTTCTAGAGAGACTGGAAAACTGGGTCGGGCTTTCTGGGATGGCACTCAAATGGTTTAGGTCATACTTAGAAGGGAGAGGTTATTATGTGAGTATAGGAGAGCATAAGTCTAAGTGGACGTCCATGACATGTGGAGTCCCACAAGGCTCAATTCTTGCACCGCTCTTGTTTAGCCTGTATATGCTCCCACTAAGTCAGATAATGAGAAAGAACCAAATTGCCTATCACAGCTATGCTGATGATACCCAGATCTACCTAGCCTTATCTCCAAATGATTATAGCCCCATTGACTCCCTCTGCCAATGCATTGATGAAATTAACAGTTGGATGTGCCAAAACTTTCTTCAGTTAAACAAGGAGAAAACTGAAGTCATTGCATTTGGAAACAAAGATTAAGTTCTCAAGGTGAATGCATACCTTGACTCTAGGGGTCAAACAACTAAAGACCAAGTCAGAAATCTTGGGGTGATTCTGGAGACAGACCTTAGCTTTAGTAGTCATGTCAAAGCAGTAACTAAATCAGCATACTATCATCTCAAAAACATGGCAAGAATTAGATGTTTTGTTTCCAGTCATGACTTGGAGAAACTTGTTCATGCCTTTATCACCAGCAGGGTGGATTATTGTAATGGTCTCCTCACCGGCCTTCCAAAGAAGACCATTAGACAGCTGCAGCTCATCCAGAACGCTGCTGCCAGGATTCTGACTAGAACCAGAAAATCTGAGCATATCACACCAGTCCTCAGGTCCTTACACTGGCTTCCAGTTACATTTAGGATTGATTTTAAAATACTTTTACTTGTTTATAAGTCACTCAATGGTATAGGACCTAAATATATGGCAGATATCCTCACTGAATATAAACCTAACAGACCACTCAGATCATTAGGATCGAGTCAGTTAGAAATACCTAGGGTTCACACAAAACAAAGGGAGTCCGCTTTTAGCTATTATGCCCCCCGCAGCTGGAACCAGCTTTCAGAAGAGATCAGATGTGCTAAAACATTAGCCACATTTAAATCCAGTCTCAAAACTCATCTATTTAGCTGTGCATTTGTTGAATGAGCGCTGTGCTACGTCCGAACTGACTGCATTGTATTTTATGTATAATCATTTTCTATTTAACTGTTTTAAATCTCATTTAAATCAATTTCTATATCATTTTAAAATTCCTTGTTTTATTATTTTTAACTTCTTGTTTTTATTGCTGTGAATGATTATTTCACTTTCTTTTATGTAAAGCACTTTGAATTACCAATGTGCATGAAATGTGCTATATAAATAAACTTGCCTTGCCTTATATATGAATATATTAAATATGAATGTATATACATAAACAAAAAATTATAGGAAAAAAGTCAAAATGTCAGGTCCACTCATTACTTGCTTTGTACCTTTAATTCAAGTCAAGTATTTCATATCATTGAAATCTACTAACAGAACATGTACTTGTGACATGAGCAGTAAAGATAATTGTTGTGTTTATTGTAGATTCAACAAGCAAAACAGTGGAGGAAACAAGGGATGCTGTAGAAGAGGCAGCCTCCAACCTGGCACTCTTAGGGTCCTTGACTGTCGTCTGGTCATTAAGTGACCGTGATGACATTTTTTGAATTCCTCTTTACATTATTATAATAGGGTAGACTGGAAGCACCCTTGAGACAGTAAGTGTTTTTATTGCGACAGTTGTTTCTGGTACATAACCTTTTTGTGCAAGTAAATGCCCTGACTGCTGTTTTAAAAGGTTAATTCACCTAAAGATTTAAAATTCTGTCATTAATTACTCACCCTCATGTTGTTCCAGCCCCTCAAGTAATTTTTTTTACAACACAAATTAAGATATTTTTGAAGAATTCAGACAGCTCTATGATCCTTCATAGACAGCAAGATTAAATCCACGATCAAGGTCCAGAAACAGCAAGGAGATAGGTAAAATAATGTCATTTTGGAGAATATCCACTGAATGCAAGCAGCGTATGCTATTCTGTGTCAGCTGCATCACACGGATCCGCTTTCTATGTTATATGTGTGCTTTGATTTGAAAGAAAGCAACGTAACGTGTGATGCTGCTGACACAGAATAGCATACGCTGTTAGCATTCAGTGGATTTTCTCCAAAATGACACTAGGATGATGCGGAGGAGACAAATTGTCGAATAAAGTCATGATTTATTTTCATTTGTGCAAAAAAAAAAGTATTCTATTAGCTTCATAACATTACAGTTGAACCCCTGATGCCAAGTGGATTATTTTACCGATCTCCTTGCTATGTTTCTGGACCTTGATAGTGGATGTAACCTTGCTGTCTATGGTGGGTCAGAGAGCTCACGGGATGCATCAAAAATATCTTAATTTGTGTTGCAAAAATGAACGTAAGGGTTTGGAACAACATGAGGGTGAGTAATTAATGACAGATTTTTATTTTTGGGTGAACTATGGCTTTAATGTCTTCATAAGATGCATCTGTTTTTACAACCAGGTAGTAAATGAACTATTCACTGGTGTCTGTTTATGTAATGTCTTCACTAGATTACAGGAGGGCTTGGACACATTGGGGGTGCTACAGGCATTCCAACGAGACAGTGCCCTATTCTGCTTGTTGGTTGGAGGTTCCCCTGCCCCGATGAATGCACAGAGAATAACTGACCTCTTTAAGGTCAATTATTCAGAGAGGGGCACCTCTCGGCAGTTGCAGGAGGAACGTGCGGTGCGGTTGACCAGTGGAGAGACTGGCTTATCGACATAGAGGGTATGCACAGTTTAAGTACAATTAAAAAATGTCAAACACAAACAATGTGTTACATAGTAATGTTAAGTCTAGTGATCCACTTACAATGAACACACTGTCTGCAAGTACTTACATCAACATTGACACTGGGTGTACATATTAAACAACATAATAGTTCTCACAAATTCATTATAATTTGCCACATCCTGGTCTTTTGTGAGCCTTTTCTCACACTACAGATTATTCTGTTGGCTTCCTTTTGCAATGAATATCATAAAGAAAAAATGTCTACATGGTATTAGAGGTGTAAATATTTTATTGCCTTATGATTATATTCAATTACAATTCAGAGGGTAACAAATTGATTACAAACAATTATTAATGCATCACAATGCATCTTTTCAACCAATTATTTAGTGAAAAAATATATTGATAATCACAATATAGCTTTTTGTTGTGTTATTAATAAAAATATGAAACTTTTTTCATATAGCATAAAGCAACAGTGCTTTTTACAATTCTGTTCGTTTAACAATTAGTTAAAAAATTCAGATCTAGACAGAAGCATTCAAGTTACAAAAACAAATTGAATACATGTAAGACAATCACTACTTGCTCTTTAATGTTTTTATTCCAAAAACACTCATTATTGCAGATGAAAAATTGTCACTTCAAAAGCAATAATTCTTATCTTTTATGTTACTTGATGAACATTAATAATAGACAGCAGCTTATGACCATATACACAGATCTAATGTAATGTTACACATCAAATGACCACTCAAGTGCAACCTGAAGTTGCGTTATTTTATATTAAATTATATGTTCAATTTTATTAAATCTGGAGGACATTAACTGGAAAGATGATTGACACTAGGGATGGGTATCGTTAAGGTTTTAACGGTATTACTACTCTTATCGATACTGCTTATCGATCCGGTACTTTAACGGTATTCTTATCGGTACTTTTTGTTATTTATATATATACATACATATATACATACATACATACACATATGTATGAAATATATATTTCTATGATAGATTAGCAGCTTGATTAACATGGCTTTATATTCTGAAATGTTAAATAAATATTTCATTAAATAAATATAAAACATCAATTTGTAAATGCACCAGTGCGCAAGCATTTGTAGTGTTTTATATACATAAGATAAGATAAAGAACATGAACAAAGAAACAAAGTTAAATAAACTGACAAATATACCATTTGTCATACCATAAAAAAAATGTACAAATGTAAAAAAAAAAAGTGCTTTCATTTATCTATGATGGTCTACTAACATTAATGTTCAGGTAAATAATAGCTACAAAATAAATCTAAAAGTGATCAAATATAAATGAACACTGCATAGTTTTCACTGTATATATTGATAGATTAATGCTTATTAATAAAGCTATTACTTTATTCAGATTAAGAGCTGTGAGTGATTTTGAATTTGTATTTTGTTCTTTGATTAACATTGAAGAAGCTCCAATCTGTCACTAAGACAAAATATTGACACACAATTTTCTCCCAATTGTTCTCGTTCACTTGAAGATATAAACTGTGTTTTAAGTGAATACTCTCCAAGCCCTCCGTTTTTACATATTGTGTGTGTATTTGATCGTTTGGACGCGCCCGAAGCTCAAAGTGTACTTTGCTTGTCTGTTTTGGAGCGCGCTGCGCACGCGCACACACACTTCAGCCTGAGGAACAGCGTCTCTCGTGTGGATTGTACTTTCAACGTTTTATTATCAAACATGTCCAGCAATTTAGTAACTGTAAAGACGGCATTTTACAACAATCAACAGACGATTGATCTGATTCTGACGTTAAGTTTTGGTCAGGGAGGAACGAATTCGCGTTCCTGAAGAGAAGGAAGTTATGCTAGAAGAAACACGGCTATAATCTTTAGAAGCTAAAAAAAACATTAAATAAACTAAGTTTAATATAACAGCCACAGGCCTAAAGTGTAAGCATATTTTAATGGTTAGTTCTCTTCTATCATAAACAGGGCTTTCATGTTGCGCGTGCTGAACTCATCCACATGAGCGATCTCGCTTCTGATTTGGGAATAGCAAAAATGCATCATAGACAAGAGTTTGAATATTATTGCATATAAAAACAGCTGGTGACTCTGGCGGGATAGAATTTACAAGATAATGTGTATATATATAGCAATAATAAATGTATGTGTGTTTTCTTAATTTCTCCAGTACCGATAACAGAACCGTTAACGTCAGAGCTTATCGTTACTCCGGTTTTTTATAATTTAGCCCCGAGACCGATTAAATACCGGGTTTCGGTACCCATCCCTAATTGACACACCAGTATACGGTGATAAGATGCTCTTAACTAAGCGACATAGCTTCCATAAAACAATTTTTTTTAATTAAATTACAGTATGAAAGCAATTCTACCATTTTGGTACATGCTTAAAAGTATGCACTTTTTCTTCCCAAATAATTACATACTTTTAGGACTGGGTATAAGTATGTGAACTGGGACACACCAACCATTTCACTCAGATACACATTACAAAAGAGAAGAAAAGGCCTGCATAGCTTTAATTTATGCAGACTTTATATATTTAAATTTCTCAATGCCCCCTCCCTTTTACATTTCAGGCAGAGATGCTGTGCTGACAGTGGAAGACACGGACATCACCGTTACATTTGACAAACTTTTAATGTTTGCCACTGGCACAGACCAGATTCCAGCTATGGGATTTGATCCAGAACCTACACTACAAGTTTTACACATTCCAGTAAATGGATCACAACGAATGTATCCAGAGGCTAACACATGCGGTTTAGTTCTGAGGCTTCCACTGCATGCCTCATATGAAAGCTTTAATAACAGCATGATTTTAGGCATTGTTCAGTCCCCACATTTTGGACTAGCCTAGTATTACAGGAAAGTAAAAGAAAAAAAAGTTAAATGATTGATAAAGAAAATAAGAAAAATGTGTGGAAAAAAACACATGAGGGTAAGATATTAATTTACTGTGGTGGCAACATACTCCTCCGGCGTTGGTGTCTTGTGTTGCCCATCACCCCCCATACACGTGGAGGCTACTTGAGTGGTAGGTGACTGAGGACGAGGACCGCATGTGATCAAAATTAAGGTGACTGGGATCTGGTGATTGCGGTTGACGCCGGTGACTGTGACTCTCTGACAGGTCTAACATCCCTAAATCTGCCCACATTGCAACACAGTTAATTAAATTCAAGATTCAATTCAAGACTATTTGTATAGGGCTTTTTACTATACAATTGTTGCAAAGCAGCTTTACAGGAAATTATGTTTTTACAATAGATTTATATATTGTAGAAGCTTAATATTAACTTATGGCAAAATTTGGTTAATTCTGTATACTCTCCGAGGGTTGGCTTCCCCTGAGGTCCTCCGAGGGGTTGGCATCATCTCTTCTCAGGTGTTCGGTCATCTCAGATCATTTAAGGGTTGGATCCAGACTGAAGCTTGTGTAATTCCTAGTTACAGAAACAGAGAACCAAATAGAGACATAATTAGCATAGCTGTTGTTCCATCCAAACAAAAATTATTTGTTCAACCCAAGCTAAAGCATAATAATGTGCGTTTGATCAGATATACCTGCAGTACAAGATTATTAGATGCATTATATAAGTGCCTGACTAAAGAGATGTGTCTTTAATCTAGATTTAAACAGAGAGAGTGTGTCTGAACCCCGAACGTTATCAGGAAGGCTATTCCAGAGCTTGGGAGCCAAATATGAAAAAGTTCTACCTTCTTTAGAGGACTTTGCTATCCTAGGTACTACCAAGAGTCCAGAGTTTTGCAACTTTAGGGAGCAGTTGGATTGTAGCATGGTAGAAGATTAGTTAGGTACGCAGGAGCTAAACCATTTAGAGCCTTATAGGCAAGTAATACAATTTTGTAACTGATACGGAACTTAATAGGTAGCCAGTGCAGAGACTGTAAAATTGGAGTAATATGATCATACTTTCTTGACCTGGTAAGGACACTAGCTGCAGTATTTTGTACTGTCTGTAGCTTTTTTATTGAAGATGCAGGACAACCACCAAGCAGTGCATTACAATAGTCCAGTCTAGAGGTCATGAATGCATGACATGGCTTTTCTGCATCAGAAACAGTTAACATGCTCAGTAGCTTGGCAATGTTTCTAAGATGGAAGAATGCTGTTTTTGTTACAAGAGAAATTTGAGTTTTAAAAGATAAGCTGCTGTCTAATATAACACCCAGAGGAAGCATAAATGGATTACAAACCCAGTTTTGACTGTAGAGGAAGTAACAGTAATCCGTCTAGTTGCAAATTGTGATCCAAGAGATTCTGTGTACTGTTTTTTGGTCCAATAAGTAATCTTATCTGAATTTAATAGGAGAAAATTATTGGTCATCCAATCTTTTACATTTTTAACACACTCCGTAAGCTTAGATAATTTACAAGTTTAATCTAGTCTTGTTGAGATATATAGTTGAGTTTCATCAGCATAACAATGGAAACTAATCCCGTATTTTCTAATAATATTACCAAGGGGCAACATGAATATTGAAAATAGCAGAGGATCCAGGACAGATCCCTGTGGTACTCCATACTTTACTGCTGATAATTGAGATGACTCCCCTTTTAAAGAAACAAAGTGGTATCGATCGGACAGGTAGGATCTAAACCATCTTAAAGCCTGCCCTTGAATTCCCGTATAGTTTTGTAATCGATCTATGAGTATGTCATGATCTATAGTGTCGAACGCAGCACTAAGATCGAGTAAAACTAGCAATGAGATGTAGCCTTGGTCTGACGCAAGAAGCAAGTCATTGGTAATTTTAACAAGTGCAGTTTCTGTGCAATGGTGGGGCCTAAAACCTGACTGAAATTCTTCATAGATATATTTTTGCAAGAAGGAGCACAATTAAGACAACTTTTTCAAAAAAAATGAGAAACTAAAGATTTGAAATGGGTCTGTAATTTTCTAGTTCATTCACTAAGATCTAGTTTTGGTTTTTTAATAAGAGGCTTAATAACCACCCGCTTGAATGATTTTGGGAAATGACCTAAAGATAACGATGAGTTAATAATATTGAGAAGTGATTATTTTGCTACAGGTAACAACTCTTTCAGTAATTTAGTGGGTACAGGATCTAATAAACATGTTGTTGGTTTAGATGCAGTGATAAGTTTGTTTAGCTCATCCTGTCCTATAGTTGTAAAGCACTGCAGTTTTTCTTTGGGTGCGATGAATTAAATACTAGATGCTGTAGAATCTACATTTGTTATTGTATTTCTGTTGTTATCTATCTTATCAGTGAAGAAATTCATAAAGTCATTACTATTAAACTGTGAGGGAACATTTAGATCAGGTGACTTTTGTTTATTTGTTAATCTAGCCATTGTGCTAAATAAAAACCTTGAATTGTTTTGGTTATTATCTATGAGTTTGTGGATATGGTCGGCCCTGGCAGCTTTTACAGCCTGTCTATAGCTAGACATACTGTTCTAAAGACTTCCAAGTAATTTTTTCTCCATTTGCGCTCAAGATTACAAGTTTCTTTCTTGAGAGAATGGGTATAACTGTCGTACATTGCACAACACGCTTTTCTCTAACATTTTTTTATTTGATGAGGTCAACAGTTTCTAACGTATTAGAGAAGATAGTGCCCATGTTGCTAGTAATTTTGTCTAGTTCATTTGTATTTATGCGGGTCAGGGGACTCGGGCGGCCATGGCAGGTCAAGGTACTCAGTGGGCCATGTCGGGTAGCCCCCCCAAAAATTATTATTGGGTAGATCGCAGTCCGGGGGGGCAGTCGGGAAGCACAGACACTAGGGGGGGCTCCCAGACAGGAGGGAGAGGACTCTGTGGGCTCACGGAATGGAGGGAGCTGATTCTGTGGGCTCCCGGACCGGAGGGAGCGGACTCTGGGCTGAGGAGGATGGAGCTGCTTCGGAGGAAGGTGGAGTCTTTGGAGTTGGGCAGGCGGGGGAAGCCGTTGGAGAGGTATGCGGAGGTTCTCGGCATGGGGTGAGCTGGGGAGGCGCTGCGCGTTCCAGCTGGAGCAGGATGACGAGACTCGGGGATTACCTCAACTTCCAAATCGGAACCGTTAAGAAACAGTACAAGATTGATAAGCTCGATCAGGGGACAATTACCAGTGGGAAAATCGCAGCTTATGGTCTCGTCATCCAACCCCAGATGGAAGCATGCACCTAGAGCGGCGTCATGCCAGCTCACCCGGTTCGAGAGCTCGAGAAACTCCTCCACATGTCTCTCCAACCTCAGACCACCCTGCCGCAATCCTCATAGCGCGTCCTCAGCTGTAGTCATAGTTGGTCAGGTTTTCTGTCATGGTGCACCAAGCACAGAACGAGGAGATGTGGAATTCTTCAACAAACAGACCTTTAATGGACCACAAGCAGGATCACTGGGAACGTAGGAGACCAGAATGACATATATATAAAACAGCCGACAGAAAACATGGGGCAGAACACACTATAAATAGACAGAACTAACGAGGGACACCTGGAACATAATCAAGACACACGGCTGGGACTAACTGAACTAATAATGAACAGGAAACAGGAAGGACCATATATGGGCAAAAGAGGGAGGGAAATACTAGACATGGGGGAATAGGTCTGAGATATTTGTGCTTTATACTAATGAGTGCCAAATGCAACTAGAAAGGTTTTATATCATTAAGTTTGTGGATGATTCAGTGATTGTTTCACTTTTAAATAGTGAGGATATAGATCATGGTCCTGTATTAACAGATTTTATTGATTGGTGTAAATTGTCCTTTTTGGACATTAATGTACTTAAAACTAAAGAGATGATTATAGATTTTAGGAAGAATCATATGGTCATCTTTCCTGTGGTTATAAAATATCACGTAGTTGAGGTTGAACATCAATTTAAATACCTTGGTACTGTAATAGAGGAAAAGTTTACCTTTGAGGCTCATGTGGATACTGTGTGTAAGAAAGCCCACCAGCGTATGTTCTATCTGCGAAAGCTTTGTAGGTTTAAAGTGGATAGTACTTTCATGAAGATATTTTACTCTTGTTGTATTAATTCTGTCATTACTTTCTCATTTGTGTGTTGGTATAGGTCACTTAGTGTTAAAAACAGAAACAGACTACAGGGTATAGTTAAAGTGTGTGGTAAGATTGTTGGCACCACTTTAAATTATTTGAATGACTTATATAAGGCCAGGACTTAAAAGGCTGAGTTAATTGTGAATGATCCCAGCCATCCCTTGCAGTATATTTTTAAGTTGTTTCCAGATATTATTTGCCTGTATGTAGGACTAATAAGTTAAAAAATTATTTTACACTAGCTGCCATTGGTTTTTTAAATTACAAATAATTGTATGTATATTATTAATGGAAGTCATTGTTTTTGTTTGTGCGTTGTGGTGCTTGTCATGAAAAGACAAGCACCTTTAGCATTTCCTAAACATTAGAAATGTTTTTCTAACATGCTTGTTAGAAAAATAAGACGCTGGATACTTTTAAAAACTGAAACGTGTTATCTAGTCAGCAAAAAACAAAACAATTTTCATTTCTGCTTTGCATGCTATATAAAGTGGAGCTGTTTCCTCAAACAGCAGTTATTTCACACCACAATACTGAACAACCACTAAGTGTTTTTATGTAGATCATTATAGGAGTTTTTATTTTAAAATAAAACACCAAATACCTTCATTTTAAGTGTTTCAAAACTACAAAATAGAGCAGCCACACCATGTATTAAAATAAACTACTGAATTTTATATTTTAAAAATACTACAAAATAGTTTTACAAGTTAGCATGGAATTTCTTCACAAACCTTCCATCAATTGGCCTATTTGATCTATCCCTTCACCATCACACTGATTCAGTTGATTATGTAAACAATGTTTGATAGCAACAGCTTGTTTCTGCCCAAGTCATGCAATAAATCTGACATATGCAATCAGTTAACAGATTAAATATTCACATATTCATGTGCTCTCCCACACTGTAAAAAGTAATGAATGAATGAATGAATGATGCATTTATATAGCGCTTTTTGTGTATTGTTGTACACCCAAAGCGCTTTACAGTCATGTGGGGGGGTCTCTCCTCAACCACCACCAGTGTGCAGCATCCACTTGGACTTAACTTAAAAAGTGAGGAAATCCATTGTCTTAAAATTATTTAATAAATAATAATTTAACAAAAAAAGTTAACTGACAATTGACAATACATTTAACTTTTTAAATGTATAACTTAATTTTTGTTAAGAATTTTAAGGCAACAGGTTTCCAATTTTTTTTTAGCTAAGTCAACTTATCACTTTTTACAGTGAAAAGAAGCCTATTTATGTAATACTGTGTGTCATCAAGCAGCACGCAGACTCAACCAGAGTAAAACAAGCAACGTTTCACAAAAGTTAAATATTTCATTGTGTTTGGGGCAAATATCTGCACTCCTTGAATGCCTAATTTGGAGACTGTAGCTAACTACTTTAATCACTGTGAATACAATTTTAAATAAAATGTTTCATCTTAAAATAATTTGTTACCCTTTTTTGAAATATTTTTTTTACAGTGCATATGAAGGTTAGTTTTAACATAACCAACAGCTTAATATTTAACAGTTTTCGAATGACTCATAATTGCATCCTAATTTAGTTACTTGGTGTTTGATAATGAAGGGACTACTTTACATCAGCAACACTGACTCAATGACGAACAAGTCATTCATACGAAGACAACGGTTTTGAATTTTGACAGCTGAATTTCTCAGACCACATTACTAAAACTGCCCGGTCCTGTAGATTTGCATTATATCATATTAAGAAGATAGGGCCCTTTCTCTCGGAACATGCAACACAACTCCTTGTTCAGGCTCTTGTTCTGTCCAGACTTGACTATTGCAATTCTCTCTTAGCAGGTCTTCCAGCCAGTTCCATCAAACCTCTACAATTAATCCAAAATGCTGCTGCAAGATTCATCTTTAATGAGCCGAAAAGAACGCACGTCACACCTCTGTTCATCAATTTGCACTGGCTACCAATAGCTGCTCGCATTAAATTCAAGGCATTAATGTATTAATGCAGCTGTATTATTTTTTCTGTCAAAAGTAGCAAGTTATTTTTTCTCTTTGTGTTTTGTAGTTTTAGCATTAAATAATAACAATTCTGTCATAGTGTTTTATATTATACCATTTACTCACTCCAGTTTAGTTTTAAACCTGAGTGAGTTTCTTTCTTCTGCTGAATATAAATGCTATTTTAAAGAATGTGGAAAACCAAACAGTTGCTGGTCCTCAGTGACTTACATAGTATTTATTTCTATCAAAGTCAATGTGGACCAGCAACTGTTTGGTTTTCCACCTTCTTCAAAATACCTTATTTTATGTTCAGCACAATAAATAAATTAATACAGGTTTGGGACAACATGCGAGTGAGTAAATATAATGACAGAAATACAATTTTAGGGTGAACTAACTTATCCCTTTAATTACAGTCGGTTGCATGTTTAACACTCTCCCTTTAAGACCTGCGCGTTTCTAATATGCAGGCATGCATCCGTTTGTCTCGGCTGTTTACTTTACTTTTATATACATAACCAACTGAGTCTATACATAACTTGTTGTCTTTTGACAGTATTGGCTCAAAAGATAACTTGGTTCAGTTTTTAGGCGCGGTTAGACAGGCTTTTATCGTGTGCGCTCTAACATTTAACCAGAAAGCCTTTAAAACACGCAAAAAAGTTGTGAATAAAACTTACAATTATTTATTTATGATGCGCTTACTAACCTGTCGATCTCTAATTCTCTGAAAAGATCAGGATGAGCAAGCAACAAATGCTTAGCCAGATTTAGCCAGTCTTGCCTCCTGTGGTCAGTTCGTTCATCTTTATCATCTGTTTTGTATGCAAAGTAATGCCGTAAATCACTTCTACTGTTCTCTTCATTTATTTGTTTCGAGCGCTAATAGTTTAATCTGTTTGATCCATCGTGTTGTTCACTTGTTCTGTTGTCACATTTACCGGATGCGCAGCAATTTGAGAAGCACTGCCGCCTACAGGTGAACATCGGAACAGCAGCGTATGAAATACCGAATTGTGCAAAATTATGATATCGTACCGTTTTAAATATAATAAATACCGGTAATTTTACAGTACCGGTATACCGCGCATCCCTACTTCAGACTTATATGCCCTCTAGAAGCTTGTGTTCTGCAAGTGAACGACGCATTACTGTAAGGCAAGGCAAGGCAAATTTTATTTAAAGAGCACAAGTTTTACACAGCTGTAGTTGATCCAAAGTGCTTTACATTGAAAATAACTGAATTTAAAAGAGAAAGGTAGAGGAGACAACATAAAATAAAACAAGTTTCAAAAACAATTCAAATGTAATTTAATAAAACACCACTTAAACTATTCAAAGTAGATACACAACATCACTCAAATGCTAAATAATAAAAATAAGTCTTTAAGCTAGATTTAAAAGCATCCAATGATGGAGAAGCTCGAATGTTCAAAGGTAGACTGTTCCACAGCTTTGGGGCCACTACTGAGAAAGCTCGATCACCTTTTGTTTTACAACGTGAACGGGGGGGACAGATAAAAGTAACTGATGTAGAGAAAGGTGATGGAAGAACAGCACATCTTTGGGGAATTTGGTTACTTTCAGGTACCATGTCATAAATACCAGCCAACTAAAGTCTGGATCTAAAGCCCCTCCCCCTCATTCGGCACACAATCGCGCGCTTTTTCATCAGACAGACAAAGGAAAGCGATCTACATAGAGGATTCCTGACATTCATTTAACTCATGGCTATTGAAACCCTCTACACAAGAAACATATGGATATTAATGTTGTACTCTTTCTCTCATATGCTTGCGTGAACGTGAATTATTTAGGAAATGTGGAAGGACTTTAAATCTGTGCCTTAACTGGGCAATATATATTGTGTGTGTGCCAAATGCAGTGTTTAGACTTATATGAACGGTTGCAAAAATGTATGAATCAGTAAGATAACGAATGTGGTAATATTATAAATGGGTAAACATGGGTAAAAGTTTATTTTTCGTCACATGAAAGTGTAACAAGGGTATGCCCCATGGACATGGGCGGGGCTCCGCCCCATACGGACACTCTGATTCGACCAGCCGCCTGTGGGCGGGTCCAAAATCGGACAGTTTAAAAAACGAGGCGCAACTGCGTTACGCTCTCTCTCTCGCTCTTGCTTCTTGCTTCTCCCTTCCATCGCTCTCAAGGATGACCTGAAAGCCGGTCCGCTGGACTCTCGCCTTAACACCGACTGAAACCAACCATCCAAAGAGTCCAAGACTGTGCAAAAGCCATAACATCGCAGAACCAGCATCAAACAGCCCCGTGCTCCAACGCGGCTTCCCCCGTGACGTCACGCAACCGCAGCAGAGTTTTCAAAGATACCACGTGCTTCAAAACAAAGCCACCGGAGAAACACGAACCAACCCACGTGGCACCGGAGACAAAAGGATCGGACATTTCCGTGAAGCAACACGTGGACGAATAAGATAGCCCAACCTGCTTAACCAACAAAAGCAAGTATCTCAAACTAAGTTTTTATCCTGACTGAACTGGTAAATCGATCTGAACGCAGTAACAAAGCATAAACATTTGTTCGTGATCTTTCCTGTTGGTTTAAGTTCAAAATAGCTAAGAGGGCTATTTTAACCTCCAGAGGTTACCCGCGAAACCCATGTATGTACGTGTGTGTTTTATTAGGTAGTCCATGTATGTTAGAATATTAGTATAATAAATAAACCGTGTTTCATTTTATAAAGAATTGTTTCTGGGGATGTGACTTTTCAAGTATTTTATCCTTCTTGCCACAAAGATAACGTTACCTAGCTCAAATTATATAAAAACCCTTTATTTTGTCTATCGTTGGCCACGAGAGCAAAATAAGCTAAAGTGATAAAGATATAACGTTACTGATGTTAGTGATCGCTGGACGAGCACTTAATGACGTATAAATCATAAGTTAAATATTAATATTACTTTAATCAAGCAATATTGAATCTTTAATAAGAATTCCCAGAAGCTGAAATAATAGCTTCGTTTTTAATAATATATTACACTGATCACTAGATCTTAAAGACCTAGAGGCTGTATATGGCTTGATGAGGTCACAAATATAATCCGGGGCAGAATTATGCAATGCCTTGTATGCAAAAAGAAGGACCTTATAGTCGACTCTAAGTTTTATAGGGAGCCAGTGCAATGAGGCAAGGACAGGGGTGATATGATCCCTTTTCTTAGTTCCTGTTAAGAATCTGGCTACTGTACCATCCCAAAGAGCCACAAAATCACTTTCACAGACTTTTTCATTAACTGTTCCTATCTGGTGGAATGACCTGCCTAACTCAATCTGAGCAGCTGAATCCTTACCCATCTTCAAGAAACGGCTAAAACACATCACTTCAATCTTTATTTGACCCTCTAACTCTAGCACTCTATTCTAATTTTATTTTTTCTAATCTGCCTTTTTATTTAAAAAACACACACCCTTTGACCCTCTAAAGAGAATATTTATTCTCTAACTGCTAGCTTTTCTTGTAAAACTACAAGTTTCTTTTTTCTATATTCTATATACTCGTTTTCTTTAAAAAAATATATATATTAGAGGTGGGCATAGATTAATTTTTTTAATCTAGATTAATCTAGATTAATTTTGGAATTAATCTAGATTAATCTAGATTAAAATGGCTCATTTGAATTCTGCCGAAGGCATTCAGAATATGTGTGCTACCCAAATAATGACTAAAAGTAAGTCTTTGAGAACGGGTTTCTCAAGCCAGGTGGCGCATTAGACCAGGGGCTCATCTCCTGTTTCCAAAATGCATCACAAACTTTAATCTCTTCCCGTCCCAATCCCACGAAAAAACTGGAGGAAAATCCCGTTCCACTCCCGGAAGAATGACTCCCATTCCCTCCCACTCCCGTGTTGGGTTTTCTTTTTTTTGATAACTGTCAATTACAGTAAAAATATAGTACAGATCACAGCGTGCCCACCTTATTAGTTGAATAAAAACCCAAAATGTCGTTTTTGTTATTATATTGAACTGAAAGCCATCTTATGCACAGTGTTGCACAGATTATTAGTAAATCATCCATGCTAACACACACGTCTTCTATTTTTATTTTTTAGACATTTTTTAGACATTTCATACTCTCTATAGATATATTTTTCAAAGACGGAGTTTCTCGCTCAAGTTCACATGAGACCTAAAGCGCATCCTGTTTGCTTAAAAGCGCAACGTTTCGTTGTTATTCTGAGTGCACACAAATAAACGTAGAGTCTTTACAGATTCGAAAGATGTATTAGGCTACTTTTATCTGTATGACCAAGAATGACGGAGATTTTAAGAGCAAGTGAGCGCACCGGAGCCTGTCCTGCGCAAACGCGCTTCCACACAAACACTTCAATAGCGCACGTTTCTCTAGGTTAACATCATATTGAGCGGCCATGTAAAGTTGCTACTACATACATCTTTCAGATGAAAAGCCATATTTGAGGTAGATGAATGATATGTGAGCGTTTGGATGTCCTGCCCGATTGTATTACCACATAGACCAGCCGTTAACAATCTGTCCATCACGGACTGCGAGCCTCTAGTTCGAAGACTCGTTCTCGCCCCCTACAGTGCAATTCGGCTAGGTATACATCCGCGCTAAAATATCAGGGTGAAAGTCATCATAGCTTGCGTAGTATAGACCCAGCTCCCAACCCAACTTTGAGAATAGATTAACGGCGATATTTTTATTATCGCCGATAAGAGTCTCGCGTTAACGCAGCACGTTAACGCCGATAACGGCCCACCACTAATATATATATATAAAACCTTCCTATGTGTACTGCGTTAGGCTAACCGGGACTTGTAATAGCACTTGCATGTTGTTGCTCTTTTGTTGGTTTTGATTGGTTTTGAGGGGAAGGAATGGCGCGCCAGGTCCATGTAAAGGTGTAAGACCTTGGGACTGAGGCAGGACTGGCAAAACAGGGGGACCATGATGGAGCCGGCAGAACGGGTGGAGTAGAGAACCACCATAGCAGAGCAGACGGGTCAGAGGATCCCCACGGCGGAGCAGTAGACCACCAGAGCAGGACAGAAGGCCACCACGGCGGGGCAGAAGACCACCAGAGCCAGACAGCCGACCTCCACGGCGGAGCAGACAGAGCAGGAGCCCACCAGTGCGGAGCAGACAGGGCAGAAGACCTCTACGGCAGAGCAGACAGAGCAGGAACCTACCAGTGCGGCACAGACGCCCTCCAGGGTGGAGCAGAAGGCCTCCACGGCAGAGCAAATGGAGCAGAGACTGGGACACAAGAGACAGGCAGAACATATATGGCCTCTAGGACCGAAGCAGGGAACACAATAATTGCATTGATGGTTTCCCTTGTAACAACCGAATGGGCAGACAATTCAGTGATTGAAGCTGGATTGACCAACTGTTCATGATCGGGTCCTGTGACTGTAACTGGACAAACAGACAGTCCATAATAAAATGCATTGGTAGTCTCTGGGCTCATGACAGGTGGGTTTAAGGGTTCAAAGGCAGGTTTCTGGGTTGTGACAGACAGGGCAACAAACTCTGTATTGGCCTCCTTTAGAGTGGTTGGACAGACAGACAGTTCAATATTAAACTCATGGACTGGAACAGGACATACAGATAAGTCAGTATTACACATACTTGGGCGTAGGGGTCCGGTAGACAGATCAAAACCAGGTGCATTGGCTGAAACTTGACTGGTGGTTCTTTCAGTAAGGAAAACAATGGCAGACAATTCACAGTCAGGCTCATTCATAGAAACAGGACAGACAGATAATTCAGGAGTAAACTCATGAACTGGAAGGAGACAAACAGACTGTTCGCTAATGGTCTCTTTGGCAATGGCAGGGTTAACAGGATGGATATGGGGTGCATTTATAGTTTCTGGGCTCAAGACAGACAGTTCAGGTTTTGATTCCTTGACAGAGACAGGCAAGACAGACAGTTTGAAATCAGACACATTAGCAGAGACGAGACCGACAGGCAGTTCAAAATCAGCCAACATGGCTGATTCAGCACAGGACGAGTGTTCAGAGATGGCCTCCTCGGCCGGTTCAGAACAGGACAAAAGTTCATAAGTGGCCTCTGTAAGAGTGCCGTTTTTTCTCCACAAATCAGCATGATTACATAGGTCTGTAGAATTTATTTAAAAAAACAAGAAGTTAATTAAGAGACTTGCGTTTTAGACACCATATTGGCTGTTTTTGCTCTATTTCCATAACAAAAATGATTTCAAACACAGCCACAGGTTTTGCATCTCTGAGCAACATGACGGTGTTTCGTTCTTGAATGAATCAACTGTTTAAATGATTCGGTTCAATCGCAATGACTCTCTTAACAGTGACTTGCTGACACCTACTGGCTGTTTTAATTTCACATTTAAAGAATAATTTTATTTATTTTTATTTATTTTTTTTTTAACGAGTATTCAACGTTTTATGTCTTATTTATCAAAACTATGAATGAATTCATGTCAGTGTGTAAATACATCTATGCCACTTCAGAAGAAGCTTCTGTGTTTCCTCTGCATTGCAAATATTAATTTAGTTGATACTGATTTAATTTGCCTGGTAACAGCCCAAATGTGTTATTATTCTAAATAACTGATTCCTTTAATTAAAAACAACTAGTTTGAGATTTATAGGCCTATCCCAGGTGTGTCAAACTTAGTTCCTGGAGGGCCACAGCCCTGCAGAGTTTAGTTCCAACCCCTGCTCCAACACACATTCCATGTAGTTTTCAAATAAGCCTAAATTATTAGATTAGCTGGATCAGATGTGTTTAATTGGGGTTATAAACAGTTGAAGGATGTTAATCCTCTTAAAATTATGTTAATCATGTACTGTTATATGAGTATAATCAACATATCAATATGTAATCAATTATTAAATGGGATTTCTTATTAAGGTTTTAAATGTATTGCTTGCTGAAAATGTAATGACTATGAGATGATATTAATGTGCTTTCTGTAGAGTGTGGTATGAACGGTGGAATGTGCACACACACACATAACAAGATCAGATTACTTAGAAAAGCTAGTTGCTAGGCAGAAACTGGGTGGGGGTTCTATCATAGCATGTTTTGCAGAGACCAAGAGACAAAGGAGTGGAAGCGGATTGGAGAGTCTAAGGACGGATCCTCATCCAATGAGAAGAAGAGACACGTCGACACATAACTATATTATTGTGTGAAACTGGATTTCTGGGTTGGTTCTTTGTGAGACTTGTGTCTGAGACAACCCAGCGCTGTACTTTTGGTGACTTCTGATCAATAAATTTCAATACTTTTTATATTTAGCCTTCCTTCAATTTTTGATCACGCAGGACGTTTGAAGTCCAACAATTGGTGACCCCGACATGATTGGAGAAAAAGGCTGTAAACCATAAGGGGCCGTTGAGGGCCAGAGGTTCCGGGACGGAACGAACTTGAGTTCAACACAGGTCGACCAATTAAAAAGGTAAGCAGAAACCTGTTAAATCAAACTTCTGCTAATTGGATATTCTAAATTTAAAGTGTTGAATTCGAATTGTATTCCGTTCCATTTTTGATTAGTAAAAGTGTTGATATATGTTGATCAGAATCTAAGAAGTAAAACTGAGGGGTTAAAGTCCGCCCAGTTGAAGAAGGTAGTCACTGTGGGGTTGAATTCACCCGAGTAGACGGCCGTATTTTTGTAAGAGGAAAGGACTGAGGGGTTAAAATCCGCCAAGTTCAGTAGGTAGTTGCTGCAGGCGAAAGGATTCGCCTGAGTAAACGGCCGTATTTTGGTAGAAGGTAGTTGCTGCAGGGGTAAGAAACCACCTGAGTAAACGGCCGTATTTTGGTAGAAGGTAGTTGCTGCAGGGGTAAGAAACCACCTGAGTAAACGGCCGTATTTTTGTGTAAAATATAACCAGTATTGTGTATTGTGTGAAATAAAATGTCTGAATTTGAGAGAGAATGTGAGGAATATGGATGTCCCCCGACAACAACACAGTGGGGCAATGTAGTAGATATGTTACTGGCTCAATCGGAGCCTAAAAATCATAAAAAAGAGAAGAAAATTTGGGAAAATAAATGGAGTCAGATATGTATTGAAAACGGGTGGGATAATCCCGACAAAATGTTGGTGGCATTAGCACCAAAAATTAGAGCTATGGAAAAAAGAGCTCATGTAAGACTAAAAAGACATGTAGAAGGGAAAAACAGTATAAATTGGTTGAGTAAGAGTAAATAATTCAACCAAGAAGAAGAATATAGAACTGAGGTCAGGTTGTGAACAAGAATTGCACTTACTGCAACCGCCCTGAGTCCTGCTAAAAAGGGTGGGGGGGAGCATGTGAAGGCAGAGAAGTCAGAGAAAGGAATGACAAAGAAATCAGGAAGTACACAGGGTAGTGTTTCTGATGAGACAGTGTTTGCCCCGCCTCCAAGCTTATATCCGGATTTACACTCAGTAAGGCCGCCGCCCTATGTACCAAACCAAGACTTGCAGCAAGTTCAAGTTACTGTAAAAGAATCAGCAGTGGAGGTGGAAATGGCTGAGTTAGATATGATGAAAGAACAAATAAAACTACTAACAGCACGGCTAGATGGCGCTACAGGGTTAGACCCACATGAGAGATCAGGATCACAGCATAGTGAGCAGGAAGCAGAGTATGGGGAGGATGACAAACAAAGCGTTCATAGTGAAGGGCCATGTGCATCTGTGCATAGTCAACAAGGTTTAGAAGAAGTGAGACATGATGGGGCTACACATCAGAATGTACTTATTAAAGGGACTATGACATCATCCCCATAGCTGCAAGAACAAGAAGCCATGTAGAGGGCCAATTTACGCCCAAGGGGGGAAATTGGAATATTTCTTACCCCCACCGAGATGTGTATCGAAAAAGGGATTGTGAGGGCGATGTAGAGAGAGTGGTTTTGTCGTGCATGACCAACTGCGCGCGGGGATAAATATGCCATTAGTGCAAGGGAACCGGGGTGTTAAATACCAACCCTGGAGTCATAGTGATATGACTGCAGTATTAGCAAAACTGCCCCCCATCACCTCTGGAGGAGGTAGATGGCTGACAAAATTAATGGCTCTGTGCCATGGAACCACATTGGCAGTGGGAGACTTGAGATGCCTTCTGGGTCAAATTTTTACGGCTTCACAGATGAGGGATTTTGAGAAAAATGCAGACATAGAGGGTGCAGATAACGATGTGATGTTTATAAGAGTGAGTAGTATGGTAGGTAGGGCATTAAGAGAACAGTTCCCCACACCCCCAACCACGTATCAAAACATCAAATTTCGCATCAAACCTGGTGAGACTGGATCAGATTATTATTTCAGATGTGCCGCAGAATGGGAACAAATGGTTTAGGAAAACAGTTTGAATAATCCCATAACACGTGACATTTTCAGATCAGCAGTGATGTCAGAGGCCCCCAATGGCGTAAAACAGGCCATGGAAGGTAACCCCGATATACCAGTAGCAACCAATGAAGTATGGGAAAGACACTTAGTATTTCACATTGACAGGACAGTTGATAAACTGCACAAAGATGAGGAGGAGCTAGAAAAGACAAAAAATCAATTGCTTAAGTTGCAATTAGACTTAGCCAGAGCTAGTGGTTCAAAGAAAACCAAGCAAATGTCTCAGCAGTCTGTGAACGACCCACCTACCCCTTCAGTTATTCCCCCATATTTTGGGTATCACCAGGGACCAACATACCAAACACCATGGTCACAGATGGGTACCTGGGGAGGTAATAGATACCAGAGGGGAGGGAATATGGGAAATAGGGGCAGAGGTGGCAGAGGTAGAGGACACCAAATGGGGGGGGATGTTTTGTGTGTGGTGACAGTGGTCATTGGAAGTCAGAATGCCCCCAACAGCAGAGGGGAGGCTCAAATCCAGGGCCACCTGCAGGGGGATGGGGTCCTCTCAGAGGTGGACCTGGTGGTCGTGGCAGGGGACCATACACCTCACGATACCCGGGGCAACAGCACCCGTCTCCAGCCAACCTACAGGCGCCTATGCACCCAACATGGGGCCCGGAGGGAGACGCGGGGGACTGTTGATGGGGCCCACAGAGGACCACCATGAGGGGAATAGCTGAACCCCTCATGGAAATAGTGGTTGACAACAAACCACTAAGGGCTCTGGTGGATACTGGAGCTACATACTCCACTGTAACAAGAGGCACAATCACAGATAAAGATCTAAGTGATAAAACAGTGGGAGTCATGGGTTTCTCTGGTGGGTTAGAACATTGGCCAATGACAAAACAATTAACCGTCCAGGTTGTGAATCAGAGCTTACCGCACTCATTCCTGTACTCCTCTAATGCTCCTGTACCTCTGCTGGGAAGGGATTTACTTATTAAATTAGGGGCCAGTATTTTATGTTCACCACAAGGGGTAATAGTGACTTTTCCAGATGGCACACAGGTTGATTGCTCACAGACTGCTCCAACAGGTTGCAGACAGAATGTTCTGTTAGGAGGGCCATTAAAGGAGGCAGCTGACATTTATTGGGTAGAATTAGACATTTCCCTCATCCCTAATGAGTGTAGTGACCCTGTATAACAACCACCGACCATGGATAATGGACATAGATGTTTACTTACCACCCATTGACCCACTACACTGTACATTGTTTTACGACAGAAATGACACAGTCATGTACCAAGAAATGTTTAACAGCATAGAAGGGGATAGATGGCGTCTCACAGGAGATGGCATATTCATAGGGAAAGAAGGAGTTGTCGCCCCCATTTCTTTGACCCCAGCTCACCAGTGGTTTACATGCATTGATCTGGCAAACGCATACCATTATCTGAAGAATGTAAGTCGTGTCTAGCGTTCACCTACAGAGGCCGCCAGTACTCTTATAACAGATTGCCACAAGGCTTTATCTTGTCACCAGGGATTTTTAATCAAGTTCTAAAAAAGCAGTTACAAAAATGCACACTTCCCCCAGACTGCGTTTTGATAATGTATGTTGATGACATATTGCTTGCCGCCACAACAAATGAAGAGTGCCTACGGGCGACTGACCTAATATTGCAACAACTGTATGTTTCAGGGTTCAAGGTCAGCAAAGAAAAATTGCAAGTCAGCAGGCCATCAGTTACCTTTATGGGAAGGTTAATCACAGCTCAGGGCTCCACACTCTCCCACCGTCAACGTGACAGCATTTTATCACATCCCAAACCACTAACAGTGAAGGACATGCTTTCCTTTCTCGGCCTCACAGGTTTCAGCAGAAACTACATCCCTATGTACGTCTCGCTGACCACACCGTTAAGACAGATCGTGAAGGAACAGGGTATGAAAAATTTAAAGGCTGAATTGACATGGACCCCTGAGGCAGAACAAGCTTTCATTGCCTTAAAAACAGAAATGGCTCATGCAGCCCATTTGAATTGTGCAGACTATTCTCTGGGTTTCTTCCTGGATGTTTCTGAAACAGGAAACAGTGCACATGGGGTCCTATTTCAAAAACAGACAGGGACCAGAAGAGTTTTGATGTATGTCAGTGTCCTGCTGGATGGTATTGAACAACGTCAACCTACCTGTGCTAGGTTTGTAGCAGGCCTGGCTAAAATAATTGAGAAAACATCACATATTGTTATGGGCCATCAATTAACGGTTCTTACCACTCATTCCGTCATGTCATTTGTAAATTCGGCAGCTTTCACCTTTTCACCTCTGCGGCAACGGAAATTGGCTAAAATCTGTGCACAGACCAAATTGACGTGGTTATCTGCCCTTCCATTGGCATTAATGTTTGTACGTTCCTCTGTTAACAGGATTTCTGGCTTTACACCCTTTGAGTTGCTTACAGGTCGTTCTTTCCCTGGACCTTCAACGCCACTGAGACCTGACCAAATCACACCTTTATCACACTGTGTTTATTTTGACAAACTAACTGCTCTGATTAAACAATTTTCCCAGCAGGTCACTGCAGACAATGAACCAGAACCGATTCCCCCGCCAACCAAGTGGGTCAGACTGAAAAAATTCCATAGGAAGTGGAACGAGGCCAGATGGTCTGAACCCCTGAGAGTCACCTCAAGAACATTGCATTGTGTTCGCCTAGCAGGAAAAGGCGACACCTGGTATCATTTGTCTTCTTGTGTTGCATGTGACCCCCCTAGCAGGTCTTTGGCACAAACTGCAGTGGACCTGAGGTCACAGGTCCAAGAGAGGGAGGATGCTGGGAGTAAAAGTGCTGGAAAATTACGAACCTTTGGCACATTGTGTAAGCGCAGATTGTGCATATGGTGCAGGTATTGCAGTAACATTTAAAGATAAGTATGGTGTGGAGAAAGTGAAAAAACAAAACAAAAAACCTGGTGAATGTGCAGTGACACAGGAAGAAGACGGCAGAACAATTTTTCATTTAATCACAAAAAGAAAGTGCACTGATCTCCCCACATATGAAGATTTCACCAATAGTTTAGAACATATGAGAGATTGGTGTGTAGAACATAGAGTGAAAAGTGTTTCCGTACTAGAGGTCTGCTACCCGACCCGAACCCGCGGGTCCCGAAATACTTTCGGGTTTCGGGTCGGGTTTCGGGTTTGTAGCTAAACCAAAACTATATGCAGAGGCTATCTGCTTTCATAGACGCATGCACACACATTGCACACAGATATCAGAGATCGCGCACAAACAGCACGGAAACTTTTATTAGTAAAATAGCTTCGACAGGCTACTGACTCGCAAGTCACAACATTATATTTATCTGCAATGAGGCGACAAAATCGCTGTTTTTGAAGTAACTAAGCCTCATTGCTTGTAGAGAGAGACGCGCAGACGCAGGTTCACATGCACGCGCAACATTTATACCCCCTTCTCTCTTGGTCTCTCTCTCTCTCTCTCTCTCTCTCTCTCGGTCTCTCTCTCTCTCACTAATTCAAATAAACGATTAATGCATGCATTCAAATAAATACAATCTTATTTAAGATCTTATGTCTGATTTAAAGTAGACAGAATGCTAACGAGCCTTAACTGACAAAAAATGACCATAATTTGCACGGTGGAATAATTATCTTATTGTCCATACAAAATTCATAAACTCGGCAGAATGTATGCGACCGCTGCACCTGATGTTCACAAACTTTCATAACTGTTAAATGTTTGTGAAATGGCAGAGCCTTGATTAATCCGTTTCTTTGCACGCAATCGTGAAATGCAGCCTTTTTCCTTTATTTTTAGTTGGCTATTCGTTGTGGGGCGGCGGCGGGGGGGGGGGGGGGGTCGGGCTCTAAATTTAACTGTGCCGCTCGGGTCGGGTCGGGTTGGGTCAGACAATCTCGGGTACGGGCCGGGTTCGGGCTTCAGTTTTGAGCCCGTGCAGACCTCTATTCCGTACCCCGGCTGGGGTGTGGTCTGGACAAACAAGACTTCCAAAGAGTCCAGAATATTTTGAGTAAAGTCTTTACAGGAATAGACATAGTTATAACCATATGTTCATTATAATTAATTTCACAAGTTTTTATGAGTTTTATTTAATTTCATATAATCACGTTTTCATTAATTACAAGTATATGATTTAAGGTTTTAATGTTTTAATTTTTTATACTGATTTTGTGTTTGAAGAAGAACAAAAAATAGATGACTGTGTAGCATGTGCAGGTGCCAGACCCAGACTTCACATTGAACCAGCATCCCTGCATCCAAATGATACATGGGGATATAACTGTATGTTGTCACTAACGAGAGAGGTGGGGTCAACCAATTACACCACATTGGCATCTATATTTCCCCCAATTTCAAATGATTCCCGAACAGGCCCGTTTGTACCTAGACAGAATGAGTACACGTGTTTTAATTTCACACCATCTAGTGCATCAATTAATTATGGACGCATTAATGAAGAGTGGTGTAACGTCATAATAAGTGACAATGGAACACAAATAGGACCGTGGGCAAGAGCAGGCCTCTATTACTACTGTGGTGACAGACGCCTGTTTACCAGGGTACCGCCTAACACAAAAGGCTTGTGTGCTATGGTCCGACTAGGAGCACCTCTGACGCTGATAGGAGAGAAAGTAGTTGAAATGAATAAAGGCACGACAGGGCAGTTAACAAACCGAAGAAGACGTCATGTGATAAGAAAACGTGGAGCAATCATAGACTTATCATTAAACAGTCCCACATATATAGATGCCATTGGGGTTCCAAGAGGAGTCCCTGATGAATATAAATTGGCTGACCAAATAGCTGCAGGATTTGAGAATATACCAGTTTTGTCTATGCTATTTCCAGTAACCCCTAGCAAAAATGATGACGAGAGAAATGATGTGTGACCTCTTTCAGAGGTCAAGAGAGGGATTGAAGGATGTTAATCCTCTTAAAATTATGTTAATCATGTACTGTTATATGAGTATAATCAACATATCAATATGTAATCAATTATTAAATGAGATTTCTTATTAAGGTTTTAAATGTATTGCTTGCTGAAAATGTAATGACTATGAGATGATATTAATGTGCTTTCTGTAGAGTGTGGTATGAACGGTGGAATGTGCACACACACACATAACAAGATCAGATTACTTAGAAAAGCTAGTTGCTAGGCAGAAACTGGGTGGGGGTTCTATCATAGCATGTTTTGCAGAGACCAAGAGACAAAGGAGTGGAAGCGGATTGGAGAGTCTAAGGACGGATCCTCATCCAATGAGAAGAAGAGACACCTCGACACATAACTATATTATTGTGTGAAACTGGATTTCTGGGTTGGTTCTTTGTGAGACTTGTGTCTGAGACAACCCAGCGCTGTACTTTTGGTGACTTCTGATCAATAAATTTCAATACTTTTTATATTTAGCCTTCCTTCAATTTTTGATCACGCAGGACGTTTGAAGTCCAACACAGTGCAGGGCTGTGGCCCCCCAGGAACTGAGTTTGATCTATGGTCTATCCAATTTTTCATCCCTCCCACTGTTAAAATGTAATTATAAAAATTACAAGTAAAAGTAATTTTTACTCCGAGTAAATTTTAATGAGCTACTTTTTATTTTTAGACTGGTACTTTTGCTTGTACTTAAGTAAAATTTAATTAATGTAATGGTATTTTTACTTGAGTAGAATATTTTCGTACTCTTTCCACCACTGTTAATATATATATATATGTTTTTTAGGAATTCTATGATGGTATATATATATATTTGTATTCAAACAAATCAACATGTAGAAACATGACATCACATTCACAAATACCCACAAAAAAGAAAGAAAGAAGAAAAAACAACCAACCATGGATGGCCACAAGTAACCTAAAGAGTGAAGACAGAAGTGGCCAAAAAAAACAGAAGTGCTCTCACTGCAGTCATGCTCACAGCAATCACAAAAAGGTGACTAAATCGCCACATGATTTACCAGTAGCCCCCCATATTGTTAGTCATGGAATGGAAGTGCCAGAATGTATATTAAGTGCAGTTTGCATGCTTGTGAATAAGCGCAAACAAGATAAAAATAAGATATTCAGAGCCATAAAACAAGGTGTGTTCAGGCGCATTGTTAACGTGTTGCTATTTTGAGGCATCTAAAATAGACTGTGCCACTGACCAACTAAAACCTGGGCAGCATTCAGTCCCGACAAAACAGTGCAAAATGTTTATTAAACAGAAACGCTGGTGCTTTGAACATCCTGTTCAGATGATGCAAGTGTTGCAACTATGGCAGCTGAGAATGCCATTCTTTGTGTTCTTATTGAAGATTTTTTGGAGCCTGATGAAATCGTTATGAATACATGTTTAAAGGGGTCATATGACGTTGTTAAAAAGAACATTATTTTGTGTATTTGGTGTAATGCAATGTGTTAATGCGATTTAAAAAACACATACATAAAAAAGCTGTGTAGATCTCCCAGTTCATTTTGCATGTTGTGCGATTGCTAGTCTAATAAATGATCAAATGAACAGAACACGCGTCGACTGTAATTCCAAATAGAAGGAAGGTCACTACAGTACATTCTTGTTGCTCCTCTATGCCTCGCCTTTCTGAAACATGCCGATTTTTACAAAACTCATCGTTCTGAGGAGCGAGGTGTGCTCTGACTAGCCGGCTATCCAAAATACATTGGCCGAATACATTAAAAGTGTGAGACGGAAATGTTACGCCCCTTACTGTATTGTGATGGCGTGTCCTGGCGCTAACACACAAAAACAATAAAATCCACTATAAACGAGAAACATGATTACTGATTAGTGGCAGCTAGTGCTAGGAAAAATGGGGAGGGACAAAAACAACTTAATCACACTTTAAATGCAACAGCATGAATCGTTACTGCTTAAAAATGTAAGATGAAAATTCAAGTGTAAAATAAGATACCAAATCAGTGAATTTGAGTTTAATGTGTGTATGTTATCTGTAAGTGATCATTAAACATTTGCAATCATTCGAAAAATATTATCAATTTATATTAACGTAATTCAGAGATAACTGTCCACACTAGGGAGCCACAGGATAGCAAATCCTTCAAGATAATGACTGAAAATGGTTCAACAAAATTGCATATTATTATAAATAAATAAATATTATTATATATTATTATAAATAAATACAAAATTGCATACATAATTATGTAATTATCTGTCAGTATTTAGTGCTCTTGACCACATAACATCGTTGTACCACTATATACATCCACTAAACATTTCTAGTACACATAACATTACTGTACCACTATGTTCAACTGTAAGCTTTTATATAACTTTTAACCTTTAAGTTTAGGTGCTCTTGTCTAAAAACATCTTACTGCATATGAACTCTTATGGCTCTTATGCAAATTGAATAATAGATGATGTACAAACAAATTAAACTCAGATGAGCTTTATTTGTCACATACACAATTATACAGAGTATAATGAGCAGTGAAATGTGTTCTCTGCATTTAACCCATCCAAATTGGAGCAGTGGGCAGCCGACTGTGCGGCGCCCGGGGAGCAGTTTGGGGTATCGGTGCATTGCTCAAGGGTCTCACCTCAGCCGTGGACACTTCCTGCTGGAGCTTGGATTCGAGCCCACAACCTTGGGTTACCTCGGGTTTCAAGTCCAACGCTCTATCCATTAGGCCACGACTGCCCTGAACACAATGTAACAGACATTCTGCCCTGCACACAATGTAAGAGACATTTTCAAGACATAGTTAAGAGGCTCCACATGAAATCCTGACCTGAGTCCTGCTGCCTTCGCACTAACGTTAGTCTCAAGTCATGCGCAGTTGTGCACAAGAAAATCACCAATCATTGGACGTGTCAATCAAACATAAATTTAAAGAAATATTAACATACAATAATAATCATGAAATATGGTGATTGGGACTCGAGTGGACTCGGGAATATGTCTGATTCCTATGTTCGAGTACGAGTCAATACCAAGTCAAAATGTACACAATTCCATGACAAGACCAAGACCATTAAAATATGGTCTCGAGACTGAGTCCGAGTCTCGAGTACTCAACACTGGTAATATGCGCCTATAGGCGGGTCCACAAGGCGCGTATACTCTTTTTATTACACACAGGGACGCGCAGCAGCACACAAACATGCCAAATATTAAAAATGTAAGGATTACAATGTAAAATATTATTTTTGTGTAGGCTACATATATATAAAAATGCCTACATCCCTAAAGTACTTTTACTAGTTTATAAATCACTCAATGGCCTAGAACCTAAATACATTGCAGATATGCTCACTGAATATAAACCTAACAGACCACTCAGATCAGTAGGATCGAGTCAGTTAGAAATACCAAGGGTTCACACAAAACAAGGAAGTCCGCTTTTAGCTATTTTGCGACGCGCAGTTGGAATCAGATGTGCTAAAACATTAGCCACATTTAAGAAGAAGAAGAAGAAGAATTTTTCATTTGTCACGTACACAATTATACAGAGTATAACCAGCAGTGAAATTTGTGCTCTGCATTTAACCCATCCAAGTACACACACACCTGGAGCAGTGGGCAGCCAGCGCTGCAGCGCCCGGGGAGCAGTTGGGGGTTTGGTGCTTTGCTCAAGGGTCTCGCCTAAGTCGTGGACAATACAATTTAAATCCAGACTCAAAACTCATCTGTTTAGCTGTGCATTTGTTGAAATGAGCACTGTGCTATGTCCGAACTGATTGCACTATGTATAATCATTTTCTATTCTTAACTGTTTTAAATTCATTTAAAAGCCTTTTTTATATCATTTAGATTGTATTGTTGTTTTTTGTTTTGTTTTTATTCCTTGTTTTTATTATAATTATTTTATGTCTATTTCACTTCCTTTTATGTAAAGCACTTTGAATTACCACTGTGTTTGAAATGTGCTATATAAATAAACTTGCCTTGCCTTGCCTTACATGTCATAATGGACAGTCATTCCATGTATCAGCATATGTATGTATCGCCTATTTGCTTGTGCACGAGCAGCTCCATTTCCACTCTGGAGACGCGTTCAGTCTGAGCTTTTGAAAGATCTGCCATGTAAATAATGAATCTGCCATGGCACCAGTACAACTGGCTCTTAAAGGAAATAGGAGATGAGACTCTGATTGGTTTATTGCATGTTTCGCCCAAAACACACCCATTACTCATTAAGAGAATAGGGGACAACCCTTTTAGACCATGCACCGGACGTGCCAACTGTTTTTTTTGTGTCGTTAAACTAGCAAAAATGGATTTGGACATGCCCTGAGTGCACCTGCGCTTTGCGCTTTAGACCATGTGCTTAGAATAGGGCCCTTAGTGGGAAATGTAGACAGTTTCATTGATTATAACGGAACTTTGTGAGATTGTGATGAACTAAGATGAGTGACTGGTTTTTAATAAATAATAGGCGTGCCCTTTGCACACTTTCTAATCTAATTTTCTAATTTTGTTTTTTGGAAACATACACTCTGCAAAGTTTCGAGAATGAGATCCACATATTTATGCTGTATTCATTCTCAAAATAGCAGTGACTGCCTGATAAACAAAGCAATATGCTGATTTCACACAGCCGCCGTGTTGAAATTGAAAGCGAGGTGGTAAGAAACCCAGAAGTAACGGTAAAGCACCAACCTGGAACTGCTGCTATTATGATTTAAGAGCATAGATGTGAAGGCATGTCTGCTTCTTCTTCTTATATTTTACAGCGGTTGGCATCCGAGGAGGCATATTGAAACCCATCAGCTGTATTTCTGAAAGTGCACAGCAACTTGTTAGAGGTCTAAATCACCAATGTTGAATGTACGGTTTAGGTTAACGTTACATTAGACAAACAAACTCTGCCTTGCTGATTAAAATATCCGTTTATCCAATTACATTTTTGTAAACACCAGTAAGGCATCTTATGCACTTTGTGCACACACATACATATATGTATAGAAGCGGACATTCCTCATCGTCCCACATCTAGGCTCTTAAATCGCGATAGCAGCAAATCCAGCTTGGTGCTTTACCGTTACTTCCGGGATTCTTACCACCGGAGCCTCACTATCAATTTCAACATGGCGGCTGCGTAAAATCAGCGCATAGACAAGTCTAAACTATATACAGTGTTGGGGAGTAACTAGTTACATGTAACTAAATTACGTAATTTAATTACAAAATAAAAGTAATTGTAATCAGTTACAGTTACAGTTAGTTACTGAGAAAAAATGTGTAATTAAATTACAGTTACTTATGAAAATGTTAACGATTACAAAGGGGGTTACATAACATTTTTCACACACACTCCCACATACAGATTTAATTGATTTCTTTCATAAATTGCAGTAGCTATGTTTCTATCCAAAGATTCGAATTAAACTTATGTGCAAAACTGGAATATCGCATAAAACATATGCGAATAAAGCACCGTTTCCATCCAACAAGTAAAAGCGAACAAAATCGTCACTTCCTGGTAAACTGTGGCACTAAATATCACTAAGAATATAGGAGAAGCCACTGAACATAGGCAAACGAGACACAATAAATGCGGTCATTACTTTCGGAGGAGGGTGCCTGCTGTTTGGGAACGCAGTCGTGTAAGAAAATTATACAGAAATACTTTGACGACAGACTTTGCTCAGGCTTTTCAGAATTACCATGACAACATATGTATGCTATGAACGAGATCAGTCTGCTGGTTAGTCGAGTTATCCCGACTCATAGTGCAAAGTCACATGACTTTTTCGATGCGCGTGGAGGAATTTATTCGGTAAATATGTTTCCATTGTAGACTATGCACATTTTTTTCTTATAGGATAAATAATGTATCCTACTCAAATATGTGCATATGTTTTTTATGCCCATTTTTAGAATTTATGCGCATCTTGGCGTTTTAATCCAGCATTTTTTATGCGATATTCCAAAATGTGCATAAAAACAGGTGGATGGAAACGCAGCTAGTGACTGCTCTAAAATATGAAACAAAAAATATTTCAGAAGTTTATTACATGCTTATCTGATAACTCTTATATTTCCTATATTATATGGGTTTATGTATATGCTTTATTTTTTTAAGATTAACTCTTTTTTTAAAAGGCATTGTTAGATCCAGTGTTTCCTGTCATAGCTATGCAAAGATTTGATTTCAAAAACAGTATCATAGCTATTAAATTATTTATTGTTATGATTTTAAATATATATATAACCTCAGGATGATTTTAAAGTAAGTCTGATGTTATGGTGGCTGTGCTTCAAAGAGAAGATTGGATGCCCATTTTCCACAAGGTGGTAGGATACTAAAACAAACCCAATTTTAACTTGTCAAAAACAGCTCTGTTCACAGTGACTCGTTTCGGTGCATATCTCTTGACATGCTAATGAGAACTGCTCACCCCACTTCTCTCTTCTGTGGAAGTGATCATCCTTGAGTTTTAACTTTTTAACAAAACCTGCCTTGAATTGTCCCTCATTCAGAAAACAGTGTTGAGTAAATTGATTTAAGCAGCCAGGCATAAATTAATTTAGTGAAAGTAAAGTGATGTGTGGCCAAGTATGGTGACCCATACTTGGAATTTGTGCTCTGCATTTAAACCATCCAAGTGAACATACACACACCATGAACACACACCCAGAGCAGTGGGCAGCCATATTGCTGCGGCACCCGGGGAGCAGTTGGGGCTTCGGTGCCTTGCTCAAGGGTCTCACCTCAGTCGTGGTATTGAAGGTAGAAGAGAGCGCTGGTTATTCACTCCAAAATCAAAATGGCTTGATGATTGAGACTGTTTAAGTTTTGGGGGGATTAAAAAAAGGAGTGCATTTATATCATTGTAGGGTGGTTGTGTCCACAAACTGCTAAGACACATTTATATGCAAATTAAGATATTTTTCAGCCAATGTCTCCTTTAAAATTAAAATGTTATAATCTTAATTCAACTCACAAAAGATTTCAAAAGTCTGACAGTAATAAGTGTTGAGCACTACTGTAAGGTTAACCCTGCCTGGTTATTACATGTTTGAAAATGATTAACAGTTGAAAACATTAGACATTTAGAAAAGTAATCAAATGTAATCAGTTACATTACTTTAATTAAGTAATAAAAAAAAATTGCACTACTTATTACATTTTAAGCAGGGTAACTAGTAATCTGTAACCTATTACATTTCTAAAGTAACCTTCCCAACACTGACTATATATGTGAGACCCCTCAGTGATTAAATTTAGGAACCAGTCCTGGCTAAACTTACACACAGACAGCGCACATTCAGAGTGAGATCTAGTTCAGGAATGAATGGTATATGATTTTTGACAGAATATAGTCCCACAACTGATGAGTTATTTTTTCCTCATGTGTCTCGCATTTGGTAACAATGATTGAAAACGAACACATTTCAAGTAGACAGGAAAAATACATGGAAAAAAATGCAATGAATATCAGAAAAGCAGTGTGCACATTAAACACTTAAAACAAACCATCGCCATTCAAATTAGCAAGAGTCAAAGCTAGTCCACAGTTTAGTAAATGTTGGCAACTTCAAGTAATTCTTGACTATGCGGTATTGACTGCTTTGATGCATTGCAATAGCCTAAAGTAGGGCATTGCTTTGATGCTTACATCCGATAAAGATTTCGCTTTTGACTGAAGAGTCAAATGTTGCCCAGGATGCTGGGGCTGATAAGACTTGTAGCACCCCAATTATGTTAAATACTCAATTATCAAATCCAAACAGCCAAGTCTTCATAATAATGTACATCAAAATCAATAAATGTCATATTAAAAAATGTCTTATGTTTTCATGCTAACTAATTATCACAATAAGCTAACATACAAAGCCAGTTACTTACAACCTATTTCATTCTGTTTCTTAATATATTGTGTTACCATGTGAACTCTGATTGCATAGTTGAGAAGTACAAGTGCTTGAAAAAGGTTCTACATTTACACTTCTACATTTTTGTCTTTGGCATACCGACACTTTTTCTTGTGAACCAGCACTTCTCGCACGTTGCCAATACTTTGCTATTCAAAGTCAAAGTGTCATTATCACTTGTGTCTGTGAGCAGCAAATGGTACCCAGCATAACAAGTGAGCAATCTGAAAAATCTTCAACTAGTTTTATATTTATTACTTACTTTACTTTACCGAGATGCTTTATCGTTTCCAGCTGGTAAACATGTTTTGAATGTGTCTCCTCTAACAACTTGTGTTCGGATTTTGTCACATGCTAAGTGTTGCGCACAAATGCTATTGAATGAACCAGCTCATATAACAGAGCTTTTGACCAAGCAACTGAATATGACTGCTTTTTTTACTCGTCTAAAAATGTTTAATGTGTTACTAGCCGCAGAAAAATAGTTACAATTCTCTATTGAAAATGATTTGAGTAGGCCTGAGTACTAGTATCTAATAATAAGTACCCAATGAATCTAAGGAAGTATCTAATGAATTAATACCAGTATCTATTAAATAAGAACTTGTATCTAATGAATAATTACTCAAATATTTTAAAAAGGTACTTCTCTAAAGAATAAGCATGAGAAACTAATGAATGTGTACTAATATCTAATGGAATATATACTAGTAGGCTATTTAAAAAATAAGCGCTAAAAGCATAAAATATTAGTAAATTTTTATTTTAAATGTTAAAACATTTCCTGCTTTCCATATTGCCTGTTGGTGTACATTGAGTGAGCACGGGACACCACATAAGCAGAAGAACACTGGTTCTTACTTGGATCACCATAGATCCTAGATTCATAAATTTGTGAATCTGAATGAGATTTGAAAATAGGGAATAATTACACCCAGCACATTTTGACAGTCACTGCTCACAGTAATGAATTAAACTGACATACTGGTTCACATGGTCTAATGGCTAGCCACAAGGTCAGGTTTGTGTAGAGAATGGCTATATAATGGCTATTTTATTTTTGGGGTTGAACATTAAACTATACAGTCCCATATGTTCTGTTGTGTGTGTTCTGTTGTTGCATTTATTTAAGTAAATGGCAATACTTAGTGTGTTGCTAAGCCTATTTTAGCAGGGCTTTGGTTCTTTAACTGTTTAAATATATTAGTTAAATCAGTAAGTGAATCATAGTTAAACAACAATTAGCTGTTAAAAAAAAGACAAAATTGTAGATAATTGTTGCTAAAAAATATTGTAAAAAGTTTAACTGCTTCTGTGGCTCGAGACTGTTAGCTAGGGCAGTCGTGGCCTAATTGATAGAGAGTTCTAACATGAAGGTCATAGGTTTGAGTCTTAGGTCTGGAGTGAATTGTAGGTGGGGGGAGAGAATATGCAGTGCTCTCTCACCTTCAATACCACGACTGAAATGAGACCCTTGAACCAACTGTTCCCAGGGCGCCGCAGCATTGGCTGCCCACTGCTCCATGTGTGTGTGCGCCTGCGTGCGTGTGTGTTGGTGCATGCGTGCGTGCGTACGTATTGGATGGTTTAAATGTGGACAATAAATTCTGAGTGGGTCACCATACTTAGCCACACGTCACTTTACTAATAGGAAACAGACAAGAAAATGCTCTGACAGGATGGATTCGTGCAGATAAGCTTTGTGAATCTGTGGTAAGTTTGAAAGGAGAGAGTGAGTGTTCACTGCTTTAGACTCTGGTCATGATTTGTAAATTAATATATTTTTATGTTAGTCTGTAACAGATGTTGCAAGTTAGCAGTGTCTTAGAAATTGGACACAAGTTATGGGATGATGATATCTAATTAACAGATAGCATAACATTATGCACACATCTTTTTCTTTGTAAAATATGATTTTGAACACAAAATAAATAGAAGAAGGAAGAATCTCTAGTGACATATATGGTTCCTACAAATATCTTCCTGTGATGACATTACATTGGGGGTGTAGTGCAGTGTCACAACACGAAGCGTGTTAAAAATAAGGCAGTTGCAACACAGAGGACAATTTTAGGGACAACTACTTTTCGGAGGTGAGAAATTTAATTATTGCCCTTTTCTTTTTTATTTAGAGGCTATAACTTGAAAACCAACCTGTTCATTTCAGAGTCTTCTCAATTGAGAGAAAGTGAGAGCTGTGAGTTGTTTAGTTTGGGTGAGAGTTTGAAGTATTTTCTCAACTTACTGTGAGTTCCTGTGAGTTTTTCTGAGAATCAAGTCTCAGTTCCAAACATTTGTGTCCATAAATGGTATTTAGCGTTTGCTACAATGCGAAAATAATTGGGTACAATCTGTATTCGTGTATGCTTTTTATGAATAGAAGTTTATTTAGTGAATGAAAATAAATGATGTCGCTCAGATGAATCGCTTTTACTGATGTAACTGTAAATGTGGTCAGCCTGATCAGTTAAGTCAATATGTTTTTACAATGGATGAATACAATAGGCAAATATAATCAATACAGCAGATGACTATGTACAGTATCTGCATGAGTGTAACAGTGAAGATGTGGCTTATACTTATAGATCATTCTATTGCACTGCAAATATAGTAATGAGGTATGGTTGTTAAATGTCCGTGACAGATATTTATTTTGTGTTGTATAGTAATACTGAATGTGTTTTGGACTCTTTCGTTGCTATTGTAAAGTCCAATGCCATCCTCTCTACGAACCCTGATGGCAGGAAACCAGATCGCTTCCTTTATTTTCATCAGCTCTGTGGTGGCACTTACTCACTCAGGTTGGTCAATCTTTGCCATCATTATGAATAAGGATGAGTATGATTATAAAAACCAAATACTAATTTCTTCATGTCTCTAGCATGGCTAATGTTTTTATGTTTCAGCTGATGATACCTACTCTGCTGTGATGCCTCAGACAGTAACAGCTCTGACAGGCTATTGTCTGCAGATTTCTTGCACATTTAATATCTCTGGTTTTGAAGACAAACATAAGAAGGCAAAATCTATTTATGGGATCTGGCTAAAAAACAAATCACATTTTGCAGACAAAAACAGTTGTATGGCTTTTAATAGCAGTGAAAACATAATTAGAGGATTCAGTGACATACAGATGACTGGAAATCTCAGTGAGAGGAACTGCACCACTGTCTTCTATAACATCATGAATAATCATTCAGACCGATATTACTTCAGACTGGAAATGGAGCCAAATGTGTTCAGAGCAACATTTAACCCAAGTACAGATGACTCAACCAAGACTGTGAGGATCAATGTCAGAGGTAAATGATCACACACCAAAGTGCAAAGATTAATTTGTCAGTCTTTAAAAAGAAATGAAAATATTAGTTAATTAAATATACTGATAATAAGTAATTTTACACTATATGTCAACAAACAACACGAAAAACAACATTATAAAACCATATCTTCTGTGTTGAGAGGTTGCATTTCTTAGCTGACACAAAGTATTTATACAGATAAAAGATTCAAGAATATATTGATTATATAATATTTCAAATATTGGCAGCAGTAATCTTACCTTGTGAAAGTAACTATAAGTGCAAATGTGCTAAACCTCACCACAAGTGTGAGAACCTGACCTTCTAACATGACTGTGCATTGTCTGTTTTCCGTAACGCTATCATGTTTTACCTTGTAGATTCACCACAACCTCCTGAACTTAAACCCAGTGAGCTAAAGTATGTGATGGAGAACACTACAGTCAATCTGAGCTGCTTTGCTGAAGCCCCCTGCCCCAAACAACCTCCTAAAATATCCTGGTCTAACATCCCTGAATCTGCCCACATTACAACACAGTTACAGGAGAAACCTGATAAAACCCAGTCAGTGTTTTCATACATAACCTTCAAAGCTTCATACAAAGATCACAGGAACATCAACCTGCACTGCTACATATACAAGAAATACATCTGATGCCTCAACTGTGGAGAGCACCGTGATTCTACGAATCCAGTGTAAGAGATCTGGAGTAGTTTAGTGTTTCTCAAGATCCTTGATGTGATGGAATGAAAAGGTATCAATTGCTAACCCTGTTTATGTGCTTGTGTTTTTCTTAAAGATCCTCCAAAGGAAACTCGCATCATCATTACTCCATCTGTTGGTACTAATGTGACTTTGACCTGCAAAAGCAAAGCCATTCCATCAAATGATTTGAACTACACCTGGTATAAACGTGGAGAGGAGATGCCTATAGCTTGGGGAAAGAAGATTAATTTAACCAAAACTCAGAATCAACCAGGATCATACATTTGCATTGCACAAAATAAACATGGAAAACAGTCATCAGAAGAGGTCCAGCTCACAGATAAAGGTGAGTTCATACAGTTTAAATGTTAAAAACAAAGTCATTTATGGATCTAGAGCAATTAAGATTATTTGAAAGTCAGCATCCAGGCATAGTTATACGTTTTTCATATGACACAGGACAAGATGGACCCTCTATGCGTACGATTTCTGGTTGTGTGGGAGGAATTGTGGCAGTGCTCACACTCTCTGCTATTGTATTTTGTACCAGGTAAATAAAGTTGTATTTACTCATAACATATCTTATAACAGTTGTAATTTTGAAACAGGATATTTTAAGATGTACTCAACATTGTGTTTGTGTTAGTTTAAGCATCAGCCACAGTTAAAACATATGAAACTGAGTTACTAGTGTTTGACCTCATACAGTGATTTACAAACAATTACAAAGCCCTTCAGCCGTGCACATGTGGTTAAACAAGTCATTCTTAGTTTGCTTAATTCTTTGTTTCCGCACTCTGTGCAAAAATAATTGTTTCCATTGGTGAGAACATATGGTGCAAAATAATTTGTATAAAAGTTTTTGTCAAGTGTAAAATTCTCAATTTTTTATATCAATCTTGAGTCAAATGAGTGCATCATGGTATTTGTAACCATCAAAGGTATGGTATTTTTCATAACATTTTTAAAAATTATACAATTGTCAATTTATTAACAATCAAACATTTTTGCAACATATTTCTGCCGTTATTACCCATTTGCACTTTTGTTTGTAAAGTTAGTTTGCATATAATTATGTGAAATTTATAGGCTGCTGGGAAAACTTAAGTGTACCTAAAAACATTCTGACCTTCCTCACTGACTTATTAGGACAAAAATTCTCAATAAACCAAAAGACAATGGGAAGGATCCTTCTGGTTGGGTATGCTTCTGATTTTTTTATTTTGTCCAACTATCTTGGAATTTACCAATGTTGCTATAAGCTAATAGCTTATTTGTATCAAATTGTTAACACCATAAAAACACTTAAACTGATATTAAATATTTACTTTATTCTGCTTATTGTTTAAAAGATGTTACATATTTTGCATATAAAACATGTTAGAAATCTGTTTTCTTTGTGCACAGGTTAATAACACCGACGTTGATTATGTCACCATTGCCAGAAACATGATCAATGAACAGATTATTTCTGATGATGAAACACTCATCGTGTTTTATGAAGAGACTGACTTCTCAAAGCAGCAGAACTACTGCATCACAGAAACACTCTTCAAACATGACGAATACACAGAAATACAGTTTACTCAGCTGTGTTAGTATTTATGTGCTCAAATATACAGTTGGTATAAAAAATCAGCATACCCCTGTTATTTTTTTTTTTTTTAGATGTAAAAATGTATCTAAATAAAATGATATTAGATCTTTTTAATCTTTAATGTAATGCTGAACATCAGGGGCCCGTTCTTCGTACGTTGTTAACTCAGTTAGCTGGATTTGCTTGTTGCCGATTTCACTTGATCTTGGATCATTTAGTTCTTCGAAGCTCATCCCGGAGTTGCTGTCATAGCAACAGGTCCATAAGCTTAACCCTGATTGGGAGCAGGCTTATTTCTTGTAAACATAATTAGATTGCATCTTTTTAAGCAGAATTGATACTTAAAATCTGTCCCAGCCACTGCTACTTAATTATAAGTGTACCTTACTGGTGCAGGGACAATAATTAAAAATATAAATAATTGAATTGTTAATTTAAAAATAAGATACCAATGTTGTGTAGTCTATAAAACTATAGACACAGCCAGTTTTACTCATTGAAAGATTTATTAGTGATAAAATATTTACTTTATAATTGGACACACATGCTATACAGTTAATCTGAGTGGTGCATTAATTTGAGTGAAGACAGATATTATGGGAGGGGCTTGATGGAGCACAGGAGATGCAGATAACATGATCTTTAAGAAACTGTAATTAATGCTGTTACGTAACAAATCAGTTTCAAATATAAAATTAAATGAATTGCTAATTACAACACTGAAGTAAAAATGTAAAGCTTACACAAATGCTAGAAATCACGAATATAGCCTAAATAATTGGGAATCGTGTAAAAAATTTACAAATAAATTAAAAACAGTTCACATTTCATTTATCTATTATAACATTTATGTAGTTTTATTCGCTTGGCTGTTTCCTTATAAAAGTCCAGAAATGTGTCAACTTTTTCGTAAGGTGTCTTTTTTAATGATATGATGTCATTATGTTACTGTCTTGCCGCCAGCCAATCGATGCATTGCTGATCATGGTCTCGAGTATCGATATATCTGCCCTTTTTGGGGAACGCGAGAACGTCCAGTAATCTTACACAACCTAATCCAGATATTTTAATCTAATACGAAAATTTGTTTTGAAGAACCAAATTAGCCAGAGATCAGTTATCAGGATTAGAAGATCTGGCATCTTTCAAATCATCTCAGATGTATTAATCGAGGTGTGAAGAACGGACCCCAGGAGAAGGGTACAAAAGTGTTTTCAAAACAACAGCTGATTTATACTGAATTAGTTTTGAATATAATTGGGCATTTATGTAGGCTGCTGCAAAAACAAAAGTGTGACAAAAATATTTTGACATTTCTCACACTCTTATTAGGACGAAAACTATCAATAAACCCAATGACATTGTTAAAATATGTTTGTAATGTGTTTATTACCCACAGACAGGATAATTAATAGATAATTTATTATGATGAAACACTTATCGTCTGTTATAAAGAGACTTACATCTCAAAGTTGCAAAACTACTGCATCACAAAGTGACACAGATGAGCTGTTCTTCAATGCCTTTCATTGTGAGAACTGATGCTGAAAAATGCATGTTTATTTTATACATGATTATTGTGTTATAATTTGTGTTTATTATCTGTCATTATCTGTGTAATGGCTTATTTCTGAGGAAACCATGCTTTTGATTAACACTGTAGCAACCTAGAGAGACTTTCTGTTGACTGTTATTGGTTAAACTTTACACCACCTGACATTTTCTATAAAGAATACAAATGAAAGTCACAGTAAAGTATTTTCTCAGAATAAAGTTTTAAATTCAGAAATTGAATACTGAGGACGATACGTTTAAAATGCTTATAAGCTGTAGTTCCTTTTTTTAATGCAAGATTATAAATAGACTTTGACAAGCACTCTGGTAGCAGTTTAAAAAAATGGTGTTAATTTTGTGTTGCACTGTTGCTGACTTATGTATCAGCTACAATGAACACAAAGACAACAAAAGCTCCTCTGCAGTCAATAGATGTGCTCTTAATTGGTTAGTTTTTACAAACAAGCAGTTTCCTGGGTTTACGCCACAGCAGTCAAATTTCCTCTGCAGACACACAAGTTACATTCAGTTAGTGACACTGAGTGGTGTTGTGCGAAGCTGAGCATCTCCTCCGGCCTTCAGTGTGTAGCTGAGCATCTCCCCCAGCCTTCAGTGTGTTGCTGAGCATCTCCTCCAGCCTTCAGTGTGTAGCTGACATTTTCCTCCGGCCTTCAGTGTGTTGCTGAGCATCTCCTCCAGCCTTCAGTGTGTAGCTGACATTTTCCTCCGGCCTTCAGTGTGTTGCTGAGCATCTCCTCCAGCCTTCAGTGTGTAGCTGACATTTTCCTCCGGCCTTCAGTGTTTAGCTGAGCATCTCCGGCCTTCAGTGTTTAGCTGAGCATCTCCGGCCTTCAGTGTGTAGCTGAGCATCTCTTCCGGCCTTCAGTGTGTAGCTGAGCATCTCTTCCGGCCTTCAGTGTGTAGCTGAGCATCTCTTCCGGCCTGGTGGGTCATCGTCTCAGCAGGCTGCAATGTTTTTTTTCCTTGACTGCTCCCATTACTGTTTAGTCACACCTAGCCAAAATATATAAAATGAAAATGTACGAAAATGCACAAAAATCTAGTCAATGCCTTTTAAAATTGTAAGAAATATAAAATGAGAAACATTAGAAATTGATTTTAGTGAAGTATTCAGTTCATATTGCAATTGAGTTAAATAAGTACAACCCTCCCAAAACAATATTTAAATGCAGCAACATTAGTGAAATAAATGAACTCTTTACACCTAAAATGTATGAATTTTAAATAAAAGAGGGCAAAGGGCTGGTGTTTCTTCCAGGGTTTTAATCAGATACACCACTAAGTTTAAATTTTTTACGAACTTTGGATATTTTAACATCTCATATTCAACACTATGCATAAAACGATTGCAAGACATTTCATGGTAACATTGCATGACCCGTTTCTGCTCACCCGCTCCCTTGTTGTTTATTAGCATTGATAACCCTAATAACATGTGAATATAATGTTGGCTACTTCAGAAATCAGAAAATAAGCACATCTAAAACATCTCTAACTTACCTTTATGAAAATGTCGAGGGTAAATGAACATAAACAGATATGTTGGCAAATATGATGATTTTGCGTTTCACCACTGAAACCCAGTCCATCCGATGCGGCGACCGATGCCTCTTGTTGTTTTGTCTTTTCTTTCAAGTGCGAGACCTAACATGTCCTTCTTCGTGGTGAGGTTTTGACCTTTTCAATCATGCAATTAACTATTGCAGATGTTAACACAACAAGAACGTACCATTTTGAAGCAAATGAAAAAGACAATTCTCCAAATACAGAACACCTCGGCTTTGATACCTCACAAATGGCGGCAATACCCGCCATAAGATGCACTTCGATTCTCGTGAGTGTGATGTCACCTTACAAAGACCGATATGCACCGGCCTCATGACGTCACCATTTTATCTGCCTGGCTCGCCCATACCTGACTGAAAATAATGCTGCATTCAAGTGCTATTAGAATTATTGTAAATATGAGCTTCCTTGTCGGAAATTGGACATGGACAGATATAGAGAGGCCTATTCGGCCAATTTCCGACTGGGAAAATCGTATTTACAATAATTCCGATAGCACGTGAATGCAGCCCAAGTCTTATGGTTATCACTGTTAGGAGTTATGATCTCATGGTTATTACTGTTAGGAGAGGATAATACAGTAAGAGTAATACATCCCGGTCACAATTGTTTAGCTGCTGCATATTGCTCGTAATTGTCAACTGTCTGTAGGCAATAATTTGCTTACTTTTTGTCATGTATTGTTTTTTTATAAACAGTGTAGCAGCTTTTAATTTCATGTACAGTATGTAATTGATACAGTTGATGGTTTTGTAAGATTTATCACATTTTGTGTTACTCTGAGATTATAAAGTGACACACAGTTAAGGAATATCACATGAGGAAGAGTGTTTTCCCTGAATATCAGCTCCATTGAAAATCTTTGTTGAACTGTAGTATAAAATCAATGTAACAAGAAGTACATTTTGAGTGAGTTTAATACAGTAACTATTTTGCCAGTTTGCTCTATTTTGAAGAAGAGACCAAACAAAGCTACAGCAGAATGGGGCGACACATTAAGGTGGGGCGAAACGTGTCGCTCCGCCCACCCCCAATTGAATTGGTTTATATTATAATACAGCCTCAGGCGATTCTAGAATTTTTTCAACTGGGGGGCATAGGAGGGGCAATAAAACAGAGGGGCCAATCTTGTTGTGTATTTATATGTAGAAATGTGGATATCTAAATCATTAAAAGTTTAGTAAGCTTTAAAATCAGCAATAAACAGTGATACCTTATTATCTTTTAATGGTATATATTGACTGCAAATCAGAACAGTAGGAGGTACACCAGAACAGCCCAAGGCACACCTGTGCAATAATCATTCTGTCTAATCAGCATCATGATATGCCACACCTGTGAGTTGGATGGATTATCTCGGCAAAGGAGTAGTGCTCACTACATTTACATTTATGCATTTAGCAGACGCTTATATCCAAAGCGACATACAGTGCATTCAGGCTATACATATTTTTGTCAGTACATGAGTTCCCTTGGAATCGAACCCACAACCTTTGCACTGTGCTAAGACTCTCAAAAGAGTGGATGCTTTATTGTGTGCACACTTGCAGCCAGGATATTTTAAGTTGTTTATTTTTCTTTTTTCATTAAAAGTTTCTGTTTGCTAGGGATCTACAGTTGTGTTTTCCTTGGAATTTTGACATCAAACAATATAATTGACATCATCAAAAACAAGTTTATTAATTTAGTAATTCAGTTAATAAATGCTCATTAAGTTTTTGTGTCTTACATTAATTAAAGAGCAATCAGTGGTAGATCATATCACTAAAGCCATGTGTAAAAAGACTAGCAGAAATTATACACTTCTGGACACATATAGGTTTCAGTTATTTTTTATATCCTCGTTTTACAAAAAATAATATAAATAGAGTTATACACTATTAAAAAAAATAGTAAAAAAAAAAAAACTTTCTCTCCTTCCCTTGCTAGCTTGTATTTATTTGAACAATGCCTAAGACACTAAGGGCACTTCCTCAATCTGTTTGCCTCTTCAAGATGAATCGCTTTATGTATTCCCCAATTGTAAGTCGCTTTGGATAAAAGCGTCTGCAAAATGACTAAATGTAAATGTACACAATATTCTGTGCTCATAGATGGTGTGAATTTGTGGGTTTAGGTGTTGCAATCTAGAAGCTCCTCTGTGTTCATTTATCACTAATATCAATAATATATTTTGAGTAATTAAATTTAATTCACTAAATAAGTCAAGTCACCTTTGATTATGTAGCACTTTATACAATACAGATTTTGTCAAAGCAGCTTTACAGTGAAAAACAGGAAAATAGTTTGTCAATAATGCAAGAGGACAATAACAAAGAATAATTTTTCAGTTAAAGTCATTGATGATTCAGTGATGTCATCATCCAGTTCAGCTCTCTTCCAATAGTTTCTGTGCAATCAGTCAAGCTTCCCCAACTAAGCAAGCCATCACGTCACTATGTATTTAAGAGATCTTGCAGAGAGGAAGACGTCTGAACTTCTGCTTGACTATACTGCTCTGATGTGAGGATTTTCTCTTGCAAACTAACTGCTTTTAAAATATGAGTCAGTAGAAAAATATTTTAAACAAAGTTCTTGACAAGCTGAGGATATATTTGTTTTTTTAGCTACAAGTATATTTAGTTTAGTTTTTTTTTTTTGTCAGAGCTCCAGCGATGTCTGTGCTCCAGATCACGCCCTTCATTATCATCATCAGCTCTGTGTTTCTACACACTTACTCAGGTCAGTCCATTTTACACTCAAATTATTTTCATTGAAAATATGATCTATTAGCAGAAGCGCTGATATGACAACACGGCAAATACAGCAAGTGGTCAGAAAAGGACAGGAAACCACACTGAGCTAAATATCATATGGTTTCAGGAGCCTTTAAATATAGGAAACAAGTAATATATCAGCTGTGATTACTTATCAGGGGTTGTTTTGTCATTTTTGAGGCTCAACTGTCCTATTTCTGTGTAAAAACAGCATAAAAATGAAAATTTTATGTTACACAAAGTAATGTCATACAGGTTTGGAAGATTGCGAGGGTGTGTAAATTATTATAGAATTGTTATTTTGGATTGAACTTTCCCTTTAAGATCTTTACCATAAAGTTTAAGTCACAATTATGCTTTTTATGTTCCAGCTGATGATATCTACTCTGCTGTGATGCCTCAGACAGTAACAGCTCTGACAGGCTCTTGTGTGCAGATTCCTTGCACATTCAAGATCTCTGGTTTTGAGGACAAACGTAAGAAGGCAAAATCTATTTATGGGATCTGGCTGAAAAACAAAACACATTTTGCAGACAAAGACAGTTATATTGCTTTTAATAGCAGTGAAAACATCATTAGAGGATTCGGTGACATACAGATGACTGGAAATCTCAGTGAGAGGAACTGCACCACTGTCTTCTATAACATCATGAAGAATCATTCAGACCACTATTACTTCAGACTGCAAATGGAGCCAAATGTGTTCAGAGTAACATTCCCCAAATCAACAGATTCAACTGAGACTGTGAAGATCACTGTCATAGGTAAATTTCATCTCCACTGTCTCTACAATATGCTTTTTATAAGGTCTTCACTTAAAGGGATATTTCACAGATGTAGGTGACTTGTTTTTCTTCAGTGGAGCAGTAAATAATATTTTGTGTTAAATAAGTTTTCATTCAGTCATTGAATATCCTTGAAATAATCACAAGTACCAGGATTAATATTCTTATATGCACAAAATAAAAATAAAAAAACTTTAAAAGTAACACCTTTTACACAGCCTGTTAATATACAATACAGTGACATAAAAGAACAACATTTAAGTTACAATACATTGCATTAAGGAATATAATTCCTATTGAGGTAACAGAAGAAATGGTCCCAAATCTTGAAAAACTGTCCCGTGTTGCCTTTTAAGCAGTGGTGGATGAAGTACACAAATCAAGTACTTGAGTAAAAGTATATACGTATCATAAAATATTACTCCAGTAAAAGAAAAAGTACTCCTTTTTCTCCAGTAAAGTACAGATACTTGAAAAAAATCTTAAGCACAGCGAAGTACAGCTCGTTACTGACCACCACTGCTTTAAGAGAGATCTGGTTCGTTCCAGGGGTAAAGTAACATAAGATATCAGTTCCTCAAGCCATAGTTTGACTCAAAGAAGGTTGAAGTGCTGCCCGTTTTTGACAATAACTAAAAGCGTCAAAGAACACAAAAATAATACCTGTGGCTCCTGATATATTGAGGTCTCATGAAGCGAAACGATCAATGGGCTATGTGTGAGAAACTGAACATTATTTGCAACGTTATTACCTGTAATCCAAAGCCTCAGGTAAATGGTCAGGCGTGATGTCCGGTTCCTGAACAAATAATTGTTTTAAGTTATTTTTGGTGAACTAGCTGCGGTTCATCAAATCGGACTGAAAGAATCAGATTTCCCCGTTTGCTTATGGATTACATTTAATAATGTTTAAAAATAATGTTCAGTTTCTTCCACAGACCAACTGTTTAGCTTCATAAGACAACAGTATATTGCCAGGACCCACATATTTTTTTTTTACTCCTTGATATGCAGAAAATGGGCAACTGCTGACTTGCATTTTATGAATCACCGAAAACCACAGTTTCAGATAAAAGTCTTCTTTATTGTTCTGCTGGCCTTACGATGTGTAAATTAACAGCAAATTTAAATGTTTGGGTAAAAGGAAAAAATTATCTGCTACAGTAATTTATTCTGTAGATTCACCACAACCTCCTGAACTGAAATCCACTGCTCTGAAAAACGTGATGGAAGGAACAACAGTCAATCTGAGCTGTTCTGCTGAAGCCCCCTGCCCCAAACAACCTCCTACAATATCCTGGTCTAACATCTCTGAATCTGCCAACATTACAACACAGTTACAGGAGAAACCTGATAAAACCCAGTCAGTGGTTTCAAACATGATCTTCAAAGCTTCATATAAAGATCACAAAAAGAACATCACCTGCACTGCTACATATCCAAGAAATACATCTGATACCTCAACTGTGAAGAGCACCGTGATGCTACTAGTCCTGTGTAAGAGATGTTTCTGCTTATTTCACTTAACAGAGCCCTGTGTGTGCTTAAATGCACATAAAAGTGCAGCTTAAACATATAATCTGATGCTCAGCTACCCAGACATGTCTAACGCAAATATTTCACTTTTATCCCATGTGTGTGCTTGTGTTTTCGTCAAAGTTTCTCCAAAAGAAACTCACATCTCCATCCATCCATCTGATTCAGTCTCGATTGGCATGAATGTGACTTTAACCTGCAGAAGCAAAGGCAGTCCTTCAAAAAAAATGAACTACACCTGGTACAAACGTGGACAGGAGATACTAACAGCTCAGGAAAAGAAGATTAATTTTATTTTAAATTCCAATAATACAGGATTTTACTTCTGCACAGCACTGAATAAACATGGCAATCAGTCATCAGCAGAGATCCAGCTTTCAGTTGAAGGTGAGTTTACACAGTCTAAATGTAAAATACAAGCTCATTTGCAGATCTAAAACAATGGACATCATTTGAAATACAACATTGTGGTCTAATTACAGTCATTTCCCATGACATAGGACAAGATGGACACTCTATGACTGTGATTGCTGGTTGTGTGGGAGGAATCGTAGCTGTGCTCATGCTCTCTGCTATTGGATTTTGTGCAAGGTATTTAAGTTGCATTTAGTTAAATTAAGATACATTTACAGTTACTTAATCATCGTTAATGTAATTATGAATCAGTTAAGATGTACTCAGCATTTTGCTTGAGTTTAAGCATCAGCCACAGTTAAAATATAAGAGAGTTGCTAGTGTTTGACTTCATAAAGTGAGCAGTCAGTCATGTTCTTCAGTTTAATCCTTTATTTATACTAACAGGACCAGGAAAAAAACACACAGGGGAGACAACGTTGGAAAAAACGATTTCCTAAATCAGGTGTGTGCACTATTCCTTGGTTTGTAGGTTAATGACTATTTAGTTCACGTTCAGAAAAAAAAAATACAATAGTTTCCATTTATGTTTTACATACTATATACAGTGCAGCATGTTTCCTCAAACACTAGTCACACCACTGAGCAAACAACAAAGATTTTTTGTAGATCACTGTCATTGATGTAAAGCAATAGCTCTTAATACTTTCTTAATTCAATAACTTCTAATATGTGGCCCTGGACCACAAAACCAGTCTTTAGTGTCAATTTTTAGAAACTGAGTTTTTACATCATATGAAAGCTGAATAAATAAGTTTTCCCTTGATGTATGGTTTGTTAGGATCGGACAATATTTGGCCGAGATACAACTCTTCAAAAATCAGGAATCTGAGGGAGCAAAAACATCTAAATATTGAGAAAATCGCCTTTAAACGTTTTGATATATTTATCCCTAATACATTTACAAAATATCTTCATGGAACATGATCTCTAATATTCTAATGATTTTGGCATAAAAGAAAAATCTATAATTTTGACCCATACAATGTATTTTTGGCTATTGCTACAAATAAACCCCAGCGACTTAAGACTGGTTTTGTGGTCCAGAGTCACATATTTCATTGTGACTTATTTAAATCAAACTTTTCCAAAAAGCAGACTTTCGTCTGTAATGTGATGACATTGCAGGGTGTATTGAATGAACGCATTTCATCAAGTGAAGTGAACTGCAATGATTATCCCATGCTCAGGGAATAGGGAGCAGTGAACACTGCATAGGGACCCTGTCAATCAAAACATAGCTCAGTTGATGTGTTAGATAGGAGAGACAACATTTGTTGAGTGGTAAGCAAATTGCATGTCAGTCAGAAACAAATTTGAGTTTTGGTTTTATGGTCTGCCTTCTTTCAAACAGGGTTGCCTAACCTGGTCTCATAAAATACATACCTTTTGTGCACTTTCTGTGTGACACTGTTTTACGTACCTTACTGCAAGTTTCGCCGCAGTTTCAAAGAGAAATGTCACTCAAAGAGAGTGGCGCTAAAACACAGGTTAAATACGTGAACCCTGGCACGTTTTATGCAAAACATCAAACCTGTATCTGATTTAGTACCATATGGATGTGGCCCAAATCAGAATCTAATAAATCTGATTCCATGTGGTTTGTGCTGTTCACATTACATTTGCTCTGCCCAGTATATACCTATCGCCGGTGATTGACCCTTGCCTCTTTTTTATTCCACAATCTTTTACAATAAAATGGATCTCAACTCTGCTGATTCCTCATCACAGTTATGAAAAACAGATCTGTGCCACATATGAGCAAAACCATTTTGTCCACTTTTGCTTGCAGTCTGAACATAGTAAAAGATGAGGAAAGAAATGGTGGTGTAATGCATGTAAACACATATCATAAATATGGCAATGATTTAGTATGACATGACAATGAAAGTGTCACTTCAAAGCAACTGACAAAATATTTGACTTTTAAAAATCTAGCATTTAATTTAATTTTATAGTTTTTTAATAACAGATGTCCAATAAACAAACTAAAACTACCCCCAAAATGTCTTCTATTGTTCAAGAATTGTATACATATCTAGTTCAGTGATCAAACTCTAGATGGCGCAGGCTGTTTGGTCCTAACATGCAATCTTTTAGCAATCACATACTAATTTACTACATGGTACACGCTGATTGGCCTCTGCAGATTCTTCAGTTGGTGATCTTGCTTGTTCAATATTTAAATAGTCTGGTTCAGCATGTGCTGTAAACTGGTCCTGCAGCACATTATTCGAGTTCCTCTGAAACTGTCCACCTCCCCCAGCTCCAAGATTAACATAAAACATACATCAACATTTTTATATTTAACATGCTAAAACTGTACAGAGTGTTGTCATGACTGAAATGCTGATATACACTAAATATTTTTGTCTTAAATTTTTAGGCACAGGATGAAAGTGACAGGAATTCCACTTATGCTAATGTCCTCACATTAACCAACCAGGACAACAAGATCTCTGATGATCAAAGTGTGTGTGACTGTGAAACTGAGTTCAGTACTCAGATCAACCACATTACAGAGAAAGATTCAACAGAAGAAGACAACAATGAAGAAGGCTCAGATGTAGTATATGCACAGGTCCACGTGTTACACAAAAAAACTAAAGACATCGGTATTCTGCCAGAAAACATTTATGCTCAGTTGAAAAAATAAGAGTACACTTTATTTTGATGGTCTTCTTTAGACTGTTGACTATAAAATCCTCAACATGTCAACTAACTCTCAGCGGATAAGTATCCTGTTATTAGGGTAATTAGAATAAACTGACTTAAAGCTGAAAAGTTACTTAGAGTCAGTAGAATGTCTAAAGGGGACTATCAACATAAAGTATTACCCCAAAAAAAGTTTTTTGTTCTTAAATTTTTACAAGATGTTTAGGTCATTAAAAATATTGTATTTTATGCTGTTTACCAACACCAAATTTTTCAGAGGACAAATACAAAAGTTCCTTTAAACTGTGATGCTTGCCATGCTGATCAGGGTAAATCCAGTCAAAACCCTGTAGACTGGACTGAAGAAGGCTGTAGTAGATCTCCTGCAGTGTGATCAGTCTAAAGGTCTTTTGCAGGGCCGCTGCTGGCCAAATGGGTGCCCTAAGCAGAATTGTATTGTTGTGCCCCTCTCCCAAATATTATAGAAGTATAAAACAGTCTACTATAGGGGTCAAAAAAGAACTTTAATAAAATATAAAACAAATAAATACATTTTAATTAAATTGTAATACTTACAAATTACAATTGTAGCTCTAAACAGTTACCTATGGTCATTATTTTATTAATACAGCTGTCTGATTGATTTTATAGTCTCAAGCATTCAGAAATCACGAAAAAAGAAAATTAAGCAGTTAATTTTTTTAAGGGATGTGATGTTCACATGTTTTTTTTATAAATTATAGAGGCTGTGTCATCTATAGCAACAAGGTGGCAAAAAATGAAAGATTAAGTGGATATTTTATTAAATGTTTGGTAAATATTAAACAAGAATAGAATCTTTGTGTAAGTGTAACAGCAGCAATTACCAGGCCTTTGGCTCGCTTTGCAGGCATTTGTAATAGCATGGTAATGTACATAAATGGTTTATTTTATATTACATTATGTATTTTATCTGTTATTCAATTAAACCATATTATTAATTAACCAAGTTATTGCCTCATAGTTTTGTGTAATGCATTTAAAGTAATTTTAAAGGCTGTTGTTGGCTTAGGTCTGCTTTATAACCAATCTTAATACTTCTTTAATATAAATGACGTCTATACAATTATTTATAGTAACAAAACCATGGTTAATTTGCGGTTACCGTGGCTACAAGAAGCTCTATTTTTGGTTTTATTCGTGTTAAAACCATGGCTAATTTTCGTTAGGGGACATGGAAACTCAGAGAGAATATTAGAGGTGTCGTTAGTGGTGAAATTATTACTAAAACTATTAGGCCTACTATTACTAAAACGTACTATTAAAACACGTTATTAACTCACCAGCCAAAAACGTTTCACAGGACTATGAATGAGACTGAAAGTGATGCACGGGGTTGGTGTCCCCGAGGGAGTTGGTGCCCTACACAGACTGCACACTCTGCGAATGTACTCTGCGTATAGGGAGCGGCGCTACTGGCTTTTGCAAGGAAGAGTGGGAAAAATGGACAGATCCAGATGTGCTAAGACTCTTATTTAAAAAGAGTGGATGCTTTATTTTGGGCACACTTGCAACCAGGATATTTTAAGTTGTTTATTTTTCTTTTTCATTAAAAGTTTCTGTATGCTAGGGATCAACGCCTACAGTTGTGTTTTCCTTGGAATTTTGACATCAAACAATATCATTGACATCATCAAAAACAAGTTTATTAATTTAGTAATTCAGTTATTAAATGCTCATGGACTGTCCTTCAATGTGTTTTCTTATGACAAATGATGCTGATACTGTAAATTCATTTATTTGAAGCATTTGTATTGTGCTTAAAAAAAACATTTTCATCATTATTTGTGCAGTGGCTTGTATCCTTGCTTTATCCTTGTGGTTCATGTGACCAATATAAAATATATAAAAAAGAAACACAATAATGTTGACTGGTTATTGGTTAAACAGTTTCAGCTGCCTAAAATCTAACATTAATACAAATTACACAATTAAGTATTTTGTGTATATTTAAAATAGAATTCCATAATGAGAGATTGAACACAATAAGTTTTTGTGTCTTACATTAATTAAAGAGCAATCAGTGGTAGACCATATCACTAAAGCCATGTGTAAAAAGACTAGCAGAAAGTATACACTTCTGGACACATATAGGGTTCTGTTCTTTTTTATGACCTCATTTTACAAAAAAGAATATAAATAGAATTCTACACAATATCCCGTGCTCATAGATGGTGTGAATGTGTGGGTTTAGGTGTTGCATTCTAGAAGCTCCTCTGTGTTCAGTAGATGCTGCATGGTTAGTTGTATTGATGATGAGCACTGAAAAAAGTAAGAAAAGCAAGAACACAGAGTACACAATTATAATCAATGTATAACTGTGCAAATACTACATTTATCACTAATATCAATAACATATTATGAGTAATTAAATTTAATTCACTAAATAAGTCAAGTCAAGTCACCTTTGTAGCACTTTATACAATACAGATTTTGTCAAAGCAGCTTTACAGTGAAAAACAGGAAAATAGTTTGTCAATAACGCAAGAAGACAATAACAAAGAGTAATTTTTCAGTTAAAGTCAATTAATTGATGATTCAGTGATGTCATCATCCAGTTCAGCTCTCTTCCAATAGTTTCTGTGCAATCAGTCAAGCTTCCCCAACCAAGCAAGCCATCACGTCACTATGTATTTAAGAGATCTTGCAGAGAGGAAGACGTCTGAACTTCTGCTTGACTATACTGCTCTGATGTGAGGCTTTTCTCTTGCAAACTAACCGCTTTTAAAATATGAGTCTATGTAAAATATCTATGTTTTAAACATAGAGTTATTGACAAGCTGAGCATATATTAGATTGTTTTAGCTATAAGTATATTTAGTTTTGTTTTTTTTGTCAGAGATCCAGCGATGTCTGTGCTCCAGATCATGCCCTTCGTCATCATCAGCTCTGTGTTTCTACACACTTACTCAGGTCAGTCCATTTTACACTCAAATTATTTTCATTGAAAATATGATCTATTAGCAGAAGCACTGATATGACAACACGGCAAATACAGCATGTGGTCAGAAAAGGACAGGAAACCACACCGAGCTAAATATCATATGGTTTCAGGAGCCTTTAACTAGGAAACAAGTAATATATCAGCTGTGATTACTTATCAGGGGTTGTTTTGTCATTTTTGAGGCTCAACTGTCCTATTTCTGTGTAAAAACAGCATAAAAATGAAAATTTTATGTTACACAAAGTAAAAAATGTCATACAGGTTTGGAAGATTGCGAGGGTGTGTAAATTATTATAGAATTGTTATTTTGGATTGAACTTTCCCTTTAAGATCTTTACCATAAGGTTTAAGTCACAATTGTGCTTTTTATGTTCCAGCTGATGATATCTACTCTGCTGTGATGCCTCAGACAGTAACAGCTCTGACAGACTCTTGTGTGCAGATTCCTTGCACATTCAACATCTCTGGTTTTGAGGACAAACGTAAGGCGGCAAAATCTATTTATGGGATCTGGCTGAAAAACAAAACACATTTTGCAGACAAAGACAGTTATATTGCTTTTAATAGCAGTGAAAACATAATTAAAGGATTCAGTGACATACAGATGACTGGATATCTCAGTGAGAGGAACTGCACCACTGTCTTCTATAACATCATGAAGAATCATTCAGACCGCTATCACTTCAGACTGCAAATGGAGTCAAACGTGTTCAGAGTAACATTCCCCAAATCAAAAGGTTCAACTGAGACTGTGAAGATCACTGTCATAGGTAAATTTCATCTCCACTGTCTCTACAATATGCTTTTTATAAGGTCTTCACTTAAAGGGATATTTCACAGATGTAGGTGACTTGTTTTTCTTCAGTGGAGCAGTAAATAATATTTTGTGTTAAATAAGTTTTCATTCAGTCATTGAATATCCTTTAAACAATCACAAGTGCCAGGATTAATATTCTTATATGCACAAAAAAAACTTGAAAAGTAACACCTTACACAGCCTGTTAATATTCAATACAGTGACATAAACGCACAACATTTAAGTTACAATACATTGCATTAAGGAATAGAATTCCTATTTAGGTAACAGAAGAAATGGTCCCAAATCTTGAAAAACTGTCCGTGTTGCATTTTAAGCAGTGGTGGATGAAGTACACAAATCAAGTACTTGAGTAAAAGTATAGATACGTATCATAACATATTACTCCAGTAAAAGAAAAAGTACTCCTTTTTCTCCAGTAAAGTACAGATACTTGAAAAAAATTCTTAAGCACAGCGAAGTACAGCTCGTTACTGACCACCACTGCTTTAAGAGAGATCTGGTTCATTCCAGGGGTAAAGTAACATAAGATATCAGTTCCTCAAGCCATAGTTTGACTCAAAGAAGGTTGAAGTGCTGCCCGTTTTTGACAATAACTAAAAGCGTCAAAGAACACAAAAATAATACCTGTGGCTCCTGATATATTGAGGTCTCATGAAGCGAAACGATCAATAGGCTATGTGTGATAAACTGAACATTATTTGCAACATTATTACCTGTAATCCAAAGCCTCAGGTAAATGGTCAGGCGTGATGTCCGGTTCCTGAACAAATAATTGTTTTAAGTTATTTTTGGTGAACTAGCTGCGGTTCATCAAATCGGACTGAAAGAATCTGATTTCCACGTTTGCTTATGGATTACATGTAATAATGTTTAAAAATAATGTTCAGTTTCTTGCACAGACCAACTGTTTAGCTTCATAAGACAACAGTATATTGCCAGGACCCACATATTTTTTTTTTACTCCTTGATATGCTTTTTTATTCTTTAAATTGGGCAACTGCTGACTTGTATTTTATGAATCACCAAGAACCACAGTTTCAGATAAAAGTCTTCTTTATTGTTCTGCTGGCCTTAGGATGAGTAAATTAACAGCAAATTAAAATTTTTGGGTAAAAGGAAAATGATCTGCTACAGTAATTTATTCTGTAGATTCACCACAACCTCCTGAACTGAAATCCACTGATCTGAAAAACGTGATGGAAGGAACTACAGTCAATCTGAGCTGCTCTGCTGAAGCCCCCTGCCCCAAACAACCTCCTACAATATCCTGGTCTAACATCCCTGAATCTGCCAACATTACAACACAGTTACAGGAGAAACCTGATAAAACCCAGTCAGTGGTTTCAAACATGATCTTCAAAGCTTCATACAAAGATCACAGGAAGAACATCACCTGCACTGCTACATATCCAAGAAATACACCTGATACCTCAACTGTGAAGAGCACCGTGATGCTACTAGTCCTGTGTAAGAGATGTTTCTGCTTATTTCACTTAACAGAGCCCCGTGTGTGCTTAAATGCACATAAAAGTGCAGCTTAAACATATAATCTGATGCTCAGCTACCCAGACATGTCTAACGCAAATATTTCACTTTTATCCCATGTGTGTGCTTGTGTTTTCGTCAAAGTTTCTCCAAAAGAGACTCACATCTCCATCCATCCATCTGATTCAGTCTCTGTTGGCATGAATGTGACTTTAACCTGCAGAAGCAAAGGCAGTCCTTCAAAAGAAATGAACTACACCTGGTACAAACGTGGACAGGAGATAATAACAGCTCAGGAAAAGAAGATTAATTTTATTTTAAATTCCAATAATACAGGATTTTACTTCTGCACAGCACTGAATAAACATGGCAATCAGTCATCAACAGAGATCCAGCTTTCAGTTGAAGGTGAGTTTACACAGTCTAAATGTAAAATACAAGCTCATTTGCAGATCTAAAGCAATGGACATCATTTGAAATACAACATTGTGGTCTAATTACAGTCATTTCCCATGACATAGGACAAGATGGACACTCTATAACTGTGATCGCTGGTTGTGTGGGAGGAATCGTAGCTGTGCTCATGCTCTCTGCTATTGGATTTTGTGCAAGGTATTTAAGTTGCATTTAGTTAAATTAAGATACATTTACAGTGACTTAATCATCGTTAATGTAATTTTGAAACAGTTAAGATGTACTCAGCATTTTGCTTGAGTTTAAGCATCAGCCACAGTTAAAACATAAGAGAGTTGCTAGTGTTTGACTTCATAAAGTGAGCAGTCAGTCATGTTCTTCAGTTTAATCCTTTATTTATACTAACAGGACCAGGAAAAAAACACACAGGGGAGACAACGTTGGAGAAAATAATTCCCTAAATCAGGTGTGTGCACTATTCCTTGGTTTGTAGGTTAATGACTATTTAGTTCACGTTCAGAAAAAAAATACAATAGTTTCCATTTATGTTTTACATACTATATGCATGCAGTATGTTTCCTCAAACACTAGTCACACCACTGAGCAAGCAACAAAGATTTTTTGTAGATCACTGTCATTGATGTAAAGCAATAGCTCTTAATACTTTCTTAATTCAATAACTTCTAATATGTCGCCCTGGACCACAAAACCAGTCTTTAGTGTCAATTTTTAGAAACTGAGCTTTTTACATCATATGAAAGCTGAATAAATAAGCTTTCCCTTGATGTATGGTTTGTTAGGATCGGACAATATTTGGCCGAGATACAACTCTTCAAAAATCTGCAATCTGAGGGTGCAAAAACATCTAAATATTGAGAAAATCGCCTTTAAACGTTTTGATATATTTATCCCTAATACATTTACAAAATATCTTCATGGAACATGATCTCTAATATTCTAATGATTTTGGCATAAAAGAAAAATCTATAATTTTGACCCATACAATGTATTTTTGGCTATTGCTACAAATATACCCCAGCGACTTAAGACTGGTTTTGTGGTCCAGGGTCACATATTTCATTGTGACTTATTTAAAACAAACTTCTCTAAAATGCAGACTTTCGTCTGTAATGTGATGACATTGCAGGGTGTATTGAATGAACGTATTTCATCAAGTGAAATGAACTGCAATGATTATCCCATGCTCAGGGAATAGGGAGCAGTGAACACTGCGTAGGGACCCTGTCAATCAAAACACAGCTCAGTTGATGTGTTAGATAGGAGAGACAACATTTGTTGAGTGGTAAGCAAATTGCATGTCAGTCAGAAACAAATTTGAGTTTTGGTTTTATGGTCTGCCTTCTTTCAAACAGGGTTGCCTAACCTGGTCTCATAAAATACGTACCTTTGTGCACTTTCTGTGTGACACTGTTTTACGTACCTTACTGCAAGTTTCGCCGCAGTTTCAAAGAGAAATGTCACTCAAAGAGAGTGGCGCTAAAACACAGGTTAAATACGTGAACCCTTGCACGTTTTATGCAAAACATCAAACCTGTATCTGATTTAGTACCATATGGATGTGGCCCAAATCAGAATCGAATAAATCTGATTCCATGTGGTTTGTGCTGTTCACATTACATTTGCTCTGCCCAGTATATACCTATCGCCGGGGATTGACCCTTGCCTCTTTTTTACTCTACAATCTTTTACAATAAAGCCACAAATGGATCTCAACTCTGCTGATTCCTCATCACAGTTATGAAAAACAGATCTGTGCCACATATGAGCAAAACCATTTTGTCCACTTTTGCTTGCAGTCTGAACATAGTAAAAGATGAGGAAAGAGATGGGGGTGTAATGCATGTAAACACATATCATAAATATGGCAATGATTTAGTATGACATGACAATGAAAGTGTCACTTAAAAAAGCAACTGACAAAATATTTTACTTTTAAAAATCTAGCATTTAATTTCATTTTATTGTTTTTTAATAACAAATGTCCAATAAACAAACTAAAACTACCATCAAAATTACTTCTATTGTTCAAGAATTGTATACATATCTAGTTCAGTCATCAAACTCTAGATGGCGCAGGCTGTTTGGTCCTAACATGCAATCTTTTAGCAATCACATACTAATTTACTACATGGTACAAGCTGATTGGCCTCTGCAGATTCTTCAGTTGGTGATCTTGCTTGTTCAATATTTAAATAGTCTGGTTCAGCATGTGCTGTAAACTGGTCCTGCAGCACATTATTCGAGTTCCTCTGAAACTGTCCACCTTCCCCAGCTCCAAGATTAACATAAAACATACATCAACATTTTTATATTTAACATGCTAAAACTGTACAGAGAGTTGTCATGACTGAAATGCTGATATACACTAAATATTTTTGTCTTAAATTTTTAGGCACAGGATGAAAGTGACAGGAATTCCACTTATGCTAATGTACTCACCTTAACCAACCAGGACAACAAGATCTCTGACGATCAAAGTGTGTGTGACTGTGAAACTGAGTTCAGTACTCAGATCAACCACATTACCGAGAAAGATTCAACAGAAGACAACAATGAAGAAGGCTCAGATGTAGTATATGCACAGGTCCATGTGTTACACAAAAAAACAAAAGACATCAGTATTCTGCCAGAGAACATTTATGCTCAGGTGAAAAAATAAGTTTACACTTTATTTTGATGGTCTTCTTTAGACTGTTGACTAAAAAAGTTACTTAGAGTCAGTAGAATGTCTAAAGGGGACTATCAACATAAAGTATAAAAAAAAAAAAAAAAAAGCATCTTTACAAGATGTTTAGGTCATTAAAAATATTGTATTTTACGCTGTTTACCAACACCACATTTTTCAGAGGACAAATACAAAAGTTTCCTTTAAACTGTGATGCTTGCCATGCTGATCAGGGTAAATCCAGTCAAAACCCTGTAGACTGGACTGAAGAAGGCTGTAGTAGATCTCCTGCAGTGTGATCAGTCTAAAGGTCTTTTGCAGGGCCGCTGCTGGCCAAATGGGTGCCCTAAGCAGGATTGTATTGTTGTGCCCCCTCTCCCAAATATTATAGAAGTATAAAACAGTCTACTATAGGGGTCAAAAAATAACTTTAATAAAATATAAAACAAATAAATACATTTTAATTAAATTGTAATATTTACAAATTACAATTGTAGCTCTAAACAGTTACCTATGGCTATTTTTTTTATTAATACAGCTGTCTGATTGATTTTATAGTCTCAAGCATTCAGAACTCACGAAAAAAGAAAATTAAGCAGTCAATTTTTTTAAGGGATGTGATGTTCACGTTTTTTTTTAAATAAATTATAGAGGCTGTGTCATCTATAGCAACAAGGTGGCAAAAAATGAAAGATTAAGTGGATATTTTAATTAAATTTTTGGTCAATATTAAACAAGAATAGGATCTTTGTGTAAGTGTAACAGCAGCAATTACCAGGCCTTTGGCTCTCTTTGAGGGTATTTGTAATAGCATGGTAAAGTATATAAATGGTTTATTTTATATTACATTACGTATTTTATCTGTTATTCAATTAAACCATATTATTAATTAACCAATCGTTATTGCCTCATTGTTTTGTGTAATGCATTTAAAGTAATTTTAAAGGCTGTTGTTGGCTTAGGTCTGCTTTATAACCAATCTTAATACTTCTTTAATATAAATGACGTTTATACAATTATTTATAGTAACAAAACCATGGTTAATTTAACAAGAAGCGCTATTTTTGGTTTTATTCGTGTTAAAACCATGGCTAATTTTCGTTAGCCGGGACATGGGAACTCAGAGAGAATATTAGCAGTGTCGTTAGTGGTGAAATTATTACTAAAACTATTAGGCCTACTATTACTAATACTTATTATTAAAACACGTTATTAACTCACCAGCCAAAAAACGTTTCACAGGACTATGAATGAGACTGAAAGTGATACACGGGGTTGGTGTCCCCGAGGGAGTTGGTGCCCTACACAGACTGCACACTCTGTGAATGTACTCTGCGTATAGGGAGCGACGCTACTGGCTTTTGCAAGGAAGAGTGGGAAAAATGGACAGATCCAGATGCGCTAAGACTCTTATTTAAAAAGAGTGGATGCTTTATTTTGTGCACACTTGCAACCAGGATATTTTAAGTTGTTTATTTTTCTTTTTCATTAAAAGTTTCTGTTTGCTAGGGATCAACGCCTACAGTTGTGTTTTCCTTGGAATTTTGACATCAAACAATATCGTTGACATCATCAAAAACAAGTTTATTAATTTAGTAATTCAGTTATTAAATGCTCATGGACAACTGATGCTGATACTGTAAATTCATTTATTTGAAGTATTTTGTGCAGTGGCTTGTATCTTTGCTTTATCCTTGTGGTTCATGTGACCAATATAAAACATATAAAAAAGAAAAACAATAATGTTGACTGGTTATTGATTAAACAGTTTCAGCTGCCTAAAATCTAACATTAATACAAATTACACAATTAAGTATTTTGTGTATATTTAGAATATAATTCCATAATCAGAGATTGAACACAATAAGTTTTTGTGTCTTACATGAATTAAAGAGCAATCAGTGGTAGATCATATCACTAAAGCCATGTGTAAAAAGACTAGCAGAAATTATACACTTCTGGACACATATAGGGTTCTGTTCTTTTTTATGACCTCATTTTACAAAAAAGAATATAAATAGAGTTCTACACCATATCCTGTGCTTATAGATGGTGTGAATGTGTGGGTTTAGGTGTTGCAGTCTAGAAGCTCCTCTGAGTTCAGTAGATGCTGCATGGTTAGTTGTATTGATGATGAGCACTGAAAAAAGTAAGAAAAAGCAAGAACACAGAGTACACAATTATAATCAATGTATAACTGTGCAAATACTTACATTTATCACTAATATCAATAACATATTTTGAGTAATTCAATTTAATTCACTAAATAAGTCAAGTCAAGTCACCTTTGATTATGTAGCACTTTATACAATACAGATTTTGTCAAAGCAGCTTTACAGTGAAAAACAGGAAAATAGTTTGTCAATAACGCAAGAGGACAATAACAAAGAGTCATTTTTCAGTTAAAGTCATTGATGATTCATTGATGTCATCATCCAGTTCAGCTCTCTTCCAATAGTTTCTGTGCAATCAGTCAAGCTTCCCCAACTAAGCAAGCCATCACGTCACTATGTATTTAAGAGATCTTGCAGAGAGGAAGACGTCTGAACTTCTGCTTGACTATACTGCTCTGAGGTGAGGCTTTTCTCTTGCAAACTAACCGCTTTTAAATTATGAGTCGTTAGAAAAATATTTTAAACATAAAGTTCTTGACAAGCTGAGGATATATTAGATTTTTTTAGCTACAAGTATATTTAGTGGGTTTTTTTGTCAGAGCTCCAGCGATGTCTGTGCTCCAGATCACGCCCTTCGTCATCATCAGCTCTGTGCTTCTCCGGAGTCAGTCGGTCCATTTTACACTCAAATTATTTTCATTGAAAATATGATCTATTAGCCGAAGCACTTATATTCCCCAAATCAACAGATTCAACAGTGAAGATCACTGTCATAGGTAAATTTCTGCTCCACTGTCTCTACAATATGCTTTTTACAAGGTCTTCACTTAAAGGGATATTTCACAGATGTAGGTGACTTGTTTTTCTTCAGTGGAGCAGTAAATAATATTTTTTGTCAAATAAGTTTTCATTCAGTCATTGAATATCCTTGAAATAATCACAAGTGCCAGGATTAATATTCTTATATGCACAAAAAAACATGAAAAGTAACACCTTACACAGCCTGTTAATATTCAATACAGTGACATAAACGCACAACATTTAAGTTACAATTCATTGCATTAAGGAATAGAATTCCTATTGAGGTAACAGAAGAAATGGTCCCAAATCTTGAAAAACTGTCCCGTGTTGCCTTTTAAGCAGTGGTGGATGAAGTACACAAATCAAGTAATTGAGTAAAAGTATATACGTATCATAACATATTACTCCAGTAAAAGGAAAAGTACTCCTTTTTCAATTTTACTAGATTTTCTATGCGCTAAGTAAAAAGTTATAATAGATAGATTTATTTTTGCAATTTTATAAAGGCAACTTAATTAAATGTTATATTAGCATATTTTTTTTATAACTCTACTGCTCAAAATATCTGGGATTTTCCCAAAATAACCACTACATGGAGTCAAGATATATTTTTGTTGTTGATATGGACTATGTTGATGAGAGTCATGAGGTAATGTTCACTGTGAAGCTTACACTGTGATGTACCGGAGATGAAACCTGAGTTGATGTGGTGTTCTGAGTAAGCCTCTAGAGGGAGCTCAAGTATGTGAGTGGGGGTTGAAAAAGAAAGAGAAGAAGAGTAGACATGAGTGGAAAATAAAGAAGGTTACACTGAGTTCAATACTGTCTGCATTTGCTTTTATTGTTACACTCAACATATTGGCGACGAGGATGACTTTGAGTCTAACCCAACCCGCCCCGTTCCTGCAAACACCGGGTGAACCACCGATTCCATTCAAAGCTTGGATCAAAACTTTTGACAATTTCTTGCTGGCCCTGGACGAGGAGCTACCTAATGCTAGGAAGCGTGCTCTTCTGATACATTGCCTCGGAGCCGAGGGTCAAAGATTGTTCTACACCCTGAACGCGAGTGATCAGGGAGACGATACGTACAGTTCTGCTTTGAGTGCTATAAAGGATTTTTTTATCCCTAAAGTAAATGTGGTTGCGGAACGTTACCGCTTCCGTCAACGGAGCCAACGTGCGGGCGAGACCACAGACCAGTATGTCGCTGCACTACGTGAACTGTCTGCCACCTGCGAATTCGGCGTGATGGAGGACGAGATGATACGCGATCAGCTGGTCGAAAAGACTAATTCATCTCGCATCAGAGAACGGCTGCTGCTGGAAGTGCCACTCGACCTTCGAAAAGCCGTGACTATCGCCCAGCACATTGAAACTGCTACAACGGAGGCTAAAGCGATGATCACATCATCCGACAACTCGGTCCAAGCAGTTCAACAACATAACAGGTTCCGACGGAGCAACAGTAAAGTCAACACCTCGCGTGGACCTCCAAAATTTACCCGTGCACGTACTTGCTACCGTTGCGGATCTGAGCAACACACAGCTAATTTTCCCGGATGCCCTGCTAAGGATGCTGTGTGCAGGAACTGTAACAAAGCAGGACATTTTGCAAAGATATGTCGTGGAAACAAACGGGTGAGTGAAATTACGGTACCTGAAGTGACTGTGCTAAATGTTGAACATTCTGCTCGTGATTGTGGCAAAATAATGTGTACAGTACAGATATGTGCAAGCACAGGACAAACGCGGGACGTTCAGTTAATGGTGGACACGGGATCAGCAGTGTCCATATTGCCTATGTCCGTTTACACTGGATCTTTCAGTCAAGTACCCCTTTCACCACCGAAACTCAGTCTAGTTAGCTTTGGGGGCAATGCAATCGAAGTGAAAGGATGCCTGCCAGCCAGCATCTCGTATGGAGGCCATTGCACTACCACACACTTATACATTGTACAAAATGGATCAGCTGTGCTAGGCAGAGACCTCTTTACTGGACTGAGTTTACAACTCCGTGACGGTCAGGTCAGTACAGATCAGTGCACACATACTGCCTCATCTATAGATGCAAAGTCGGAAAACAGGCTGGGATGTGCAAGAGGATTTATGCATCGTGTTCACCTTCGGTCTGGTGTTCAGCCTGTGCAGCAGAAACTGAGGCGGTTACCTTTCTCAATTCGCAACGAGGTGTCCATGGAATTACAGAAACTTGTTAAACAGGATGTAATCGAGCCTGTGGATGCATCTGAGTGGGTCTCCCCAATAGTTGTGACTAGAAAAAAAGACGGGGGAATTCGGCTCTGCGTCGACTTACGTGAGCCTAATAAGGCAGTGGTAGTGGACAGTTTTCCTCTTCCGCATATGGAGGAGATGTTTGCGAACCTGTGTGGAGCAACAGTATTTTCCACATTAGACCTCCAAAGTGCGTATCACCAGGTAACATTGCATGAGGACAGTCGAAACCTTACTGCGTTTATCACGCATGATGGATTATTTCGCTTCAAAAGGATTCCATATGGACTGGCCTCAGCTCCAAGCTGCTTCCAGAGGATGATGTCTGAAATCCTTAAAGGTCAGTATGGAGCACATTGTTACTTGGATGACATCATGGTCGCAGGAGCAACGCTCAAGGAACATGACGAAAATCTGCAAGCTGTGCTGCAGCGAATCAATGAAGCAGGCCTCAAACTGAACATGACAAAGTGCCACTTCAGAAAAACAGCACTGTCGTTCCTGGGTCACACCCTGTCTGAGAAGGGATTACAGCCTGATGCTTCCCATGTCTCTGCGGTGTCCGATGCACCACCTCCTGCTGATGAGGTTAGCCTACGTTCATTTCTGGGTCTCACGTCATGGTATTCTAAATTTATACCAAATTACGCTACAGTGGTGGAGCCATTGCGTGTGCTTTTACGAGGCTCTAGCCCATTCGTTTGGTCATCTGAGGCTCAGGAGAGCTTTGAGACCGTTAAAGGACTGATTGTGAATAGTGCTGCCCTTGCGCTTTTCAACCCAGAACTACCTACTATAGTCACTACAGATGCCTCAGACTACGGGATAGGAGGTGTTCTTACCCAGATACACGCAGACAACTCAGAGAGAACAGTGGCTTTTGCTTCACGCACTCTTACCACAGCAGAAAGGAAGTACTCCACAGTAGAAAAAGAGGCACTAGCATGTGTTTGGGCCACAGAGCGATGGAGGACCTACTTGTGGGGACGACACTTCACACTGCGGACAGATCACAGCCCACTGACCACCCTTCTGTCATCTAAGGGTCAAGGCAGAGCAGGTATGCGCATTGCAAGATGGTCAGCTAGGCTGATGGTATTTACCTATGATATTCAGTATAAGCCGGGGCATGAGAATGTGACTGCAGACTGTCTATCGCGCTTACCACTCCTCAGTACTGAACCTAGTCTGGAACATGATTTGGAAGTCGTAGCTCTCACTTCTACACTCACTGCAATATCCAGCTCTGAGTTCAAAGCGGCATGTGATTCTTGCACTATCCAAGCTGAGCTACGCAGACTACTCTCCTCAAAATGGCCAAAGTGTGCGAAGGCACTGGATAATGCTTTAAAGCCGTATTTCCATGTGCGGCATGAACTTTCACTCCAGGGTGATTGCGTGGTGCGTGGTACCACACGTCTTCTGGTTCCAGAATGTCTCCAGCCCAAGTTCATCGCACTCACACATGATACACATCAGGGCATTGTGAGGACAAAAAGGAGGCTGAGAGAGCTCTATTGGTGGCCTGGCATGGACAAACAAGTAGAAACAGCTATCAAAGCTTGTGTCACTTGTCAGTTACATGACAAATCGGCTGTCACACATACCACACCACTTCAGCCTGTACCTTACCCTACTGACGCCTGGGAGAAAGTGGCTATAGACATCATGGGTCCTTTTGATACAGCACCTGCTGATTGTCGTTTTGTGGTCACTCTGGTGGACTATTACAGTAAGTGGCCTGAGATAGCATTTGTCTCACATCCTACCACCCAGGCCGTGATGCAGTTCTTGTCTACAGTGTTTAGCAGGGAAGGGAACCCAAAAGAGCTGATTTCTGATAATGGAGTACAGTTCACTTCACACAACTTCAAACTGTTCTTGCAAAACAGAGGAATCATACACAGGAAATCATCTCTGTATTACCCAAGAGCAAACGGGGAGGTCGAACGATTTAATCGAAGCTTAAAGGATGGTTTACAAACTGCTGCATTGGAAGGAAGAGGGTGGAAGGAGTTCACCAAAGACTTTCTGCAGGCATACCGTGCAACACCACATGCCACAACACAGTGCACACCAACTGAACTCTTGCATGGGAGAGCCATGTTAACCAAACTTAACGTCTCAGGTCTTTGCTTGCCACCTGCAGGCAAAAGGCTCACACCCCACCAGCTTTCCTCATACGTGAGAGAGAAACAGGAAAAAACTAAACAGTACTGTGACAGAAAACGCAGCGCAAAGCATGTTTCATTTCAGTGTGGATCGTATGTTCGTGTAAAGAAACCCGGAATTGTGCCAAAGACCCAGTCTAAATTTGGAAAACCCCTAAAGGTTGTGGGTAAGAAAGGACTGTACACATATAAGCTGTCTGATGGACGATGCTGGAATGCATCCCACCTGGCACCTGCACTTGCTCCAGGCAGACTAGACGAGTCTGATGAACTGCCATTGTTTGACTCTGGGGATACTACTCCTGTAGGGGGTGAACAGCCAACAGCAGTTACACGACCTGTTCGGAGTAGGCGTGTACCTGCATGGACTCAGGATTATGTAATGTAAAATGTGCTTAATACATATACACAGTATAAGGAAAATAATGTTCTTTGTTGTTCTTTGAATGTTTGAGTACTGTTATGGGATGCTTATACAAAGTGTTTGGAAATGGCATTAACGTACCAATATTTGTTGTTGCCAATCATAATGCTGGGGTTGTAAAGTTGTAAAGAGTAAATCAATAGTAACTTGTATCTTAACTGTTAACTAATTGCACTGAGTTACTATATGTCCCTATAGTATGTTTGTTCTTAAGAGAGAGGGATATGTGGTGTTCTGAGTAAGCCTCTAGAGGGAGCTCAAGTATGTGAGTGGGGGTTGAAAAAGAAAGAGAAGAAGAGTAGACATGAGTGGAAAATAAAGAAGGTTACACTGAGTTCAATACTGTCTGCATTTGCTTTTATTGTTACACTCAACAGTTGACCATCTCATTTTCACCAGTAATAAAAGTGTTTTAAAGCTTGTTGCTTTGCAGAACGTCTCAGTTATATACAGTGTTGGGGAAAGTTACTTTTAAAAGTAATGCATTACAATATTGCGTTACTCCCTAAAAAAGTAACTAATTACATTATTTAGTTACTTTTTATGTAAAGTAATGTTACGTTACTTTTGCGTTACTTTTTAAATATGAGCAGGGCTTGATTGTTTGTTTTTAATAAAATAAGTTCTATTTATAGCAAATGTAAAAGCCCTTTCACACCAAAAATTTTATAAATAAACCTCAGGCTGAAGTAAGAGTAAATACACGTCTGTACAGAAGAACGCAGCAGAATAAGTTCAACACTTCAGCTATAAAACAATGAAGCACAAGTGTTAGTTTAGGGCTCGAGCCCCTGCCCCTTTGAGGTCCGACGCCTGTGAAAAGACATCAGCAATCCAGCGCTGAGAAAAAAAAGTAACTTTATGGTAGGCTACATTCATAATCAAACAAGTATTAAGACTATATATATATATATACAGGTGCTGGTCAATATAATTAGAATATCATCAAAAAGTTGATTTATTTCACTAATTCCATTCAAAAAGTGAAACTTGTATAATGTATACATTCATTCCACACAGACTGATATATTTCAAGTGTTTATTTCTTTTAATTTTGATGATTATAAGTGACAACTAATGAAAACCACAAATTCTTTATCTCAGAAAATTTGAATATTGTGAAAAGGTTCAATATTGAAGACACCTGATGCCACACTCTAATCAGCTAATTAACTCAAAACACCTGCAAAGGCCTTTAAATGGTCTCTCAGTCTAGTTCTGTAGGCTACACAATCATGGGGAAGACTGCTGACTTGACAGTTGTCCAAAAGACGACCATTGACACCTTGCACAAGGAGGGCAAGACACAAAAGGTCATTGCAAAAGAGGCTGGCTGTTCACAGAGCTCTGTGTCCAAGCACATTAATAGAGAGGCGAAGGGAAGGAAAAGATGTGGTAGAAAAAAAGTGTACAAGCAATAGGGTTAACCGCACCCTGGAGAGGATTGTGAAACAAAACCCATTCAAAAATGTGGGGGAGATTCACAAAGAGTGGACTGCAGCTGGAGTCAGTGCTTGAAGAACCACTACGCACAGACGTATGCAAGACATGGGTTTCAGCTGTCGCATTCCTTGTGTCAAGCCACTCTTGAACAACAGACAGCGTCAGAAGCGTCTCGCCTGGGCTAAAAACAAAAAGGACTGGACTGCTGCTGAGTGGTCCAAAGTTATGTTCTTCGTGTTATGTTATGTTATGTTCCCAGTTCCTTTGGAAATCAGGGTCCCAGAGTCTAGAGGAAGAGAGGAGAGGCACAGAATCCACGTTGCTTGAGGTCCAGTGTAAAGTTTCCACAGTCAGTGATGGTTTGGGGTGCCATGTCATCTGCTGGTGTTGGTCCACTGTGTTTTCTGAGGTCCAAGGTCAACACAGCCGTATACCAGGAAGTTTTAGAGCACTTCATGCTTCCTGCTGCTGACCAACTTTATGGAGATGCAGATTTCATTTTCCAACAGGACTTGGCACCTGCACACAGTGCCAAAGCTACCAGTACCTGGTTTAAGGACCATGGTATCCCTGTTCTTAATTGGCCAGCAAACTCGCCTGACCTTAACCCCATAGAAAATCTATGGAGTATTGTGAAGAGGAAGATGCGATATGCCAGACCCAACAATGCAGAAGAGCTGAAGGCCACTATCAGAGCAACCTGGGCTCTCATAACACCTGAGCAGTGCCACAGACTGATCGACTCCATGCCACGCCGCATTGCTGCAGTAATTCAGGCAAAAGGAGCCCCAACTAAGTATTGAGTGCTGTACATGCTCATACTTTTCATGTTCATACTTTTCAGTTGGCCAAGATTTCTAAAAATCCTTTCTTTGTATTGGTCTTAAGTAATATTCTAATTTTCTGAGATACTGAATTTGGGGTTTTCATTAGTTGTCAGTTATAATCATTAAAATTAAAAGAAATAAACACTTGAAATATATCAGTCTGTGTGGAATGAATGAATACATTATACAAGTTTCACTTTTTAAATGAAATTAGTGAAATAAATCAACCTTTTGATGATATTCTAATTATATTCCCAGCACCTGTATATATATAATTTTGTTTTGTTATAAAAACAGACCTAAGACAACAACAGCCTTTAAAATGGCTAAAAATGCATTATATAAAAACAATGAGGCAACCCTCCTGAAAAAAAAATGATAGAACCATCACTGAAAATTCTAACACCATCACAAATACATTACAAATGGCATTACAAACCATCAACTTTTAACCATTAAAACAACATACCAAAATGGTTTTCTGCAGTGTGCTTTGGGACATATTTCATTAGGATGTATTGGTTTTAACAAGCTACCAATAGAAAGTGACCAATTACCAGTAGAGATCCACAGGGTCCATTACAGTTTCCATTAAAACCAATACAAGTCCCATTAGAACCAGTAAAACCATTACAAATGTTGTGATGGTGTCTATTGTATTTTTTCTTCAACATTACATGTTATAAATGTCTGTAAAGGCCACCAAAGGCCTGGTAATTGCTGCTGTTACGCTTACAGGACGATCATATCCTTGTTTAATAGACTATTGACCAAACATCTAATTCAAATATCCACTTAATTATTCATTTTTGGCCACCTTTTTGCTATAGATGACACAGCCTCTATAATTGCTTCAACAAAAATCATGTGGACATCACAACCTTTACAAAAATAAACCATGTAGTAAAACTGCTTAGTTTTCTTTTGTGTGATTTATGAATGGTTGAGACCATAAAATCAATCAGACAACTGTTTTACTGCTATAGGCCTGTCTAGATCTACAATTTAGTAAATAATGCAATTTAATAACAATTAATTATTTAATTTACTTTTATATTTTATTAAAGTTCTATTTTGACCCCTATGGTAGGTGTTTTTTTTAACTTCCATAATATTTGAGGGAGGAGGCACAACAATACAATCCTGCTTAGGGCACATTTGGCCAGCAGCGGCCTTGATAAAGATGTTTCCACGATCTGCTTTTGAAGAAATATAGCTATACCGCAGTATCAATACACTGTACAGCGCCACATACATTCACATCAGTAAGAAGATATTTTGAAGAAGGTGGAAAACCAAACAGTTGCTGCCCACATTGACTTTGACAGTCAACATTGTGGACCAGCAACTGTTTGGTTTTCCACCTTCTTCAAAATATAGTTTATGTTCAGCAAAAGAAGGAAACTCAGGTTTAAAATAACTTTTGAGCGAATAAATGAACGTATAAAATTAAAACAATAGTCTAGTTTAATTATTGTGACTCTCTCTCCTCTCCACCTGTAGCTGGTGTGTGGTGAGTGCGTACACTTGATTGGCTCTATGGCTCTCTCTCCACCTGTAGCTGGTGTGTGGTGAGTGCGTACACTTGATTGGCTCTATGGCTCTCTCTCCACCTGTAGCTGGTGTGTGGTGAGTGTGTACACTTGATTGGCTCTATGGCTCTCTCTCCACCTGTAGCTGGTGTGTGGTGTGTGTGTACACTTGATTGGCTCTATGGCTCTCTCTCGATCTGTAGCTGGTGTGTGGTTAGTGTGTACACTTGATTGGCTCTATGGCTCTCTCTCCACCTGTAGCTGGTGTGTGGTGAGCGCACTGGCGCCGTTGTTCTGTGGCAGCCGTCGCATCATCCAAGTGGATGCTGCACACTGGTGGTGGTTGAGGAGAGACCCCCCCCCCATATGATTATAAAGTGCTTTGGGTGTACAACAATACACAATAAAGCACTAAATAAATGCCTCATTCATTCATTCATTCATTCATTTATAAAACAATGACAAAGATTTTTATCTTCACCCACTTTGGCCTAAATATCTGCCAAAATAGAAAAACCAGCATGACTAAGAATCATGATACCCCTAGCCGAGGGGGAACAACATCACCAACCCCCGACATTCGACATTAGTGACTTACTTTTCGTGGCACCAGACGCGTGCGCAAGCGCGCTCACGAGATTAATTCAATTCTCTGTAGACTCGCTCTAAACGGATAATTTGAATCAGTAAGTTGTCGACTCGAGAAGCGTTCCAAAGCATGAATTAATATTTCGGTGCGATTTGTGAACTGATTTAACGGGTTCTTTGAAAAGATTCAGTTTGTTCATGAATCAGACACCTCATCTACATCTCGGAGCACGTGATGTATTATAAGGACTTATATCCATTTAACATGCTAAAACTATTCTGAGAGTTTTCATGATTTAAATGCAGTATATATTTTTTGTTTTAGACTTGTAGGCACAGGATTAAACTATTGACAAGGATTCAACATATGCTAATGTTCTCACTGTAACCAACCAGAACAACAAGATCTCTGATGATCAAAGTGTACCTGATTGTAATACTGGGTTTAGTACTCCGATCAACTACGTTACAGAGAAAGGTTCAACAGAAGAAGACAACAATGAAGAAGGCTCTGATGTAGTGTATGCACAGGTGCACATGCTAAACAAAGCCATCAGTGTTCTGCCTGAGGTCATTTATGGTCAGGTGAAAGAATAATTTTACACTTTATTTTGATGGTCCCCATTTAGACATTCTATTTGCAACAACATGTCAAGTTACTCGCAGAGTATTAGTAGACTGTTATTATGGTTATTAGAATGACATGTAGTTGCAAAGTTACTTATAGACAACAGAATTAGACAACTACAGGGGGCTATCAAAATAATGTTACCAAAAATAATTATTTTCATTTTTACAAGATGTTTGTATTGTATTGAGGACAAATGCAAAAGTTTCATTTAAACTGTGATGCTTTCCATGGTGGTCAGGGTAAATCCAGTCAAAAACATCTGTAGACTGGTCACAAGATGGCTGTACACAGTAGATACCCTGGAAATATGATCAGTCTAACGGTCTTTTGCAAGGAAGAGTGGGGGAAAATTGACAGATCCAGATGTGCTTAAGACTCTTATTTAAAAATAGTGGCTGCTTTTGTCAGACTTTGTCTTCCTCTGCCTTTGTCCCCTCACCCTTATATGGTCCTTCCTGTTCCCCATCATTAGTTGATTAGTCTTCGTCTGTGTCTTGATTGTGTCCCAGGTGTTTCCAGTTATGTCTCCCTTTATATAGTCTGTTCTGCCCCATGTTTGCTGTGGATTATTGTTAATGTCAGCGTGTGTCAAACGTGTTTGGATGTTCTTCCCCGTGTTCCTGTATCTCCTCCGTTTGTTAACCATTAAATACCCCGTTTGTTACAATCCTCGTCTCCTCGTTCCTGGATCCCCGTGTGCACCGTGACAGAATAATCCACCATACAAGATGGAGTTCACCGGCGTCTGCAGCTCACCGAGCCCGGCGTTTGCGGGAAGTCTGCGGCTAGCACGAGCCCGTCACCGTTCGCGGCAACCGTAAGCCCGCTGGTGTCTCTGCTGGCTCCGCCCAGCTCATCTTCATCTCCGCTGGTCCCGTCCAGCTCTTCTTCGTCTCCGCTGGTCCTGCCCAGCTCTTCTTCGCTGGTCCCGCCCAGCTCGTCTTCGTCTCGGCTGGTTCCCGAGCGCCGCCGCGAGCCCGCGCTCCCCGAGCGCCGCCGCGAGCCCGCGCTTCCCGAGCGCCGCCGAGAGCCAGTGCCTGCTCCGAGACTGCGCCCTCCGGTGCCTGCTCCGAGACTGCGCCCTCCGGTGCCTGCTCCGAGACTGCGCCCTCCTGTGCCTGCACCGAGACTGCGCCCTCCTGTGCCTGCTCCGAGACTGCGCCCTCCGGTGCCTGCTCCTCGCCAGCGCCCTCCGGTGCCTGCTCCTCGCCAGCGCCCTCCGGTGCCTGCTCCTCGCCAGCGCCCTCCGGTGCCTGCTCCTCGCCAGCGCCCTCCGGTGCCTGCTCCTCGCCAGCGCCCTCCGGTGCCTGCTCCTCGCCAGCGCCCTCCGGTGCCTGCTCCTCGCCAGAGCCCTCCGGTGCCTGCTCCTCGCAAGTGCTCTCCGGTTTCCCCGCTGGTTCCGTCCAGCACTCCAGAGCGCCCACGAGAGTCAGCGCCACCCGAGCGCCCACGAGAGTCAGCGCCACCCGAGCGCCCACGAGAGTCAGCGCCACCCGAGCGCCCACGAGAGTCAGCGCCACCCGAGCGCCCACGAGAGTCAGCGCCACCCGAGCACCCACGAGAGCTTCCAGAGCACCCCCAAAAGTTGGTCCCGTCCAGCTCACCTTGGCCCACGCTGGTCCCGTCCAGCTCACCTGGGCCTCCGCTGGTCCCGTCCAGCTCACCTTGGCCCACGCTGGTCCCGTCCAGCTCACCTGGGCCTCCGCTGGTCCCGTCCAGCTCACCATTGCCTCCGCTGGTCCCGTCCAGCTCACCTTGGCCCACGCTGGTTCCGTCCAGCTCACCTGGGCCTCCGCTGGTCCCGTCCAGCTCACCTTGGCCCACGCTGGTCCCGTCCAGCTCACCTGGGCCTCCGCTGGTCCCGTCCTGCTCACCATTGCCTCCGCTGGTCCCGTCCAGCTCACCTGGGCCTCCGCTGGTCCTGTCCAGCTCACTTTTGCCTCCGCTGGTCCCGTCCAGCTCACCTCATGCTTCTCCGCTGGTCCCGTCCAGCTTCCCTGGGCCTCCGCTGGTCCTGTCCAGCTCACCTGGGCCCACGCTGGTCCCGTCCAGCTCACCCTTAGCTCCGCTGGTCCCGTCCAGCTCACCTTTCCCTCCGCTGGCCCTGGCCAGCTCGCCTTCCACGGCTCCTGAGCGCCCCCCTGGGATGGGGAGCTTCCCCAAGAAAATTTTGGGGGGGGGCTACCCTCCATGGCCACCTAAGCTCCCCGATCCTCCATGGCCGCCCGAGCACCCCGCTCCTCCATGGCCGCCCGAGCACCCCGCTCCGCCATGGCCTCCTCAGTTCCCGGACCCTCCGTGGCCGCCGGATCCGCCATGGCCGCCAGAATCCCCGGATCCGCCATGGCCGCCTGAGTCCCCGGATCCACCATGGCCGCCGGAATCCCCGGATCCGCCATGGCCGCCTGAGTCCCCGGATCCGCCATGGGTCCCGGAACGGGCACCGCCCTGGAGGTCACCTGTCCGGTCTCCAGGTCCTTGAGGCCTCCAGAGTGCCCACCCCCCCTCCCCTTTCGATGTCGTACGGCGCGGGACGCGCCTATTGGAAGGGGGGGGTAATGTCAGACTTTGTCTTCCTCTGCCTTTGTCCCCTCACCCTTATATGGTCCTTCCTGTTCCCCATCATTAGTTGATTAGTCTTCGTCTGTGTCTTGATTGTGTCCCAGGTGTTTCCAGTTATGTCTCCCTTTATATAGTCTGTTCTGCCCCATGTTTGCTGTGGATTATTGTTAATGTCAGCGTGTGTCAAACGTGTTTGGATGTTCTTCCCCGTGTTCCTGTATCTCCTCCGTTTGTTAACCATTAAATACCCCGTTTGTTACAATCCTCGTCTCCTCGTTCCTGGATCCCCGTGTGCACCGTGACAGCTTTATTGTATGCACATTTGCAATCAGGATATTTGAAGTCATTTATTTTTGTATTTATCTTCTTTAAAAGTTTCTGTTTGCTAGGGATCATAATGCCTACAGTTGTGTTTTCCTTGTAATTTTGACATCAACAATATCATTGACAACATAAAAAAACATGAAATGTATTAATGTAATTTAGTAATTAAGTAAATGCTCATGGACTGTTCTTCAAAGTGTTTTCTTATGAAAATTGATGCTGCTACTGTAAATTCATTTATTTAAACCATTTTATTGTGTTAAAAATTATTTATATCATTATCTGTGTAATGGCTTATATGCTTGTTTTATCCTTGTAGTTAACTCTTTCCTTGCCATCGTCCGGGTTTCTGTGTTTTCACTGTTATACCTTCAGGGGTGCTATATGTAAGCTTATGCATATGAAAAATTGTGAGAGACAATTTAGAGGTACCGTTAGTTCAAAGTTGTGGAATGCCTGGTTGATGATCCCATCCCATCATAAACCAATCACAGAGGTCACAATCACCAGAGTACTAATCACTCGCACCTGATCATCATCACCTCATCATCACAAGCAGTATTTAAGCACACACTTCACCACAGCACATTGTCTGGTCACAACTTTGAGAAGGACTCACTTACCTGACCGATTTACTGCCATGCTACATCGTCCCGACGTGTCTCCCAATCCTCTGTGTCTCCCAATCCTCTGTGTCTCCCAATCCCCTGTCTCCCAATCCTCTGTGTCTCCCAATCCCCTGTGTCTCCCAATCCTCTGTCTCCCAATCCCCTGTGTCTCCCAATCCTCTGTGTCTCCCAATCCCCTGTGTCTCCCAATCCTCTGTCTCCCAATCCCCTGTGTCTCCCAATCCTCTGTGTCTCCCAATCCTCTGTGTCTCCCAATCCTCTGTGTCTCCCAATCCCCTGTGTCTCCCAATCCCCTGTCTCCCAATCCCCTGTGTCTCCCAGTCCCCTGTGTCTCCCAATCCTCTGTGTCTCCCAATCCTCTGTGTATCCCAATCCCCTGTGTCTCCCAATCCTCTGTGTCTCCCAATCCTCTGTGTCTCCCAATCCTCTGTCTCCCAATCCTCTGTGTCTCCCAATCCTCTGTCTCCCAATCCCCTGTGTCTCCCAATCCTCTGTCTCCCAATCCTCTGTCTCCCAATCCCCTGTGTCTCCCAGTCCCCTGTGTCTCCCAATCCTCTGTGTCTCCCAATCCCCTGTGTCTCCCAATCCCCTGTGTCTCCCAATCCTCTGTGTCTCCCAATCCTCTGTGTCTCCCAATCCCCTGTGTCTCCCAGTCCCCTGTGTCTCCCAATCCTCTGTGTCTCCCAATCCTCTGTCTCCCAATCCTCTGTGTCTCCCAATCCCCTGTGTCTCCCAATCCCCTGTGTCTCCCAATCCTCTGTCTCCCAATCCTCTGTCTCCCAATCCTCTGTGTCTCCCAATCCCCTGTGTCTCCCAGTCCCCTGTGTCTCCCAATCCTCTGTGTCTCCCAATCCTCTGTGTCTCCCAATCCTCTGTGTCTCCAGCGTCTTCCTGCTTGTCTGTGCCTCCAACATCTTCTCATACCGGACTCCACCCCACTACAACTTATCCACCGAAGTGTGTGCTCCAACTATCTACAAAACTAAGAACTGTTAGTATACTCATTCAATATCACCATCCTACTCGATTCATTTTACTCACCAGCCTGTTTGCCATCCCGGCTTCAATCAATAAACCTCATATTCACTTTAATGTTGTGGTGAGTCTGTGTTCCGTAACAAAAATAATGCAATCATCAACAATAAACAGCATATAAATGAAAATTGATAATGTTACCGAGTGAAATGTTGATCCAGGTTGTGTTAAAAGACTGTGCAAGATGTTGGGGTGCTGATGGAAGCGATTTACTGCATCTTTGCTTTGATAATTTTACAGAATATGATCCAGATGTAGTGTTTGATAAAAATATGATTTTCTCAGCTTTTTGTTAAAAATTACCTACATTCAAGTGTTGATTAAAAAAAAGAATGCTTGAAGCTAGAATAAAATGCTGGGAAATAGTTAATGTGACCTAGATAATATATATATATATATATATATATATATATATATATATAAACATTTATGTTATTGTTAAAGAGTTTTAACAACAGAATCTAACATTAATACAAATTACACAGTTACGTATTTTGATCAACGTGTATTTTTAGAATAGAATTCCATTATCAGAGAGTGAACACAAACGTGTGCCTTCCTTGGGGCAATCAGTGGTACATCACATCACTAAAGCCATATGTCAACAGACTAGTGATACACCTCTAGACACGTTTTTGGTTCGGGTGTTTTATGTCCTAATTATACACACACAAATATAAATAGAGTTCTACACAACATCCTGTGCTCATAGATGGTGTGAAATTATGGGTTTTGGTAGTTTCAGTCTTGCACACGTCACAATGTGCACAGCTCCTCTGTGTTCAGTATTAACACAGCATGGTTAGTTGTATTGATGTGCACTGAAAAAAAGTGAGAAAAAGCAAGAGCACAGGGTACACAATGATAATCAATGTACGACTGTGCAAATACTTACTTCTGTCAGGACCACTATCGTCAAAGATGACTGACAATTAGCATACAGTTTGGTTTGGCGGTATGTTTCTGTTCTGGGCAAGAACTCCCTGCGCATCCATGCAGCCTAACACGGATAAAAGCAGAGAGAGCAGCATTAGCCCCCCTGGGTGAACAGAACCAACATGAAATGTATTGCAGATATCATTAAATTTCCATAATTTAAATCAAATCAAATCAAATCACTTCAAATCACTTTTATTGTCACATCACCACAGCACAAGTGCCTTGGTGAGTGAAATTCTTATGAGCGTGCTCCAGACAGTGCAGAAAAACAACAGACAATTTACATATGGACAGACAGTGCAAAAAAACAACAAACAATTTACACAAAAACTGCACTGGAGCATTTACAGTGCTCCAGACAGTGCAAAAAAAACAACAGCAATTTACATATGAACAGTACATATTTACAGACTGTACAGAAGACAATGTGCAAAATACACATACATATACTCAGTACGCTTAGTGTACTATAAAGACATACTCAATTATCAACGACACATTATACACCGTATGGGCACATCTACATTATGTACAGTATCTATACATAATGTGGTCTATACATAGTAATAATGTGAGGTGCAACAGATTATAAATTAACAGCAGATTGGTTGAGCAGCAGATAGATGTGCAAAGGTGCAACAGATTATTCATATGCAGTGTCGTGGATGTGCATTGTATGGTGTCCAGTGATAGCAGATAGGTTGTGTTAGTGCAGTGTGTGCGTGTAGCCCAGTTGAACTGTGTTGAAGTGCAGTGCATGGCATGTTGTGTGAGTGGGAGTGTGATGTAGGTGAGTTATTTGTGACTGTTCATTAGCCTGATAGCCTGAGGGAAAAAGCTGTCCCTCAGTCGGCTAGTGCGGGATCGGATGCTGCGGAAACGTCGCCCTGAGGGCAGCAGAGAGAGCAGTTTGTGGGACGGGTGGCTGGAGTCTTTGATAATCCTCTGGGCTTTCCTTGTACACCGCCTGGTGTAGATATCCTGGAGGGAGGGAAGCTCACCTCCAACAATGTGGCGGGCAGTTCGCACGACCCTTTGCAGAGCCCTGCGGTTGCCAGCGGTGCTGTTTCCAAACCAGGCGGTGATACAGCCGGTCAGGATGCTCTCCACAGTGCAGGTGTAGAAGGACCTGAGGATTCTGGGGCTCGTTCCAAACTTCCTCAGCCGTCTCAGGAAGAAGAGACGCTGATGTGCCTTCTTCAGCACTGCATCTGTGTGAGCAAACCATGTGAGATCCTCGGTGATGTGAACGCCGAGGAACTTAAAGCTGGTCACCCGCTCCACAGGTGTCTTGTCGATGGTGATGGGTGTGTGTTCTCTGCTCTGTCTCCTGTAATCCACCACCAGCTCCTTGGTCTTGTCGATGTTGAGTGAGAGGTGGTTCTCCTGACACCATTTAGTCAGGGTACTCACCTCCTCTCTGTAGGCCGTCTCATCGTTGTCGGTGATCAGGCCTATCACCGTTGTGTCATCAGCAAATTTGACGATGACATTGGAGCTGTGTGTAGCTGTACAGTCGTGTGTGTACAGGGAGTACAGGAGTGGGCTGAGGACGCAGCCCTGCGGTGCACCAGTGTTGAGGATCAGGGGAGATGATGTGTTGTTGCCCATTCTGACCACCTGACTTCTGCCTGTCAGGAAGTCCAGGATCCAGCTGCACAGAGATCTGTTCAGTCCTAGAGTCTGGAGCTTCGCAACCAGTGTGGCAGGCACTATAGGGTTAAATGCTGAACTATAATCCACGAACAGCATCCTCACATAGGTGTTCTTATTTTCCAGGTGGGAGAGAGCAGTGTGCAGGGTGAAGGCAATAGCATCGTCTGTGGAACGGTTACTGCGGTATGCAAATTGTAGTGGGTCCAGTGAAGCAGGCAGCACAGAGCAGATGTAGTCTCTGACAAGCTTCTCAAAACACTTGCTGAAGATGGGGGTCAGAGCAACGGGCCTCCAGTCATTCAAGCATGTGATTTTGTTTTTCTTTGGTATGGGCACAATGATGGATTTTTTGAAGCATGAGGGAACCACAGACAGAGAGAGGGACAGATTGAAAATATCTGTAAAAACCCCGGCTAGCTGGAAAGCGCATGCTTTGAGCACACGGCCTGGTATACCATCTGGGCCTACGGCTTTACGGATGTTCACCCGTTTAAAGGATCGAGTTACATCCGCGACAGAAAGCGTGAGTGGACTGACCCCTTCTGCGGCAGCCACGGCAGCGCTCTCTGTGTGGGCGGTGTTATCAGCCTCGAACCGAGCATAAAAGGTGTTGAGCTCGTCCGGTAGAGAGGCGGCGATGTTCACAGTAGCTGGTTTACTCCCTTTAAAGCCTGTGATGTTGTTAATGCCCTGCCACATGCTTCTTGGGTTATTGTTGTTGAAGTGTTCTTCAACTTTGTTTTTATATGTTCGTTTGGCTGCTTTGATGGATCTCCTGAGATCGTAACTGGCTTGTTTCCGATCGTCAGTGTTTCCGGATTCAAAGGCAGATGTCCGCGCTGACAAGGCTGATCGAACATCGCTGTTAATCCACGGTTTTTGGTTGGGGTAGATGCGGATTGTTTTGGTCGGAATTACATCGTCTATACACTTCCTGATGAAACACGTGACCGTATCTGAATACGCCTCTATGTCGTCATCAGACGCTGCCCGGAACATGTCCCAGTCCACGTGATTAAAACAGTCCTGTAGTATAGCATCCGATTGGTCCGACCAACAATGGACTGTCCTGAGAGCGGGTGCTTCACGTTTCAGTTTCTGCCTATAAGCAGGCAGGAGCAGAACGGAAGAGTGATCCGATTTGCCAAAAGGTGGGCGGGGGAGGGACTTGTATGCGTCCCGGAAGGGGGTGTAACAATGGTCGAGTGTACGATCTCCACGCGTGTTGATGGTGACGTGTTGAAAGTATTTTGGAGCTATTGTTCTGAAGTTGGCTTTATTAAAGTCCCCTGTGACAACAAAAGCTGCATCTGGGTGCGCGGTTTCCTGCTCACTCATAATCCTGTACAGTTCCTTGAGTGCCTGGTCTGTGTTGGCTTGGGGGGGATATAAACAGCCGTGATTATGATCGCTGTAAATTCCCTCGGTAGCCAGAACGGTCGACACAGAAGCGTATGAAATTCCAGATCAGGGGAGCAGAAGGATTTAATAGAGTGTATGTTCCTTTCATTACACCATGAGTTGTTGATGTAGAAGCAAACACCCCCGCCTCTGCTTTTCCCTGTGAGCTCTTCCGTTCTATCCGAGCGATGCACGGAGAAGCCCGTGAGCTCGATGGCTGAGTCTGGAACCATAGCAGACATCCAGGTTTCTGTGAGGCAAACAACACAGCAGTCCCTTGTTTCTCGTTGGTATGAGATCCGCGTCCGCAGTTCACAGAGTTTGTTATCCAGTGACTGAACGTTGGCCAGTAAAATGGTTGGAAGAGGAGGTCGGAAAGCACGGCGTCTCAGTCTGACGAGAACGCCAGCTCGTTTTCCTCGTTTTCGGCGTCGGCGGCGTCTCCTCGATTTCGCAACCCACACAAAGGGCTCAGATGCCGTGTCTGTGAACAGTCCACCGGCATTCAAAAACTCAAAGTCCGGTTTGCGTTGCGCGACGGAGGAACCAATGTTCAAAAGCGTGTCTCTATCGTAGACAGTTATACTAACAACATCTAACACGTAAAGCAACAAAAAAACAAATAAAACATACGAAAAACTGCAAAGTTTTCCCGGAGCTCGCAACACGGCTGCCATCCTCGGCGCCATCTTGAACATTCTAGATTTAATGTAACATTTTAGAGATTAGTCTGATTCAAAGAAGAATCAGAAGGCTGAATCCTGACTGACAGAGCAGTTGGGCATGGAGGAGGGTAATTAGCTATTGAGCAACGCAAAGCTGGTGATAATACTGATGGATCTTATATATGAGTGCTGTGATAGGTGTTGCATCCCTATAGGCAGATGTAGATCAGCTGAGAGTCAGCTGATGAAAGCTTGACTAACGTGACCTGCAAGAACTAACGTTAACACTAGATATTTATCACTAATATCAATAACATATTTTGATTGATAAACATTGCTATTGTGTTTGAGTTTATTTGCATATTATTTTGTTATGGTTTCCATCCTCTTTGAACAAATGACGGACATTTAATTCACTAAATGAAGTGCTGCTGGGGGTAATGGCACATCACGTCAAGTAAAGTCAAGTCACATTTGATTATATAGCATTTTATACAATACAGATTTTGTCAAAACAGCTTTACAGTGTAAAACAGGAAAATTGTTAGTCAATAATGCAAGAGGACAATAACAAAGAGTCATTTTTTAGTTAAAGTCAATTCATTGATGATTCGGTGATGTCATCATCCAGTTCAGCTCTCTTCCAATAGTTGAGGATCAGGGGAGATGATGTGTTGTTGCCCATTCTGACCACCTGACTTCTGCCTGTCAGGAAGTCCAGGATCCAGCTGCACAGAGATCTGTTCAGTCCTAGAGTCTGGAGCTTCGCAACCAGTGTGGCAGGCACTATAGGGTTAAATGCTGAACTATAATCCACGAACAGCATCCTCACATAGGTGTTCTTATTTTCCAGGTGGGAGAGAGCAGTGTGCAGGGTGAAGGCAATAGCATCGTCTGTGGAACGGTTACTGCGGTATGCAAATTGTAGTGGGTCCAGTGAAGCAGGCAGCACAGAGCAGATGTAGTCTCTGACAAGCTTCTCAAAACACTTGCTGAAGATGGGGGTCAGAGCAACGGGCCTCCAGTCATTCAAGCATGTGATTTTGTTTTTCTTTGGTATGGGCACAATGATGGATTTTTTGAAGCATGAGGGAACCACAGACAGAGAGAGGGACAGATTGAAAATATCTGTAAAAACCCCGGCTAGCTGGAAAGCGCATGCTTTGAGCACACGGCCTGGTATACCATCTGGGCCTACGGCTTTACGGATGTTCACCCGTTTAAAGGATCGAGTTACATCCGCGACAGAAAGCGTGAGTGGACTGACCCCTTCTGCGGCAGCCACGGCAGCGCTCTCTGTGTGGGCGGTGTTATCAGCCTCGAACCGAGCATAAAAGGTGTTGAGCTCGTCCGGTAGAGAGGCGGCGATGTTCACAGTAGCTGGTTTACTCCCTTTAAAGCCTGTGATGTTGTTAATGCCCTGCCACATGCTTCTTGGGTTATTGTTGTTGAAGTGTTCTTCAACTTTGTTTTTATATGTTCGTTTGGCTGCTTTGATGGATCTCCTGAGATCGTAACTGGCTTGTTTCCGATCGTCAGTGTTTCCGGATTCAAAGGCAGATGTCCGCGCTGACAAGGCTGATCGAACATCGCTGTTAATCCACGGTTTTTGGTTGGGGTAGATGCGGATTGTTTTGGTCGGAATTACATCGTCTATACACTTCCTGATGAAACACGTGACCGTATCTGAATACGCCTCTATGTCGTCATCAGACGCTGCCCGGAACATGTCCCAGTCCACGTGATTAAAACAGTCCTGTAGTATAGCATCCGATTGGTCCGACCAACAATGGACTGTCCTGAGAGCGGGTGCTTCACGTTTCAGTTTCTGCCTATAAGCAGGCAGGAGCAGAACGGAAGAGTGATCCGATTTGCCAAAAGGTGGGCGGGGGAGGGACTTGTATGCGTCCCGGAAGGGGGTGTAACAATGGTCGAGTGTACGATCTCCACGCGTGTTGATGGTGACGTGTTGAAAGTATTTTGGAGCTATTGTTCTGAAGTTGGCTTTATTAAAGTCCCCTGTGACAACAAAAGCTGCATCTGGGTGCGCGGTTTCCTGCTCACTCATAATCCTGTACAGTTCCTTGAGTGCCTGGTCTGTGTTGGCTTGGGGGGGATATAAACAGCCGTGATTATGATCGCTGTAAATTCCCTCGGTAGCCAGAACGGTCGACACAGAAGCGTATGAAATTCCAGATCAGGGGAGCAGAAGGATTTAATAGAGTGTATGTTCCTTTCATTACACCATGAGTTGTTGATGTAGAAGCAAACACCCCCGCCTCTGCTTTTCCCTGTGAGCTCTTCCGTTCTATCCGAGCGATGCACGGAGAAGCCCGTGAGCTCGATGGCTGAGTCTGGAACCATAGCAGACATCCAGGTTTCTGTGAGGCAAACAACACAGCAGTCCCTTGTTTCTCGTTGGTATGAGATCCGCGTCCGCAGTTCACAGAGTTTGTTATCCAGTGACTGAACGTTGGCCAGTAAAATGGTTGGAAGAGGAGGTCGGAAAGCACGGCGTCTCAGTCTGACGAGAACGCCAGCTCGTTTTCCTCGTTTTCGGCGTCGGCGGCGTCTCCTCGATTTCGCAACCCACACAAAGGGCTCAGATGCCGTGTCTGTGAACAGTCCACCGGCATTCAAAAACTCAAAGTCCGGTTTGCGTTGCGCGACGGAGGAACCAATGTTCAAAAGCGTGTCTCTATCGTAGACAGTTATACTAACAACATCTAACACGTAAAGCAACAAAAAAACAAATAAAACATACGAAAAACTGCAAAGTTTTCCCGGAGCTCGCAACACGGCTGCCATCCTCGGCGCCATCTTGAACATTCTAGATTTAATGTAACATTTTAGAGATTAGTCTGATTCAAAGAAGAATCAGAAGGCTGAATCCTGACTGACAGAGCAGTTGGGCATGGAGGAGGGTAATTAGCTATTGAGCAACGCAAAGCTGGTGATAATACTGATGGATCTTATATATGAGTGCTGTGATAGGTGTTGCATCCCTATAGGCAGATGTAGATCAGCTGAGAGTCAGCTGATGAAAGCTTGACTAACGTGACCTGCAAGAACTAACGTTAACACTAGATATTTATCACTAATATCAATAACATATTTTGATTGATAAACATTGCTATTGTGTTTGAGTTTATTTGCATATTATTTTGTTATGGTTTCCATCCTCTTTGAACAAATGACGGACATTTAATTCACTAAATGAAGTGCTGCTGGGGGTAATGGCACATCACGTCAAGTAAAGTCAAGTCACATTTGATTATATAGCATTTTATACAATACAGATTTTGTCAAAACAGCTTTACAGTGTAAAACAGGAAAATTGTTAGTCAATAATGCAAGAGGACAATAACAAAGAGTCATTTTTTAGTTAAAGTCAATTCATTGATGATTCGGTGATGTCATCATCCAGTTCAGCTCTCTTCCAATAGTTTCTGTGCAATCAGTCAAGCTTCCCCAACTAAGCAAGCCATCACGTCACTATGTATTTAAGAGATCTTGCAGAGAGGAAGACGTCTGAACTTCTGCTTGACTGCACTGCTCTGATGTGAGGCTTTTCTCTTGCAAACTAACCGCTTTTAAATTATGAATCATTAGCAAAATGTTCTAATCATAAAGTTCATGAAAAGCTGAAGGTATACAAACCATTGCTTGTTTTTTTAGCCACAATTATATTTAGCTGTTTTTTTGTTTTTAGTCAGAGCTCCAGCGATGTCTGTGCTCCAGATCACGCCCTTCATCATCATCAGCTCTGTGTTTCTACACACTTACTCAGGTCGGTCCATTTTACACTCAAATTATTTTCAATGAAAATATCATCTCTATTAGTATACTTTTGTTGAAAAATTTATACAATTTCTACGTTACACAAAATAAAGATTGTTATACAGATTTGTAGTGTATTTTTTTATAGAATCTTTATTTTGGAGTGAATTTTCCATTTAAAAGCTTTGCCTTTAAAGTTGAAGTCATAATTGTGTTTTTAATCTTCTAGCTAATAATACCTACTCTGCTGTGATGCCTCAGACAGTAACAGCTCTGACAGACTCTTGTGTGCAGATTCCTTGCACATTCAACATCTCTGGTTTTGAAGACCAACGTAAGAAGGCAAAATCTATTTATGGGATCTGGCTAAAAAACATATCACAGTTTGCAGACAAAGACAGTTTTATAGCTTTTAATAGCAGTGAAAACATCATTAAAGGATTCAGTGACATACAGATGACTGGAAATCTCAGTGAGAGGAACTGCACCACTGTCTTCTATAACATCACGAAGAATCATTCAGACCACTATTACTTCAGACTGGAAATGGATCTAGATGTATTCAGAAAAACATTTAACCCCAGTACATATTATTCAAGCAAGGCTGTGAGGATCAATGTCAGAGGTAAATCTCCCTCCCTTTAACATACATGTTTTATGCATTCCTTCACTTGTAACTTAAATTGAATGTATTATTTTCATAACACTATAAACTAGCATCATTAATGTCTAAATGACGAACTACAACAATTTCTTTAGATTCACCACAACTTCCTGAACTTAAACTCAGTGAGCTAAAGTATGTGATGGAGAACACTACAGTCAATCTGAACTGCTCTGCTGAAGCCCCCTGCCCCAAACAACCCCCTACAATATCCTGGTCTAACATCCCTGAATCTGCCCACATTACAACACAGTTACAGGAGAAACCTGATAAAACCCAGTCAATGTTGTCATACATCACCTTCAAAGCTTCATACAAAGATCACAGGAAGAACATCACCTGCACTGCTACATATCCAAGAGGTACATCTGATACCTCAACTGTGGAGAGCACCATGATTCTACGAGTCCTGTGTAAGAGATGTTACTGCTTATTTCATTTAACAACTGTGTGTGCTTAAATGCACAAATTGCAACTTAACATAGACTTTTTAGCTAGTTTAACTTATGTCTAATGCAAATATTTTACTTTCATCCCATGCATGTGCTTGTGTTTTTGTGAAAGTTTCTCCAAAAGAGACTCACATCACCATCCATCCATCTGATTCAGTCTCTGTTGGCACTAATGTGACTTTGACTTGCAAAAGCAAAGCCAGTCCATCAAATAACTTGAGCTACACCTGGTACAAACATGGACAGGAGATGCTAATAGCTCAGGAAAAGAAGATTCATTTTATTTTAAATTACAATAATACAGGATTGTACTTCTGCACAGCACAGAATAAACATGGCAATCAGTCATCAGCAGAGATCCAGCTTTCAGTTGAAGGTGAGTTTACACAGTCTAAATGTAAAAGAAAAGCTCATTTGCAGATCTAAAGCAATAGACATAATTTGAAATACAACATTATGGTCCAATTACAGTCATTTCACATGACACAGAACAAGGTGGACACCCTTTGACTGTGATTGCTGGTTGTGTGGGAGCAATTGTAGCTGTGCTCATGTACTCTGTTATTGGAGTTTGTACAAGGTATTTAATCGCATTTAGTTAAATTTAATTACATTTACTTGATCATTGTTAATGTAATTTTGATACAGTTTTAAGATGGGCTCAGCATTTTGCATGAGTTAGTCTAAGCATCATCTACAGTTAGAACATAAGAGAGTTGATAGTGTTTGACTTCATATCAACTATTATAAAGCACTTCAGTCATATGCACAGTCAGTCAAATTGTAAATGTAATTGTTTATTTCCACTAGAAGGACCAGCAAAAAGATACAAAGGGGAGACAATGCTGGAGAAAAAGATTGCTTAAATCAGGTATAAGCACGATTCCTTAGTATTTAAGTTCATTAGGCTGATGGTTATTTAGTTTACAATTAAAAAACATTAAATGCAATATACAGACTGTCTATATTGACACTTGAAACTATTGATGAAACGATTGACATTTATGCTAATATTTTCACTAACCAATCAGAACAACAGGATCTCTGACGATCAAAGTGTGCATCACTGTGAAACTGAGTTCAGTACTCAGATCGACCACATTACAGAGAACGGTTCAACAGAAGAAGACAACAATGAAGAAGGCTCAGATGTAGTATACGCACAGGTCTGCATGTTATGCAAAAATACAAAAGCCATCAGTGTTCTGCCTGAGGCCATATATGCTCAGGTGAAAATCTAAGTTTTTTATGGCTCCTTTAGACATTCTGTTGACTATAAAAACCTTTGGAACACCATGTCAACTAACTCTCATAGTAGGGGAGTATTAGTAGACTAGGGTTAATAGTTTAGGGTTAGTAGAATAAACTGACATGTAGTTGCAGAGTTACTTATAGTAGAGCATTTGTTGGGTGACCATTAAAATAAAGTGTAAGCAGACGGTCTACTAATGATCTAATGAATGGTAATTGACATGTAGTTGCAAAGTTACCTATAATGAACAGAATGTCTAAAGGGGACTAATCATGTTACCAAAAATAATTATTTTCATTTTTACATGTTTATGTTATTAAGAATAAAATGTATTGTATTGCTATTTACAAAACTCAAATTTGTACTGAGTGCAAATACAAAAGTTTGTTTTAAAATCTGATGCTTGCCATGTGATCAGGGTAAATCCAGTCAAAAACACCTGGATTGATATACACCTGGACAGAAGAAGGCTGTACACAGAAGATCTCCTGGCAGTGTGATCAGTCTAAATGTCTTTTGCAAGGAAATTGGAAAAAATTGACCGATCCAGATGTGTTAAGACTACTCTTACTTAAAAAGAGTTACTGCTTTGTTGTGTGCACACTTGCCACCAGGACATTTTAAGTCATTTACTTTTCTGTTTTTGTTTTTTTTTCATTCAAAGTTTCTGTTGCTAGGGATAAATGCTCAGAGTTGTGTTTTCCTTGGAATTTGGACATCAAACAATTGTTAAAGTTTATTAATTTTGTAATTTTGTTCGTAAATGCTCATGTACTGTCCTTCAATGTGTTTCCTTATGAGAATTGATGCTGATACTGTAAATTCATGTTTATTTTAAGCATTTTTATTATGTTAAATGTAATTTATATACTTATCTATGTAATGGCTTATCCTTGTTTTTGGAGTTAATGTGACCTGTCTAAAAGTTCTTGTATCTTGAATCTTGTAAAAAAAAAACAATCATGTCTACTGGTTAAACAGTTTCAGCTGTGTCAGGAATATTTACATTTATCAGATGCTTTTATCCAAAGCGACTTACAGTGCATTCAGGCTATAGATTTTTTTGTATGAGTGTTCCGTGGGAATTTAACCCACAATCTTTTGCACTGCTAACACAATGCTCTACCACTGAGCCACAGGAACATGAATATGTTTCATGTTGTTGTTTTTTTTTATAAAGATGTTATTGTTGTTGTTGTTATTTTGTTGTTTTAATTTAATTTTAATCGCAGTTCCAGAATACCACTTCAGCAAGTGCATGGGCAGGATTTACCCGTCCCATTTAATTAATATTGACTACAGATATTGTCATATTATTTCTATCAATAATATGATATTCTGTATTCTGTAATCTACTGTAATAGTTGCATATGAGTCCCTCAGTTGTCCTCGGTGTGAAAAGATGGATCTCAAAATCATACAGTCATTGTTGGAAAGGTTTCAAATACACAAAAATGCTGGAAAACCAAAGAATTCGTGGGACCTGAAGGATTTTTCTGAAGAACAGCAGACCGTTTAACTGTTCAGGACAAACTAGGGACTCATGAACAGCTATCACTAAACAAAAAACACACAGCTGTGGACAGGGCAGGATTATCTAATGTTCATTATGGGCATGGGCCCAGGAGAAGAAAAAAAATATGTTGTGTCTTTACGTTAAGTGCAAATAGCACGCTTATTTGCAAACGCTATTTACAGTAACTCCGCCCACCAATGCCTGGTTGACACTCGAGAATAAAAAAAGACACAATCATATCAGCGACTTCCGTGGTGTAGGCAGTCGAGCGGCCCGTACACACCGGGACGAATATCGGCGCACGTTATTCGCCAGCGTTTTTCAACGCGTTTGTTGTGTTCACACCCAAGCGATTTTCGCTGACGATGAGCCGAGTGAACATGCAAATTCATTCCCTGACATTAGATGGCGCTTAATGTAAAACAGAAATACCCCGGTACACAAGGTGGTGCTGCGCATCTTTACGCTTCTGACACTCGCTTGTCACTCAGAAGAAGAGAGCAAGTATTTACGCGCTTGTCAAAATCATACAAATTTGTCATAAAATTATTTGTGTTCAGACACCAACGAGACCAGCAGCTCTACTACATTGATCTTGCCTTGCATCTTCTTTGTCTTCTTATTTCTTCCCGGCAGTGTAGATCTCACCGTCGTTTAGATTTTTTTTATAGTAATACAAATAATTTAGTTCAGTTAGAGGACACTGCTGCTCAAAGCAGTGCACCGAACGAACGAGAGCCGTGCATCACAGTATTAATTTTTACCTGTATTTTAAATCAAACGTGTTTGGGGTTATAATTGATAACCAGATTTCGCCGCGGGATTAATTTCCTGAATATAACGTGGTAACGGTCGGTAACTCTGGTGCAATTTGAACGGGAGCGGGCAGTCTAACATTATCCCGTTCCTGACGTCCTTTCAGAACAGCATATCTGCACTTTATTCTTATCAATCAGTACAGCCTGCACTCGGACCATTATGCGCGCGCTGCAGCACGAACCAGTGCTTCATTTTATTTGCGGGGTCTGAGCAAAGCATGTGCAAAGATGCAGATATAATATACAGCTCTCAAACAAAACTGGCAGGTTGTGATGAGTGACAGATCAGAATAAAGATGGAGTGTGAATGCGATGTCATTGAAGGACGTTCAACTATCTTTCCTTTTTTTGTATTATGCTTATTCTATCATTTTAAATGACAGACTGTCAAATTAATTAATTTTTCTCTGCTGCACTTTTCACTGTATTAACAGCAAGATGTTAAATTAATTTCGTATTTTGACAGGACTTGTATACTATATAAAATATATATTAGGCTAAACCTACATTTTTTTTTCCTATTGTGTTGTAGGCTGAATGTTAGCATAAACGAATTATATCCTGACAAAACGAATAAAAATAAGGATTACAATTTTTATATAACTTTTTTCTCTCTGTGACACTATTTCGTGTTGGCAGCAAAATGTTATTGACATTTTTCTGTCAATAAATACAAGACGAATAAAATACATACAATTTTATGCAGACTACACTTTTATTTGTTAGCCTAACTATCTGTTCAAGCAGAAATATGAGTGAGCCGAGAGCGCACATATAGTTCGTTTGCGCATCATAACGGACATAACGCGCGCCTAATGCACGATCCTGTATGTCACTGTAATCATCTTTACCTTGATTACAATAGTCGTCCATCAACACTTGTGTGTACTAGTGTGACACTGGCTTCTTTTATCCAACTGAGAGATGTAGTTTGCGTATCATATGATATATATACAGCGTTTTTGAGCAACCGTTCAGTCTGTATTACACACGATGAGAAATATGTGCTGCTCCGAAACACAGAATATGTAGAGAGGTGGTACTGTTATTTATTTATAGGCTATATATATTTTTTACATGACTTAACATACGAGTCATAATATTAGTGAATATATTATATTGTAGTTTTATCTCTCGCCCCCCCCTGGTTGAGAAACACTGACCTAAAGCGTGATCTTCCAGCATTGTCTTCGTGATCGATCTATTAGGCATCCCTGATCTAAGTGATATTTTAAAAAAAAACATTCGTTTCTCATTTATTTGAGAATTTATTTGCTGATTTTTATTTTATTCAAACAGTCCTTGACGCAGAATTGCTGCTGATATTAAAGTCAAAGTAAAACACGCACGGCGCTTACAAGCTATTGTAATGAGAATTTATTTGCTTATTTTTATTTTATTTAAACAGTCCTTGACGCAGAATTGCCGCTGATATTAAAGTCAAAGTAAAACACGCATGGTGCTTACAGGGTATTGTAATGTAACTCCCCATCGTGTGTAATGGGAAAATGTCCTCACCGTCACAACCCTAGTGCTCAGCAAGACTGTTTTGTGTTTGAGCGCCCCCAGGTTGTGTTTTACTGTAACTTCAGCTGCTCCAGACACGTGAGCAAAGGCGCCAATCTCATTGGTCGGATAGTTGGTCGGATAGTTTTTGAACCCGAGGCGTTTAAAAAAAATGACGCTTTTACGCGTGGCGTTTTTCGTGTCGGTGTGCACACTCACATTGGCGCCCTTTATTTAGTCATGAGGCGTTAAACGTCGGCGAATAACGCGCGCGAAATTCGTCCCGGTGTGTACGTTTTTTTGATGTGATCGACGCTAGATCGAATCCGCATTTTGCCGAGCTGTGTACAATCAATTTCACTCTATGGGCCTCATTCACATGAGCAGAACGAACTTTTGTGTAAATCGTTCATAAATGTTTTATTGTGACAATAAAAGTGATTTGATTTGATGCCGTTCTGATTCATGAAAATGTTCTATTTTCAAATATGTTAGTTGGTTCGCCTGCTCCTGATGTAAACATGGGCGTAAAACATTCTTTGTTCTTTTTGGCAACCTGATGGCACTGCGTTTTGATGCACTGCCATATTTGATAAGTTATTAGAAGTTATTTCTATTAATATACTGCCGTGGATATTCTAGGGATGGCAAATGGCAACCAACTCTTTTAGTATGGCCCGCTGGATCATATTTGACTCGGATGATCAATTTTAAAACATTTAAAAAGTAAGTAACGTAAAGATTGCTTTCACTTTAAGATGTTAATACTATCTCCAACCAGGAGAGGTCTCCCCGTATCAATAACATTATTAGGACGTGCACTCTAATGTAAACATTCACTAACATTAGTAATTACTCACCCTCATGTTGTTCCAAACCCTCAAGTTAATTTTTTACAACACAAATTAAGATATTTTTGAAGAATTCTGACAGCTCTATGATCCTTCATAGACAGCAAGGTTACATCCACGATCAAGCTCCAGAAACAGCAAGGAGAAAAAAATTGGATATTGTATTAGAGGTGTAAATATGTTCAATTACAATTCAGAGGGTAACAAATTGATTACAAAACAATTATTGATGCATCACAATGCATCTTTTCAACCAATTATTTTGTGAAAAAATTAATTGCTTTATATTGATAATCACAATATAGCTTTTTGTTGTGTTTTTAATACAAATAATAAACAGTACAATTATAAGAAACAAATTAAATGAACAGTGCTTTTTACAATTCTCTTCGTTTAACAATTAGTAACAATTAAAAATTCAGATCTAGACAGAAGCATTCAAATTACAAAAACAAATTGAATACATGTAAGACAATCACTACTTACTCTTTAGTGTTTTTATTCCAAAAACACTCATTATTGCAGCTGAAAAATGGTCACTTCAAAAGTAATAATTCTTATCGTTTATGTTACTTGATGAACATTAATAATAGACAGCAGCTTATGACCATATACACAGATCTAATGTAATGTTACACATCAAATGTTTTTCCTCAAATGTTTGCACAATACATAACCAAATATGTTTGCGTTAATACTCAACAAGATGGGATTTTTTAAATAATGGAATTCTGTGTGTACTGACCACTCAAGTGCAACCTGAATTTGTGATGATGGATTGTCTAAGGCGTTATTTTATATTAAATTATATGTTCAATTTTATTAAATCTGGAGGACATTAACTGGAAAGATGATTGACAGGCCAGTATACGGTGACAAGATGCTCTTAACTAAGCGACATAGCTTCCATAAAATAAACAGTTTTAATTAAATTACAGTATGAAAGCAATTCTACCGTTTTGGTACACACTTAAAAGTATGCACTTTTTCTTCCCAAAAAAATTACATACTTTTAGGGCTGGGTATAAGTATGCGAACTGGGACACACCAACCATTTCACTCAGATACACATTACAAAAGAGAAGAAAAGGCCTGCATAGCTTTAATTTATGCAGACTTTATATATTTAAATTTCTCAATGCCCCCTCCCTTTTACATTTCAGGTGGAGATGCTGTGCTGACAGTGGAAGACACGGACATCACCGTTACATTTGACAAACTTTTAATGTTTGCCACTGGCACAGACCAGATTCCAGCTCTGGGATTTGATCCAGAACCTACACTACAATTTTTACACATTCCAGTAAATGGATCACAATGAATGTCTCCAGAGGCTAACACATGCGGTTTAGTTCTGAGGCTTCCACTGCATGCCTCATATGAAAGCTTTAATAACAGCATGATTTTAGGCATTGTTCAGTCCCCACATTTTGGACTAGCCTAGTATTACAGGAAAGTAAAAGAAAAAAAAAAGTTAAATGATTTTATAAAGAAAATAAGAAAACTTTGGGGAAAAAAAAAACATGAGGGTAAGATATTAATTTACTGTGGTGGCAACATACTCCTCCTCCGGCGTTGGTGTCATGCGTCTTGTGTTGCGACGTACTCCTCCTCCGGCGTTGGTGTCACGCGTCTTGTGTTGCGACGTACTCCTCCTCTGTCGTTGGTGTCACGCGTCTTGTGTTGCGACGTACTCCTCCTCTGTCGTTGGTGTCACGCGTCTTTGTGTTGCGACATACTCCTCCTCCGGTGTTGGTGTCACGCGACTGTGTTGCGACGTACCCCTTCTCACACGTAAAAAGAAAACGACAGTTACCTTTGGTAGGTAATCCAAGGCACGAATTTTATTTAAACTTAAAAACATCTCAAGATAAATTAAATAAAAAGAACATCTAAATTAAGTGTTTTAAGGGCTTCGAACTGAACATCTCATGGCTCAATGTCTTATGGACTATCCTCCATTGCAGTCACATGCCCCTCGGATGGCCAACTCCTGTAGTTTGGCCTTCTTGATCTTTGGCCTCGGCTAAACCCGCTGGCCACACTCTCTCAAGCATCAACATCTTCCAGACTTGGCTCCTCTACACTGATTCTTATCAGATCTTCCACTGTGTCTGAATGAAGGGATGCTCTAGTGCAGTGGTTCTCAAACCACCCCTAAACCTATACAAAAATCCAGTGCCCCCATCCCACCTCAGACTACCAAATCATTTCAATAACATTATGAAAAAAAAGAGTATTTACAGAAAAACAAACTTGTTTTGTTCTGTCTAATTGTCTCTCTGTGCTCATACTGTATTTGAATGCAGCCAAATTCTCAATAAAATTGTTTTACTGTTTCTTTTGTCAGACAACAGAAATTATTTGAAATCAAATAATACACAATATAAGACAAGACAAAGACAATTCCTGTGCTGTGATTCCGCAGTCCGGGGGGCAGTCGGGAAGCACAGACACTAGGGGGGGCTCACAGACAGGAGGGAGCGGACTCTGTGGGCTCACGGAATTGAGGGAGCGGATTCTGTGGGCTCCCGGACCGGACTCTGGGCTGAGGAGGATGGAGCTGCTTCGGAGGAAGGTGGGGTCTTTGGAGTTGGGCAGGCGGGGGAAGCCGTTGGAGAGGTATGCGGAGGTTCTCGGCATGGGGTGAGCTGGGGAGGCGCTGCGCGTTCCAGCTGGAGCGGGATGACGAGACTTGGGGATTACCTCAACTTCCAAATCGGAACAGTTAAGATTGATAAGCTCGATCAAGGGAAAACTACCAGTGGGAAGATCGCAGCGTATAGTCTCGTCATCCAACCCCAGATGGAAGCATGCACCTAGAGCGGCGTCATGCCAGCTCACTCGGTTAGAGAGCTCGAGAAACTCCTCCACATGTCTCTCCAACCTCAGACCACCCTGCCGCAATCCCCACAGCACGTCCTCAGCTGGAGTCATAGTTGGTCGGGTTTTCTGTCACGGTGCACCAAGCACAGAATGAGGAGCTTTGGAATTCTTCAACAAACAGACCTTTAATGGAACACAAGCAAGGTCTCAGGGAACGTAGGAGACCAGAATGACATATATATAACAGCCGACAGGAAACTAACGAGGGACACCTGGAACATAATCAAGACACAGGGCTGGGACTAACTGAACTAATAATGAACAGGAAACAGGAAGGACCATATATGGGCAAAAGAGGGAGGGAAATACTAGACATGGGGGAACAGGTCCAGAGCCATATAGAGAGAGAGTTGCGACAACGGAAGTTCAGAATGCTTGGTCATCACGTGATTCACGTAGACTTCAGATAGTTCCAGGAAGTGCTTTGGCGGGCAATTCAAACTGTAAGTATAGAGTGACAGAACTGCGATTTTTGGTAATTAGTAGGCAATAAATGCATTTATTTTATATATTTATATAACACACCGACATATGTATGTAACTTGAGTATGTAGTTACAGCGATGTTGTTTTTAAAGTATTTAAATCAGCTAATATTTGAGGATTAGTGTTCGATTACCGTTATTTGCCTTAACTTATTTCAAGTATATTCTAACTTGTATAAAGACAGGTTGCTGTTCCCTTTTTATGTTACGTTATATTCATTGTTTTCACTAATCTCATGGTAACTAATGTCATATTTATGACTTTCAGATAGTACAGAGACAGGCTGGTGACAGGTGATTGTCAGCTCGCACCGCACAATGGGTCAATGAACTGTGAATGAAACATTGAAAATTAAGCTTATTGTTTACAATTCTTACAATTATATATAGTAATATAATTACTTAGTGCATTATAAATATTATATATTTAATGTGTATTTCTTACAATACTTATTCATATACACAATATATTTAGGTTTAAAACAACTTAAGCATCTGTTTTGTACTCATATAAACATGTACACTGCCGTTCAAAAGTAATGATGCTGAAAATTCAGCTTTGCATCACAGGAATAAATGCCATTTTAAAACGGAAAACAGTTATTTTAAATAATAATATATTACAATATTACTTTTTTGTATTTTTATTCAAATAAATGCAATTAACTATTTACAGCAATTAATGAATACAATGAATACAATTCTAATAAATGTAATAGCATGCCAAGCATTTTGTCTGTGTCCTAATTTAATGAGTAATAATCTACTAGGAGGTTTTAAAGTACAAGTTACTTTTATTCAAATGTACTGATAATATACAATATTTTTTTTAAACATCTAACCTTTTAAAAGTGCGTTGCAAACGGTTTGTTCTGCTGCATCTCTATGGCGCTGCATGTGTTTGCTGCTACTTCCGGGAACTTTTGAGAGGCTCCACGAGCCGCCATTGCTGTAAAAAAAAACGTTCCATTGGAGTGAATGGAGTTGTCGCAACTCTCTCTCTATATGGCTCTGAACAGGTCTAACAGATATTTGTGCTTTATACTAATGAGTGCCAAACGCACCTAGAGAGGCTTCCTATCATTAAGTTTGTGGATGATTCAGTGATTGTTTCCCTTTTAAATAGTGAAGATATAGATAATGGTCCTGTATTAACAGATTTTATTGATTGGTGTAAATTGTCCTTTTTGGACATTAATGTACTTAAAACTAAAGAAATGATTATAGATTTTAGGAAGAATCATATGGTCATCTTTCCTGTGGTTATAAAATATCACGTAGTTGAGGTTGAACATCAATTTAAATACCTTGGTACTGTAATAGAAGAAAAGTTCATTTGTGGATAGTGGATAGTGAATAGTACTTTCATGAAGATATTTTACTCTTGTTGTATTGAATCTGTCATTACTTTCTCATTTGTGTGTTGGCATAGGTCACTTAGTGTTAAAAACAGAAACAGACTGCAGGGTATAGTTAAAGTGTGTGGTAAGATTGTTGGCACCACTTTAAATTATTTGAATGACTTATATAAGGCTAGGACTTAAAAGGCTGAGTTAATTGTGAATGATCCCAGCCATCCCTTGCAGTATATTTTTAAGTTGTTTCCAGATATTATTTGCCTGTATGTAGGACCAATGAGCTAAAAAAAAAATATTTTACACTAGCTGCCATTGGTTTTTTAAATTACAAATAATTGTATGTATATTATTAATGGAAGTCATTGTTTTTGTTTGTGCGTTGTGGTGCTTGTCATGCATACTGTGTTTTAAACTCCTAGACAATTAGAAAAATAAGACGCTGGATACTTTTAAAAACTGAAACGTGTTATCTAGTCAGCAAAAAACAAAACAATTTTCATTTCTGCTTTGCATGCTATATAAAGTGGAGCTGTTTCCTCAAACAGCAGTCATTTCACACCACGATACTGAACAACCACTAAGTGTTTTTAAGTAGATCATTATAGGAGTATTTATTTTAAAATAAAACACAAAATACCTTAATTTTAAGTGTTTCAAAACTACAAAATAGAGCAGCCACACCATGTATTAAAATAAACTACTGAATTTTGTATTTTAAAAATACTACAAAATAGTTTTACGAGTCCGAAACAGCAGGCAAAGGGTTAATCCAAGATACAAGTCAGAAGATCAGGAACCAGACAACAAGGCAACACAAAAAGACTAGACTAACTAAAACTAGAAACGGAAACTAGGGAAGGCTCTGTAAAGCAGCTAACACTTGGAGAGTGATAAATGCTAAACAATACAGAAGACCAACAGAAAACACACACGGAATGGCTGGCATGATTACAGCTTCCAGACGCTCCAAACATACACAACAATCCAGGAGGGTGGTGGAGCGGAGGTGGAACAGGGGGAGGGATGGCGCGCCAGGTTCATGTAAAGGTGTAAGACCTTGGGACTGAGGCAGGACCGGCAAAACAGGGGGACCATGATGGAGCCGGCAGAACGGGCGGAGCTGTAGACCACCAGAGCAGGACAGAAGGCCACCACGGCGGGGCAGAAGACCACCAGAGCCAGACAGCTGACCTCCGCGGCAGAGCAGACAGAGCAGGAGCCCACCAGTGCGGAGCAGACAGGGCAGAAGACCTCTGCGGCGGAGCAGACAGAGCAGGAACCCACCAGTGCGGCGCAGACGTCCTCCAGGGCGGAGCAGAATGCCTCCACGGCAGAGCAAACGGAGCAGAGACTGGGACACAAGAGACAGGCAGAACATATCCTCTAGGACCGAAGCAGGGAACACAATAATTGCATTAATGGTTTCCCTTTTAACAACCGAATGGGCAGACAATTCAGTGATTGAAGCTGGATTGACCAACTGTTCATGATCGGGTCCTGTGACTGTAACTGGACAAACAGACAGTCCATAATAAAATGCATTGGTAGTCTCTGGGCTCATGACAGGTGGGTTTAAGGGTTCAAAGGCAGGTTTCTGGGTTGTGACAGACAGGGCAACAAACTCTGTATTGGCCTCCTTGAGAGTGGTTGGACAGACAGACAGTTCAATATTAAACTCATGGACTGGAACAGGACATACAGATAAGTCAGAATTACACATACTTGGGCGTAGTGGTCTGGCAGACAGATCAAAACCAGGTGCATTGACTGAAACTTGACTGGTGGTTCTTTCAGTAAGGAAAACAATGGCAGACAATTCGCAGTCAGGCTCATTCATGGAAACAGGACAGACAGATAATTCAGGAGTAAACTCATGAACTGGAAGGAGACAAACAGACTGTTCGCTAATGGTCTCTTTGGCAATGGCAGGGTTAACAGGACGGATATGGGGTGCATTTATAGTTTCTGGGCTCAAGACAGACAGTTCAGGTTTCGATTCCTTGACAGAGACAGGCAAGACAGACAGTTTGAAATCAGACACATTAGCAGAGACGAGACCGACAGGCAGTTCAAAATCAGCCAACATGGTTGATTCAGCACAGGACGAGAGTTCAGAGATGGCCTCCTTGGCCGGTTCAGAATAGGACAAAAGTTCATAAGTGGCCTCTGTAAGAGTGCCGTTTTTTCTCCACAAATCAGCATGATTACATAGGTCTGTAGATTTTATTTTAAAAAACAAGAAGTTAATTAAGAGACTTGCGTTTTAGACCCCATATTGCCTGTTTTTGCTCTATTTTCACAAAAACAATGATTCCAAACACAGCCACGGGTTTTGCATCTCTGAGCAACATGACGGTGTTTCGTTCTTGAATGAATCAACTGTTTAAATGATTTGGTTCAATCGCAATGTCTCTCTTAACAGTGACTTGCGGACACCTACTGGCTGTTTTAATTTCACATTTAAAGAATCTTTTGATTTATTTTTTTATTTTTTTCAAACGAGTATTCAACATTTTATGTCTTACTTATCAAAACTATGAATGCATTCATGTCAGTGTGTAAATACATCTATGCCACTTCAGAAGAAGCTTCTGTGTTTCCTCTGCATTGCAAAGATTAATTTAGTTGATACTGATTTAATTTGCCTGGTAACAGCCCAAATGTGTTATTATTCTAAATAACTGATTCCTTTAATTAAAAACAACTAGTTTGAGATTTATAGGCCTATCCCAGGTGTGTCAAACTTAGTTCCTGGAGGGCCACAGCCCTGCAGAGTTTAGTTCCAACCCTGCTCCAACACACTTACCATGTAGTTTTCAAATAAGCCTAAATGATTAGATTAGCTGGATCAGATGTGTTTAATTGGGGTTATAAACAGTGCAGGGCTGTGGCCCCCCAGGAACTGAGTTTGATCTATGGTCTATCCTTGGTCTATCCAATTTTTCATCCCTCCCACTGTTAAAATGTAATTATAAAAATTACAAGTAAAAGTAATTTTTACTCCGAGTAAATTTTAAATGAGCTACTTTTTATTTTTAGACTGGTACTTTTGCTTGTACTTAAGTAAAATTGTATTAATGTAATGGTATTTTTACTTGAGTATAATATTTTCGTACTCTTTCCACCACTGTTAAAATATATATATGAAGAGCTCTTTTCCAAAACGCTATAAATCCATTTGAATAGTTTTCATGAAAATGACATTTTTTTACCAAGACCCATACATTTTGTTAATATTCAATTTATCCTGTTAAAATGGTCTGTTGGCTCAGTCTGAACATGTTAAACAATGATTGTTAAATGAAACAACAATATTGTCGATTACAAATGCAAAGTTGTTGTTTTTTTCTTTTCAAAACGCTACAAATCCATCCTTTTTTTTATGTTGGTTTATGTCTTAAAAAAAAAAAAAAAAACGGGTTTCCGGTGCGGGAGGCGGGCGCTCTAACAAGGAACGGCAAAGGCTACAGCCTCTAGCATCAATCGGTTAAACACCAGCTTTACTGGTATACACATCTGTTACATTGACATCCCACAGTAGGTATTAACGCGCCACCTGAGAACCTTCTTTTTTTTGTTGTTTTTTGTGATTTTCTTTGTCCAGTCTGTGTTTTCTACCCCCAGATGTAGGTCTCACTGGCTCATCCAGGCCATCAAACGTGTTATTGGAGTTTAAAGCACTCATTTTAAAGACTGAGCACAAACATGCTGGATTGCATCAAACGAATTCTGATTGGTCGAGAGGATATATCGCATTTAGGCTAAAAACAGGTTCGGCGCTTATAGCGGTTTGGAACGGTGACGTAATGCTGCCATCCACGTAATATTTTTTCCACTCAATTATGTCGTTATAACGAGATCTTTTCTCGTAATAACGAGATCTTTTCTCGTTATAACGAGATCTTTATAATCTTCTCGTTAATTAACGAGATCTTTTCTCGTTATAACGAGATCTTTTCTCGTAATAACGAGATCTTTTCTCGTTATAACGAGATCTTTTCTCGTAATAACGAGATCTTTTCTCGTTAAAACGACATCTTTTCTCGTTATAACGACATATTTTTCTCGTAATAACGACATATGGTAGGGCTGAGGTGAGTGTCCGCGCTGCTCAGTCTGACACAAAGGAGGATCTGCACGCTGCTGAATTGAAATACACTGTTTTAAATGTATTTAATGTAATGGTTTTAATTATAGCAGCATGTTTATTAGGATTAATGTCCAATACAACATTATCCAATAACAGCACTCAGACCCATGACTTGTTTATGATCAGATCAAAACAGTTATTTTTGAATAATTGACTCTGGGCTTGGAATATTTATTTATTTGAATGACTGAAGTTTGATTGAACAACAAATCGAAATATGAACAAAGATAAATAAAGAGATTTTCTCATTGGTTAATAATAATAATAATAATAATAATTATTATTATTATTTCGTTCTGTTTGAAAACGGGCAAACAAATTAAGCTAGATTTTTCGTAGGCCTATTTTTGTTCGTGGGTAAACAAATGAGCTGCTTCAATATTTGTTTCACATGTGTGGGCGGCCTTGATATACTTTAGTCTGATTATATATTAATTATGTATTAATGATTTAATATTATTAAATGATCTTTAGCTGAATCATCGCATCACGTTCTTCTTATGGGTTAAATTGCAGGCTTTGCTTTACTGAAGGAACAGTCTTCGCTGCGCTGGGTGTGAGCACTGAGCACAATAGTACAGATGAAAAGACTGTACAGTATCTCTTGCTGGATTTAGGCTATACGAATTAAATAAACACGATCGATTGTTTTATTTAAGTAGACCTTTAGACATAGGCGCGCCAGAAAGCGCACGCTGTTATTTTACAAAAGCAATTCGTAACATTTTGTTCTTATTGTGGAAGTATATAAAATTGCTTTCCTCGGTTATCACAATTTAAGGGATCGCGTCGGTGTCGCCGAATTGAGAAGAACAGTGGTGTGCTTTAAATGAGAAGCAACATCCAGACTGTATGAAACGTTATTGTGACTAATTTGCAGAGCGGTAGGCCTACATATGCACTCTTATTCTGCGTGATGGGATAGACAGTAAAGACAAGCTGAGTTAAAACATAGATTTCTTAGGGGCCGTCCTCGGTTCACAGCAACCCGGGACTATCAGAGATGGATAAAACAGTTTTTATTAACATTAAACATTTAATTTTATATTTGTATATTATTAGTATTATTAGGTTATGTTAACTTGTTAGGGCTATAGGCCTATTTCTATTTCATATAATATAATATTTTATTACTTTCCCATTTAAATTCGTGTATCGCTTTACCTAATTAACGTTTTGTACCAGAGAATGTGAGAGAAGCGGAGCGGTTCAATATTCCGCTCTGTGTGTGTGCGCTCCGCTCAGTCGTTCACGGCCAAATCAAACGCTCCGCTAATGTTCCGCTCAGGCTCAGGTGAACCAAATCCCGCTCAGATCACGCGCTCACATTAAATGTCTCCAGTAACGTTAGGCCTATTTATTTTTTCCTGTTTATAGTGAAATTATTGAATAAATGTCTCAACTAAACAGTTATGTTTCAGGGTGAAATTGTTTTAATAGGGATGTTCATTAACCGTTAACCGACTGATACGAATTTTGACCAATTAATCAGTTAAACGGTTTAAATTCACTTATTTATTTATTTTGAGTAATTTATAAAAATATGTTAAAAGGTTTGCTGCATGGTTAAAATAAGCTGTACACGTATAAAAAACACGTTTTTTAGAGAGAGGGAGAGAGAGAGAAAAAAACAAGTCGGCTATAAGTCGCATTTTATTATTTAGTTCTGAACATTTTTTGTAAAATTAGACAAAAAATAAAATGCAGCTTTCTGCCGTCTGCTTTAGTTTCGCGCAGCACAATAATGAAAAAAGCTCTGCATACTCTAAAAAACACTGGGTTCAAAGCAACCCAATTTGGGCTGGATAAATATAGGACAGAACACATTTAGGGTTAATTTTACCCAGTAAATCGGGTTGTTTATTTAACCCATCATAAATGGTTGATTTAACCCAGCTAATGGGTTTATTCGTTTCTATTATAATATTAGCTTTTTTTTACTTTATGCATGAAATAATATTTACAGATTAATTGAAATCCTCTAAACTTATGTAAAATACTCCAGAACCACTGGTTTACGTAATAACTTCCTTTATTTCTAATTTGCTTGCTTTTATGTAAGCTTTACACATTGCCAGGGGTGATTCTAGGATTTTCATTTTAGGGGGGCTCAGCCCCCAATGAGGGTATAATAATAAATAAATAAAAATATTTACAAATAACAATAACGTGATCGTTTTATAAAGTATGCGTTCATATGTGTTAAGGGCTTTCGCTGAAGGAAACAGCTGTGGTGGGATGAGTGGTGAATGCAGCGAAAACTTTACAGTAGATTGGAAACCGATTGCTCTCCCATGACTTTTTGTAAACAGTATTTATGACAAAGAACTGCATAGATGTAGATATTATAACAATCTATCGATAAACACACACCTTGTCCTTTCCTCTGCGTCACCGCAGTCTGTGGATTGAAGAACGCGCAGAAAGATGGGGAGGAGCCGAAGTCTGCTGCCGTTTTCATTTGAAATTTAAAGGGGAAGAATCACAAGATTTTTAGGGGGGCTGAGCAGAAATTTAGGGGTGCTAAAGCCCCCCTAAAAATGGCCTAGCGACGCCCTTGCACATTGCCCTATTTAATCTTGTTTAAAAAACATTAGAAGTAAAGATTAAACATTAAACCGACGTAATTCACGAGTAAATGGACCACTCTGTAATTGTGTGTCCACCGTAACAGCGCTGGCTCTCACGCCGAGCTGGAGTCGTGTTCGGCGGGGACTGATCACGGATAAGACCGCCGCCCTGCGCTTCACTCATGGACGAAATGAACTGCGATTGCCTTCATAACCTGACCAAAAACAAACAGCAAACAGCTCTGAGGACATGTTTTAACATTCAAAGTATTTGTGTTCTGTATCTTTATAAATACATCGTTTATTTTATGCAAAGCATCAGATTCTTCATCAAGCAATAAAACCGAGGCAACGCGAGCGACGTTTGTTTATTGATTCACACCCTGCGCCTATATGTTGCTCTGCATACATTTGAACGATATTCTGCACAGAAACTATTTTATAAATAAAATAAAATGTACACAAACTACCCAAACACTGGAAAAATAACCCAAATAAATTACCCAAAAGGCTCATCTCAGCATTTGGGTTAAAAAAATAGAGGCTGCTTGTTGCACAGTATTTCTTTTATTTTCTTAAATTATTATTTAAGTCAAAATATATTTTTAGTATAGGCCTATTTATTCGTTATATATAACGCCTAGCTTTATTGTGTTTTTCTCCGCTTGCAGAAGTGCTGCAGGTGGGTGATAATGATCATGTAAATCCTTGTTCTGTTGTCTGCTGTTTTTTGCGCATGTAAAATTAATTCCCCAAAAACAAATGTTAGTATTTTAAACGGGTCACGGACACTTATTCTTTCTAATTTAATTCAGTTCTAATTTCAAATATTCTTGTCGGTTAAAGGTTAGGAAAAATAACCGAAATGAACATCCCTAATTTAAATGTATACAATTAAAATTCTTAATTTAAAAACGTGTCTTGTTTTTGAAGCCACTTGGAAAACTTTTGTAAAAAGTTAAATACCTGAAAAAGTATATTTTTCCATTAAAACAACCTTCATATTCAAAACACGCACAAGATGAAATGCACCGAACAAATAATTATTTTGTGGTGTAAATAAAAGAAACACACTTTCTAAAATTAAAATAAACCAAAACTGAGGGGAAATGCGTTCTATAAAACGCCTGTCAATCTTCACAGGATTTTAGAATTTGGTTTTAGAAACATTAGCTTAGACAAATGAGTGCTTAGCCTATTCCACAGATTCTGGAATTGGCAAATTACCAAAGGGGCATTTTGGGCGCTTCGCTCACATGCTCTGCTTACTACCATATATTTAGCAAAAACTTTAAACTTCTGACAATTAAGCCAATACTTTATGATTGTAGGCTATTTATGCCAATGCGTGATGATGATAAATGAGCGTGTTGTGCTTTCATTTTCAAATGAAACTACGAATGATTAATTCCTCAACGAAACACTAGGCAGTAGGCAATAATATCAATAATTATTAATTCGCAGAATATTTTTTATAAATGTTAAATTCAACCTTTAAACTGCATTTCCAATAGTCTAGAAATTCCAGTCACATCCAAGCTTTAGCGTGTCGAGCATTTACAGTAGACTTACAAAATTAGTCAGAACGTTATGTAAAGAGATCGAAATGAAGGGAAAAAACTAATATAACAATAGGCTAATAATAATGATGATGATGATGAATAGGCTACAGACGATCAGTTATAACAATGTATTTTATTTTATTTAGTTTAAATAGTGTGCACAGTTTTATTATGTAATATTAGCCTATTCGTGATAAACTTGAATGCTGTGTATATCGCGTGCCATTGCCTACAGTCCGGTAGCCTATGGTCAATATAATAATTAATTATGAAATAATTTCTATAATAATTCACAAAGGTCAAGTAGGTTTGTTTATGCATTAAACGAGAAATGGATGTTGTTCCCTCAACATAGCGAGGCCACGACATGAGGAGGCCTTTACCGTTATTGTTCATATTTCGATTTGTTGTTCAATCAAACTTCAGTCATTCAAATAAATAAATATTCCAAGCCCAGAGTCAATTATTCAAAAATAACTGTTTTGATCTGATCATATATAGCCTAAACAAGTCATGGGTCTGAGTGCTGTTATTGGATAATGTTGTATTGGAGATTAATCCTAATAAACATGCTGCTATAATTAAAACCATTACATTAAATACATTTAAAACAGTGTATTTCAATTCAGCAGCGTGCAGATCCTCCTTTGTGTCAGACTGAGCAGCGCGGACACTCGCTCACCTCAGCCCTACCATATGTCGTTATTACGAGAAAAATATGTCGTTATAACGAGAAAAGATGTCGTTTTAACGAGAAAAGATGTTATTACGAGAAAAGATGTCGTTTTAACGAGAAAAGATCTCGTTATAACGAGAAAAGATCTCGTTATTACGAGAAAAGATCTCGTTATAACGAGAAAAGATCTCGTTATTACGAGAAAAGATCTCGTTATAACGAGAAAAGATCTCGTTATTACGAGAAAAGATCTCGTTATTACGAGAAAAGATCTCGTTATAACGACATAATTGAGTGGAAAAAATATTATATGGATGGCAGTATTACGTCACCGTAGTTTGGAAAAGAACTGCATCTTGCAGTACATTTTAAACAAGGAAATATAGCGATTTGGCATGAAACATTGATGGAGCAGTGAAAAGGTTCAGTACACAGCAAAATGGCATGACGAACTCATTTTTTTTAAATTTGGCGTTTATCGCGTTTTGGAAAAGAGCTCTTCACATATATATATATATATATATATATATATATGTATGTATATATATATATGTATATGTTTTTTAGTAATTCTATGATGGTATATATATTTGTATTCAAACAAATCAACATGTAGAAACATGACATCACATTCACATATACCCACAAAAAAGACAAAGAAGAAAAAACAACCAACCATGGATGGCCACAAATAACCTAAAGAGTGAAGACAGAAGTGGCCTAAAAAAACAGAAGTGCTCTCACTTCAGTCATGCTCACAGCAATCACAAAAAGGTGACTAAATCACCACATGATTTACCAGTAGCCCCCCATATTGTTAGTCATGGAATGGAAGTGCCAGAATTTATATTGAGTGCAGTTTGCATGCTTGTGAATAATCTGACTAACTAAGTGCAAACAAAATAAAAATAAGAGATTCAGGGCCATATAAACGAGGTGTGTTCAGGCACATTGTTAACGTGTTGCTATTTTGAGGCATCTAAAATAGACTGTGCCACTGACCTACTAAAACCTGGGCAGCGTTCAGCCCCGACAAAACAGTGCAAAATGTTTATTAAACGGAAACGCTGGTGCTTTGAACATCCTGTTCTGATGACGCAAGTGTTGCAACCATGGCAGCTGAGAATGCCATTCTTTGTGTTCTTATTGAAGATTTTTTGGAGCCTGATGAAATCGTTATGAATACATGTTTAAAGGGGTCATATGACGTTGTTAAAAAGAACATTATTTTGTGTATTTGGTGTAATGCAATGTGTTAATGCGGTTTAAAAAACACATACTGTACATCAGGGCCGGAGTGGGATCCATTTTCAGCCCGGGAGTGTAAAGCTCAAGACCAGCCCACCACCGATCCCCATCCACCATGGTGGAATCTGGATAAATGACAGATCTGTTTCTTAATTGACACGTTTCAATATAAAATCTGAATAATGTAAATATGGCCATAAGGGAGAAGGAAAGGCTCCTGCTGGAGCGAGCACTGCTGCGGCAGTGAGGAAATATATAGATAGCGCTCCTGCGGGAGCGGACACTGCTGTGGCAGTGGGGAAATACAGATAGTGCTCCTGAGGGGAGCGGTCACTACTGCGGTAGTGATGAAATACAGATAGCGCTCCTGCTGGAGCAGTCACTGCTGCGGCGAGGGGAAATACAGAAAAGGCTCCTTCGGGAGTAGACACCGCTGCGGCAGTGGGGAAATACAGAAAAAGCTCCTGCGGGAGCGGGCACTGCTGCGGCAGTGGAAAAAACAGTTGGGGGGGGGGGAGTGTGTGGGAGGGGGGGGGGGGGGGGGGTGATGGAGAGGAGCGGTTGCTATGGGGTTTCGGAGGAGTATTCTAAAGGGGATGGCCGATTAGGGTCTGGTGGGCTTCCTTGATGTGGGAGCGGTCTGATCGAATGTAGCTTTTGAAAGCCTCTGACGACCAGCGACCGAGTTCTCCGATCTGTTGTTGGGAAAGGCCTTTGTGGGCCGCTGTGGTTGCTGCGCCTATTCGGAATGAATGGCTGGAAAAGTTTCCAGCTGGGGTATCTGATAGGTGCAGAACTGCCTTGAGGTGCTTTTGGAACCAGAAGCGAGTGACGGGGCGGTTGGAATCGGTTGTAAGGGAAGTTAGAGGTGCGTGGTACGTAGCTGGTGGATCTGGGCTGGGATGGTTCAGGGCAGGGGGGGATGGATGGGTTGATGAAAGGGCAGATGGTGGTGGAGTGGGAAATAGACCGGCAGACCGCGCAAGTGATATTACGGCAACCTAAAAACACCCTGTTGTGGAGTTCGTTGTCTAGTGCTCCCCAGTAAGGACATTGGTTCCATTGGGCCACCCGGATTGCGCATTTGGCTGAAAATAGCTTGTGGTAAGTGTAGAAATGGGAACCGCCGTAGGCTAGTGCAAGCTCGGCGATTATTGCGAGATAGTCGCCGAGCTCGCGTCTCCTGTGAGGGAAAGTGGTGCAAATGACTTCCGTGTAGCGATTGAATGCGATACTGAATTCGGTGAAAGACAAAATGCGTGATGGATTGTTGGCTGAGTTTTTTAAGGTGACGGAGAATTCGCCGCAGTCGATTTGCCGATCTGCGGACGGGGGTGAAATTGGTGACAATAAAGAAAATAAATCTATGTCTGTACCTGATAGGATTTGTGACCTGATGGAGTTGGCTACGGGGGGTGGTTCCAGTGCGAGTGCGTTTGGAGGGATGGGCAGAGGCGAGGCGGTAGAAAGAGAAAAAGGGGCTCCGGGGACGGCGCTGACTGCGTGGGAGAGAGGGGGAATGGCTGGTGTTTGGGTCAATGATTGGGGTAAGTTTGAGCCTGAAAGGGCTTGGTGAACGGAGAGAGGAGGGGGAAAAGGGGGGGGGAAGGCGGGCGCCGGGGCTTGCGCTGATGGAGTAGGGCTAGCCGTGAGTGGCGGAGCTGCGGGCCATGGGTAGGGGAGGGGCTCGTTGATCCGAGGCTGCGTGTAGCTGTATGCCGCTGACGGAGGCGTGCTTGTTCTGGCGAGGCGGCTTGTGGAGGCGAAGGCTGGCTCTTCGCTGGGCAGAGTTGCGAGCTGGCGCTCGGCGGACGCTCGAGGAAGGTTGGGGCTGATGGCTGCGGCATCCGGGGCGCGGCCCAAGCTGGCCGAGGGCCTGCTGCTGCGGTTCGGTGGCCGGAAGCCGGTTCTTGAGGGAGTGAAGATTGGGCCGGGCCGCGCGTAGGGTGATTTGCGGCTCTTGCTCGCTGTTGTCGCTGATTTGAGTGGAGGGGAGGAATTTTGAAGTTCCCCGGACTGGAGAGAGTTGTAGAGGGCGAGGAGATCTGGCTTGCTTGAACGTCGTGGGATGATGACGCCAGCGCTGGTGAGAACTTGACGTAGTCCTGCCACGGTCCAATTTTCTGCTGATGGAGCGTGTGAGAAGACTGACGTGTAGGAGGAGGCTGGAGAAGGTGGTTGCTGCCTTGGAGGCGAGGGTGAAGGCGGGCTGCGGCGCTTGGAGGCGTTAGCCGCGGTGGTACGGGAAGGCCGGCGGCCCCGTATTGCAGCCGCGGGCTCGGTTGAGCTGTCCTGCGGAGCGCTGGTGCTTTGAACGGCGGCGGGCGGATCCGATAAGTCGGTAAGACTTTCGTCGTTGAAGGCTTCGATCTCTGACATGGTTCGGCAGTTGAGTGTACCAACGCTGGAAGACTAGAGATAATGGAGGTAAGGCTGCTTGATTATTTATAGAGGTTCTCTCTAGCGTTTATTGGATAGGAGATGTGATTACTGATGATGAATTGGCTGTGTTAATTATCCGCGCGTGCTCCTCCCGAAACTTGTTTATAAAACATCACTTAATATGACAATTTTTTCTTCTCTCTCTTTTTTTTATCTCATGCACTTATATTACTCACTGTCACAGAGCTTTAACGTTAGTTCATTCCAGTTTCTGAACTCCTCTGAGATCGCTTACTGGGCTACGTCTGAGAGACTGTACGTGATTGTACTTACTCATACACAACAATAAACTTAATTAAACTTATTAAACTCATATACACATATAAAAAGCAAAATCCAGAATTGTATCATTGCAGATGATTTTTGCTGGTTTTACAAGTTCAGTTCCGTTGTCTGACAGAAAATATGTAACGTTAAATAACAGTTTTATACTGGACACTCGGCTTTTATATTAAAGTACATTATGTGAGCACGGATTAGAGAAAACGTCTCGGGTTACTCGCGTAACCCTTGTTCTCTGAATAGGGAACGAGACGCTGCGTAGCTTAGCTTTACGCATCGGGAACGCCTTCCGCGTGACCGAGTCTGAGCCTATATAGAATCACGCCAATTCATTAGCTGATGGCGCGACGCCGTCTCTGACGCAATGACGTCGTCAGGTCATACTGGCGAACGCGCCATCCACTCCTCAGATTTCTCTGCCGAAAAGAACCCTGTCGGCAGCGTGAGGAGCTTGGCAGCAAACGCAGCGTCTCGTTCCCTATTCAGAGAACAAGGGTTACGCGAGTAACCCGAGACGTTCTCTTTCATAGGTAACTCTACGCTGCGTAGCTTAGCTTTACGCATCGGGAACGATATACCAAACACGCCAAGCTGAAAACGCTGCCTATCTGGCCCAATAATGAACCAACAACATACGGTCGGTTCAAACAGACAGGACCTGAGAACCTGGAGCCGTATCAACGTCAAGGTTGTAAAACCTGACAAAGGTGTGCGGAGAGGACCATCCTGCTGCAACACAAATATCCTCCAGGGGTACCCCTCTAAAAAGAGCTTGAGAGGAGGCTACGCCTCTAGTAGAATGCGCCCGAAGACTAAGAGGTGAAGGGAGTTTCCGCGCCTCGTAAATGGCGTCTCTCACCCAGTGAGAAATCCTCTGCTTTGACGTGGCAAGCCCGCGGCGACCAGCACCAAAACAGATCAATAACTGGGAGATTTTCTCCAAACCTTGGAGCGATCCACATACAGCTTCAATGCCCTGACCGGGCAGAGCAAGTGGAGTCTCTCATCCTCACTTGAAGCAAAGGGAGGGGGATGGAAAGAGTGAAGCGTGACCACCTGAGATCGAAACGACGTGGACAAGACCTTGGGAATGTAACCCGGCCTAGGCCGCAGTGTAACTTTGACTAGACCCGGGGCAAAGTCCATACACGTCTCACTAACAGAGAAAGCCTGCAGATCTCCAATTCTTTTCAGTGAAGTAAGCGCCAGCAAAAGAACAACCTTAAGAGTCAGTATCCGATCCGAAGCTGACTCTAAGGGCTCAAAAGGGGCCGTCACTAGTCCTTCGAGGACGACTGACAAGTCCCAAGAAGGAACTGCCATGGGGCGAACAGGCCTAAGGCGTCTGGCCCCACGCATGAAAGCGGAGACCATCCGATGTCTCCCCAAGGGGTTCTCATCCAGCTCTCTCCGAGCTGCAATGGCCGCTACATAAACCCTAAGGGTGGTAGCAGCCGCCCCCGCTGTCAGCCTTTCTTGCAAAAAACTCCAGCACTGGACCAACAGGGCAGTTAACTGGGTCGATTGCACGAGTCAAACACCAGGATTCAAAGACGCCCCACTTGGAAGAGTACAGCTTCCTAGTAGTGGGGGCTCTGGCACTGGCTATGGTTTCCTGAACTTCGGCAGGCAAACCATCTATCACAGCCCTTGGCCCTGTATGGGCCATACCCACAACTTCCAGAGCTCCGGCTGAGGATGCCAGATCTTGCCCTGAAGCTGGGACAGTAAGTCCCGCCTGATCGGAATCTCCCAAGGAAGCCGATACAAGAGGGGAGTTAGCTCCGAGAACCAGGTCTGGGAGGGCCAGAATGGGGCTATGAGAAGGAGACGGGCACCGCTCACCTTCACTCTGCATAGTACTGCCGGAATCAGCTTTATTGGCGGAAACGCGTACAGACTGACATTCGGCCATGGGTGGGCGAACGCATCTATGCCTAGAGTCGTCGGGAAACTCAGGGAGAACCAGAGCGGGCACTGGGATGACTCTTGAGAAGCAAAGCGGTCCACCTCCGCTTTGCCAAACAGATCCCAGATCTGGGATACCGTCTGACGGTTCAACATCCATTCCCCCGGCTTGAGCTTCTGTCTCGACAGAAAATCGGCCGCCAGGTTCAGTACTCCCGGAACGTGAACCGCCCTCAAAGAGAGGAACTTGTCTTAGGACCAAAGGAGAAGATGGCGCGCAAGCCTGTCCAGGGTGCGCGACCTTGAACCTCCTTGGCGGTTTATGTGGGACACAACCGCCATATTGTCCGTCCTGACTATGATATGATACCCCCCGAGAACGGGGAGAAAATACTTCAAAGCCAGGAAGACAGCCGTGAGTTCCAGGCAGTTTATATGCCAAAAGAGGAACTCTTCCTTCCACTCTCCGCTCGCGGGTCTGCCTTCGAAGACCGCGCCCCAGCGTGTCATTGATGCGGGTTGATGTAGTGTGAAGTGCTGGACTGACAGGTGGCCAGCACGGGGTCCGAACGCTGCAGGGGAGAATCGACTGTGTCCCCACACACGCGGCCCACCGGCGGCGAAAGGACGGACTGTAGCGGGGGAAAGACAACGCGTCCCCCAACTGCCAGACCGAGAATAAATGAGGATGAACTCGTCCCGCACGCCAAGCCCTTAGGGGTGACTGTGACGGTTTTGAGTGAGGAGAGCATGTTTGAAGCGGGCAGAAACGCTTTTGCGGTCTGACCTCGCCCCGTAGCGGTGAAACCCCTGCAGGTCTTTTCTCAAACGCTGCAGGGGAGAATCGACTGTGTCCCCACACACGCGGCCCGCCGGCAGCGAAAGGACGGACTGTATCGGGGGAAAGACAACGCGTCCCCCAACTGCCAGACCGAGAATAAATGAGGATGAACTCGTCCCGCACGCCAAGCCCCTAGGGGTGGCTGTGACGGTTTTGAGTGAGGAGAGCACGTTTGAAGCGGGCAGAAACGCTTTTGCGGTTTGACCTCGCCCCGTAACAGTGAGAAGGCTCTCCTCTGAGGTTTACCCACAAATGGCGCTCTGCGGCCACCGAACCCGCCATAAGGCGCCCCACGGCGCGTGCGGTGTGCTTAGTGGCTCTGAGAGCTAAGTCAGTGTCTCTGCGCAGCTCCTTTACAGCCTCCGGAGTCAGACCAGTCCCCTTGGATTTCCTTGAGGACGTCCATCTGGTAGCCCTGAAGTATGGCCATCGTATGGAGGGCTAGGAAACAGATAATCCTGCGTGAATTCAACCGGTGAATTCGCGCGCACATGCTCTGGTGAGGGAGGGAGAGAAAGGCGAGGCCTGTCTGCTCACTCTCCTTCTCCTCGAGCTAAACATCCGAGCCCCAGGTCGCGGAATCACGAGAGGCCGCGGATTCATGCGAAGCCGCGGAGACCTCCGGAGCGCGGCGGGGAAAGAAAATGGATGACTCCTTTTCACACACCTCAAGCTGAAAGCGGAGGGTTATGAGACGGAGATTCTCACAAAATTACATTCAGATCACAAAAACCGCACGCGTAAACCCCAAACATATAATTTACTTATCTGTGCGGGTCATGGCGGTATAGCCCTGCTCCCCCGAAACCACGAGGTTGGTGAAGTCAGCGGCCGCTGCGTTAGTAAGGCGGGTAGAAAAAGGCTGTTTCCAGGATCTGGAATTCTCCTGATGCAGATCACCGAAAAACAGCAGCTTCCTCCGCTCATTTTGGAATTTACACCGCTAAGAAACCGCTCGTCGAGTTTCGAAGAGCGAGAGTCGCGGGGCTCGTCATCCAATCCATGCGAGAGCTTCTCAGCGGCGCGCGAAAGCACGTCCACGAGCTCAGAATAGGCCGGCGAAGGCCGCGCCTCCTGACCGCTAAGGCGCATGCGTGAACCCGAAACATATAATTTTACTTATCTGTGCGGGTCATAGCGAGCGATGAATCGCGCGCATGGCGGTTGACAGCGGCGAAACTCCATGGCACTTCACCGCGAGGAGAACAAAGTTCCACTGAGGCAGTCGCCGAAGTGCAGATGGATGTTCGCAAAAAGGTAAGTTGGGTCAGAAATCGCAACAACGAAGGGTAATGTGACCGCTTCGTGAAGGCAGAGAAATCTGAGGAGTGGATGGCGCGTTCGCCAGTATGACCTGATGACGTCATTGCGTCAGAGATGGCGTCGCGCCATCAGCCAATTAATTGGCGTGATTCTATATGGGTTTCAGACTCGGTCACGCGGTGGGCGTTCCCGATGCGTAAGCTAAGCTACACAGTGTTGAGTTACCTATGAAAGAGAACGTAGTTTATAAACTAGGTTCGGGAGGAGCACGTCAGATACTCAGCCTAATTAACACAGGTGGTACACGATCTAGGTAATCAACCCTTGGACATAAATACAGCTGTCTTACCTCCATCTAGTTGACGGTTAAGCAGCATCCCTCCACCACCCCTTCTCCACCAATAGCACTAGAATTCTCATCATACGGGGGGGGGTACTCTGGGTTCGGGCCCTTCCCGAGCTCAGAGCCCTCTCCCAGGACAGCACGCCTACAACGTATTACCATACTCGCCAAATACGCATTACGTTTATCGTGCTAGTAGATGTAAGTGTGAAATCGTGAAACTAGCAAAAATGAATTCGGACATGCCCTGAGCGCACCTGCGCTTTGCGCTTTAGACCATGTGCTTAGAATAGGGCCCTTAGTGGGAAATGTAGACAGTTTCATTGATTATAATGGAACTTTGTGAGATTGTGATGAACTAAGATGAGTGACTGCTTTTTAATAAATAAAAGGCGCGCCCTTTGCACACTTTCTAATCCATTCAGAATTTGAACAAAACTTTTGTTTTTTGGAAACATACACTCTGCAAAGTTTCGAGAATGACATCCACATATTTATGCTGGATTCATTCTCAAAATAGCAGTGACTGCCTGATAAACAAAGCAATATGCTGATTTCACACAGCCGCCGTGTTGAAATCGAAAATGAGGTGGTAAGAAACCCAGAAGTAACGGTAAAGCACCAACCTGGATCTGCTGCTATCATGATTTAAGAGCATAGATGTGAAGGCATGTCTGCTTCTTCTTCTTATATTTTACAGCGATTACATCACATTTTTCACACACACTCCCACATACAGATTTAATTGATTTATTTCATAAATTGCAGTAGCTATGTTTCTATCCAAAGATTCAAACTTTGGATAGAAAACTTTGGTTGTGTGTGTTCTGTTGTTGCATTTATTTAAGTAAATGGAAATACTTAGTGTGTTGCTAAGCCTATTTTAGCAGGGCTTTGGTTCTTTAACTGTTTAAATATATTAGTTAAATCAGTAAGTGAATCATAGTTAAACAACAATTAGCTATTAAAAAAAGACAAAATTGTAGCTAATTGTAGCTAAAAAATATTGTAAAAAGTTTAACTGCTTCTGTGGCTCGAGACTGTTAGCTGGGGCAGTTGTGGCCTAATGGATAGAGAGTCGGACTTATAACATGAAGATCATAGGTTTGAGTCTTAGGTCTGGCAGGAATTGTAGGTGGGGGGAGAGAATATGCAGTGCTCTCTCACCTTCAATACCACGACTGAAGTGAGACCCTTGAACCAACTGTTCCCTGGGCGCCGCAGCATTGGTTGCCCACTGCTCCGTGTGTGTGTGTGTGTGTGTGTGTGTGTGCGTGCGTGCTTGTGTGCGTGCGTGTGTGTGTGTGTGTGCGCGCGCGCGCGTGTGTACGTGCGTGTGTGTTGGTGCGTGCGTACGTACTTGGATGGTTTAAATGTGGACCATAAATTCTGAGTGGGTCACCATACTTAGCCACACGTCACTTTACTAATAGTAAACAGACAAGAAAATGCTCTGACAGGATGGATTCATGCAGATAAGCTTTGTGAATCTGTGGTAAGTTTGAAAGGAGAGCGTGAGTGTTCACTGCTTTAGACTCTGGTCATGATTTGTAAATTAATATATTTTTATGTTAGTCTGTAACAGATGTTGCAAGTTAGCAGTGTCTTAGAAATTGGACACAAGTTATGGGATGATGATATCAAATTAACAGATAGCATAACATTATGCACACATCTTTTTCTTTGTGAAATATGATTTAGAACACAAAAGAAATAGAAGAAGGAAGAATCTCTTGTGACGTATATGGTTCCTACAGATATCTTCCTGTGATGACATTACATTGGGGATGTAGTGCAGTGTCACAACACGAAGCATGTTAAAAATAAGGCAGTTGCAACACAGAGGACAATTTTAAGCACAACTACTATTCGGAGGTGAGAAATTTAATTACTGCCCTTTTCTTTTTTATTTAGAGGCTTTAACTTGAAAGCCAACCTGTTCATTTCAGAGTCTTTAAATAACAGAAAGTGAGAGCTGTGAGTTGTTTAGTTTGGGTGAGAGTTTGCAGTATTCTCAACTTACTGTGAGTTCCTGTGAGTTTTTCTGTGAATCAAGCCTCAGTTATTTAGTATTAGTATTTAATGTTTGCCACAATGCGAAAATAATTTAGTACAGTCTGTATTCATGTATGTTTTTTATGAATAGAAGTTTATTTAGTGAATTAAAATAATTGAGGTCGCTCATATGAATCGCTTTTACTGATGTAACTGTAAATGTGGTCAGCCTGATACAATGGATAAATAAAATAGGCAAATATTATCAATACAGCAGATGACTATGTACAGTGTAACAGTGAATATGTGGCTTATACTTATAGGTCATTCTATTGCACTACAAATATAGTAATGAGGTATGGTTGTTAAATGTCCGTGACAGATATTTATTTTGTGTTGTATAGTAATACTGAATGTGTTTTGGACTCTTTCGTTGCTATTGTAAAGTCCAATGCCATCCTCTCTACAAACCCTGATGGCAGGAAACCAGATCGCTTCCTTTATTTTCATCAGCTCTGTGTTGGCACTTACTCACTCAGGTTGGTCAATCTTTGTCATCATTATGAATAAGGATGAGTATGATTATAAAAATCAAATACTCATTTCTTCATGTCTCTAGAACGGCTAAAGTGTTTTTATGTTCCAGCTGATGATATCTACTCTGCTGTGATGCCTCCGACAGTAACAGCTCTGACAGGCTCTTGTGTGCAGATTCCTTGCACATTCAACATCTCTGGTTTTGATGACAAACGTAAGAAGGCAAAATCTATTTATGGGATCTGGCTAAAAAACATATCACAGTATGCTAGCAAAGACAGTTTCATAGCGTTTAATAGCAGTAAAAACATCATTAGAGGATTCAGTGACATACAGATGACTGGAAATCTCAGTGAGAGGAACTGCACCACTGTCTTCTATAACATCATGAATAATCATTCAGACCGCTATTACTTCAGACTGGAAATGGAGCCAAATGTGTTCAAAGCAACATTTAACCCCAGTACAGATGATTCAACCAAGACTGTGAGGATCAATGTCACAGGTAAATGGTCACACACCAAAGTGCAAAGATTAATTTGTCAGTTTTTCAAAATAAATTAAAATATTAGTTAATTAAATATATTGATAATAAGTAATTTTACACTATATGTCAACAAACAACACGAAAAACAACATTATATAACCATATCTTCTGTGTTGAGAGATTGCATTTCTTAGCTGACACAAAGTATTTATACAGATAAAAGATTCAAGAATATATTGATTATATAATATTTCAAATATTGGCAGCAGTGATCTTACCTTGTGAAAGAATCTATAAGTGCAAATGTGCTAAACCTCACCACAAGTGTGAGAACCTGACCTTCTAACATGACTGTGCATTGTCTGTTTTCCTTAACGCTGTCATGTTTTACCTTAAAGATTCACCACAACCTCCTGAACTTAAACTCAGTGAGCTAAAGTATGTGATGGAGAACACTACAGTCAATCTGAGCTGCTCTGCTGAAGCCCCCTGCCCCAAACAACCCCCTACAATATCCTGGTCTAACATCCCTGAATCTGCCCACATTACAACACAGTTACAGGAGAAACCTGATAAAACCCAGTCAGTGTTTTCATACATCACCTTCAAAGCTTCATACAAAGATCACAAGAAGAACATCTCCTGCACTGCTACATATCCAAGAAATACACCTGATGCCTCAACTGTGGAGAGCATCGTGATGCTACGGGTCCAGTGTAAGAGATCTGGAGTAGTTTCATGTTTCTCATGATCTTTGATGTGATGGAATGAAAAGGTATCAATTGCTAACCCCGTATATGTGCTTGTGTTTTTCTTAAAGTTCCTCCAAAAGAAACTCACATCATCATTACTCCATCTGTTGGTACTAATGTGACTTTGACCTGCAAAAGCAAAGCCAGTCCATCAAATGATTTGAACTACACCTGGTATAAACGTGGAGAGGAGACGCCTATAGCTTGCGGAAAGAAGATTAATTTAACCAAATCTCAGAATCAACCAGGATCATACATTTGCATTGCACAAAATAAACATGGAAAGCAGTCATCAGAAGAGGCCCAGCTCACAGGCCAAGGTAAATAAAGCACTGATTTTGTATTCTTATGTTCAGATAAGTGGATTCATGAATTTTTACTTTTGCTTTTGTAATTTAGCACTGAGTGGATTCTCTCATCTGGTGATATATGGCTGTACAGGAGGACTTTTCGGTCACACAACTTTTTAAAGTCACAGCAGAACTGAGCGTTGCACGTCTGTGTCTCAAACCATAGCTGTTTGATTCCTGAAAGAATCAGTGTTTTTGAACCATTCAGCTGAGTGAGTGATTCAGTGACATAATCATTAAAAAAATACTAATTGTTCCTGATTGGATCTGTGAAATCGACTGAGAAAAGACAGCAACAGTCATACTGAACATTGTTGTATATTGTTTGTATAAAAGTAAATCGTTTTCTGTTAATCTCCTAAAGACAAATTCACTTCACTCACTGTATGATCTCCTCAAAACAACGCTTCTTTTACAGCAGAAAGAAAGTGATTCAAACAGTAATTTAAAAAAATATCTCCCTCTCAGGCTGAGGATAAAAACAGAGACACGATGGCTATCTATGCTAACAATTCCACTGTGATCATCAAGAATTGCGAGAAGAAAGAAACTGGAGATCTTCACTATGGTGAAATTGACTTCTCCAAACTCCAGATGGATCACAAGACAAGGGAACCCTCAAACAATGGCCCAGACACCGAGTATGCTGAGCTTCAAGTGACAGAGAGAAAGAAACAAATCAACAGTACTCCGCAAATGGACTAACTTTATGCTCAGGTGCAGAAAAAGTGACTTTTCCGCATGTTAAATCTTGCTCTTGTGCCAGGGCCTGTGCCTCTTTTCAGCCATGGACAGTCACCAGTTTTTACAAATCCCAAAATAACATCTATTTTGACTGGTGTAACAATGTCTAAATAATGAAATAATAATATATACTCCAGCAGCAAGGAATATAACTAGAATAATATTAAATGCTCTTATAGTGCTCTTAAATATATTGATAATCTACATGCTGGTTACTTGAGATAAGATGATATAACATGTAAATACATAAAATATTAATGTAATGTAATTTTTTTTGGGGGGGGGGGGTTGTTTATTTTTTGTGTGTTTCCTTTAGTGTGTAATGTACATGAAAAAGTAAAGTAAAATAAAATAAAATAAGCGGAGAATTGCATCAGTAGTGTGTTATTGCCATTTCAAGGAGACGCTGTCTCTCAGATCTAATATACTAATATATATCCACAGGCATAACCAACTGTGTTTAAAGGATTAGTTCACTTTCAGAATAAAAATTCTGTCATTTACTCACCCTCCATTTGTTTCTTTCGTCTGTTGAATTTAAAAAAAATTGTATACAAATTATTACAAAATAAACTCACCCTCCACTTGTTCCAAATCTGTATTTTCTCTCTTCTGTTAAACACAAAGGAAGATATTTTGAAAAATGCTGGTATTCGAACCGTTGATGATCACCATTGACTTGAATAGTATTTTTTTTTCTCCTCCGGATCATGAGTAGACACGCCCCTTTCTGCTGATTGGCTACAAGTTTGTTTTGTACTGGGCCTGACTCAGTTCTAAAGAAAAAAATACATACCCCACTTTTAATGTGCTTATTATACATGTTAGTTTCCATGAAAGTGTTCAAAATTTTCATTAGCTGCCAGTTTGCTAAGTTTTCTGATGGAAAGTACAAACAATTCAATGCGGGATAGTAATGTACCCAGATAACGTACATCTGCAAGATGTCTGTAGAAGATCACTTAATCTGGAAAGTATCTGTTGTGTACAAACACCTGACAGACGTCTGTAAGATGTCAGTTTTACAAGTCTTCCAGATGTAAATGCAGATGTCAAATATACATCTCTGTGATCTACGTGTGCTATCTGCGTAGTAAATGAGGCGTTTTCGGACACAGAATTTTGAGCGTTATTGTTTAAACCAGCCGAAACTTTTCTCAAAGACATTTTATTTTAGCCCAGGATACTCGTGATGCGGAACAGACACGGAGGATTTTAATTAGATAACGTTAGTTAAGTCAAAAATTACATTTAGGCCTACTCACCAAAATGTTGTTCCAAAACTTCTGTGGAACATAAAAGAGGACATTTTGAAGAATATTGGTAGCCAGAAAGTACTGTTTGAAAGTTGGTTACCACTTAGGCCTACAACATCATATTGTCAAATCAGACAATTGTAAACTCCAGAAATCAAAAATGGCAATATCAGTCATTGGTTCGTAAGTGTATTGTGAACAAATATCATAATTTCATTATGCATGAATGGTGAGTTTTGAAGATGTTGATTTGAGTCGCTCGAGTTGGATTTTAGTGCTGGTTTCATTTAATTAATTTGAAAATAGCTATTTTCAAAATACTCAAACTCTACTGAGTGAAATTGTTCATCATTCAAAATAGATTTTGACACTTTATCAATTTTTCTTATCATTTAAAAATATTTTTTAAGCATTAAAGTGGGTTCAGCAAAAGTGAGAAGTATGGGTTTGGAATTACATTTTTGAGTGAACTATTCCTTTAATAATTTTACAGATGGTTCATGCTGGCTTAACAGAAAAATCAAAAGGAGATGATATGCTTGAAGAGTATAAAGTACCAATACATTGTCATGTGCAATGAGAACATCTTGTTAAAATTGTTAGGACATATAACAGAGAGACATGGGTAAGTCACAATTCCATGTTTAAGATTATTGGTTGTCATATTTAATGTTTTTAATTTAAAAGAGTCTGACCTCTTTCTAAAAAAAAATAGCAATTTGTTAAATGTTTATAGGATGCTTGCACAGTTGTTTATGTGCTGTCTCATACATGTAGAGATGCTGCACATGGAATTATGACCGTTTCTGTCATTAAAATACTATTTTCCAGAAATATTTTTTACAAAATATATATTTACAGTGAATTAAATGTTTTCCTTTTACATATACTCATGTTGTTCCACAGACACCATGCATGAAGGTTCTTCTTTGGATTATTCAAAACAAAGAAAATTTGTGTTCCTGTCATACTGAAACAACATGAGGGTAAAGAAATAAAGACAGTATTTTCATTTGTTAATAGATTTGATGGATGTGAAAAGGTCATGTTTTTTTTTTATTTTACATGAGCCCATTTTTTATGCTGCGAGTGGGAGAGGAATTCTTGCTTGCCTGAAAACTGTGCAGAGAAATGCATCTCGTCATGCTGAAAAAAGAATGAGACTAACACTCTCCAAAGAGGTCCAAACCCCATGAGCAAAGACTTTGTTCAGGGAGCATTAACATGCATTCAAATTTGAATAAGAGAGTAATTAAAGGCATGCTGCTGATAAAGCTGATATATGTATGCATTATAAACTTATGACATTCAGAGTATGTAGTTTGTGGTGTTAGAAAAGTAATCAAATATAATCAGTTACATTACTTTAATAAAGTAATTAAAAAATTGCACTACTTATTACATTTTAAGTAGGGTAACTAGTAACCTATTCAATTTCTAAAGTAACCTTCCCAACACTGACTATATATGTGAGACCCCTCAGTGATTACATTTAGGAACCAGTCCTGGCTTAACTTACACACAGACAGCGCACATTCAGAGTGAGATCTAGTTCAGGAATGAATGGTATATGATTTTTGACAGAATATAATCCCACAACTGATCAGTTATTTTTTCCTCACGTGTCTCGCATTCAAAATGGACACATTTCAAGTAGACAGGAAAAATACATGGAATAAAAATGCAATGATTATCAGAAAAGCAGCGTGCACAATAAACTAGATGTAAAATAGTAAAATATAGTAAAATAGATTTAATTTACACACGCGATTGTACTGCAGATAACATTCTGGTACAACCACTACATATCTCTGACCATTTCTTCATTAAATTCACATTACACTTTGCTACCCGGGTGCCACCAACCCCCTTACCGGTTACTTTTAGACGAAACCTACACCTCACATCTTTCCTCTGTAGTATCCTCCTCTCTTTCCTTACCTACCCATTTCTCATCTCTGGATGTGAATGCTGCTACTGATACTTTATGCTCTACTTTAACCACTTGTCTAGATGACATTTGTCCTCTCTCCTCCAGGCCAGCACGAACTGCCCCTTCTAACCCCTGGTTATCTGATGTTCTTCGTGAACTCCAAGCGGCAGAGAGAAAATGGCGAAAATCAAACGAGCCGTCAGACCTGAGTATGTATCAATCGTTTTTTTCATCTTTCTCCGCTGAAGTCCACACTGCCAAATCGTCACATTTCCATAACAAGATCAACAGTGCTCCAGATATGCGTAATCTCTTTAGAACATTTAATTCTCTCCTCTGTCCCCCTCCACCACCTCCCACCACGTCTATAACAGCTGATGACTTTGCAACTTTTTTTACAGACAAAACTAAAACAATCGGTGGTCAGTTTTCACCTCCACTCATACAGGACCCCCAACCAACTAGATCCACTGCTCAAACTCCCATCTTCTCCTTCTGTCCCCTCACTGAGGCGGAAGTATCCAAACTTCTCCTCTCCAGCCATCCTACAACATGTCCTCTAGACCCAATCCCCTCGCACCTTCTCCAAGCAATCTCTCCCACACTCTTACCAGCACTCACACACATTATCAACACATCTCTCCTCACAGGCACCTTCCCCACTGCATTCAAGCAGGCTCGGGTTACCCTACTGCTCAAAAAACCTACATTAAACACTTCTCTTTTAGAAAACTACAGACCTGTCTCTCTCCTTCCATTCATTGCCAAAACACTCGAACGAGTTGTCTTTAACCAGGTCTCATTGTTTCTTTCACAGAACAACAAACTGGACGCTAAACAGTCAGGTTTCAGGAGTGGCCATTCAACTGAGACTGCGCTACTCTCGGTCACTGAAGCCCTGCGAATTGCAAAAGCCGATTCCAAATCATCAGTCCTCATTCTGCTGGATCTGTCTGCCGCTTTTGACACTGTCAATCATCAGATCCTCCTGTCCACCCTCTCATCACTGGATATCACTGGGATTCCACTTCACTGGTTTGAATCCTATCTCACTGGTCGGTCTTTCAGGGTGGCCTGGGGCGGGGAGGTATCCAAAGCAAATCAATTGGTCACTGGGGTTCCCCAGGGCTCGGTTCTTGGACCCCTCCTCTTCTCCACATACACTACATCACTGGCTCCCATCATACAGGCACATGACTTCTCCTACCATTTCTATGCTGATGACACACAGCTCTATCTCTCATTTCGACCAGATGATCCAACGGTAGCTGCACGGATCTCAGGCTGCCTGGCGGACATCTCGGCATGGATGAAAGAACACCATCTACAGCTCAACCTGGCAAAGACTGAGCTTATTGTCTTCCCTGCAACTCCAACTCTACAGCATGATTTCACGATTCAGTTAGGTTCATCAACAATTACCCCATCAGCCTCGGTCAGAAATCATGGTGTAATCTTCGATGACCAGCTGACCTTCAAAGAGCACATTGCAAAGACTGCTCGATCTTGCAGGTTTGCACTACACAACATCAGAAAGATCAGGCCCTTACTGACAGAGCATGCTGCACAACTTCTTGTTCAGGCCCTTGTCATTTCTAGACTGGACTACGGCAATGCTCTTCTAGCTGGACTTCCATCAAACACAATCAAACCTCTACAAATGATTCAGAATGCAGCGGCACGACTGGTCTTCAACAAGCCCAAAAGAGCACATGTTACACCTCTCTTTGTCTCCTTGCACTGGCTACCAGTTGCAGCTCACATCCAGTTCAAGACACTGATGCTGGCATATAGAACAACCACAGGCTCAGCACCCACCTACTTCCACTCACTATTACGAATTTACATCCCCTCCAGAAGTCTGAGATCTGCTAGTGAGCGACGCCTCGTGGTACCATCACAGAGAGGCTCAAAATCACTCTCCAGAACATTCTCTTTCACCGTTCCTGGCCGGTGGAATGATCTTCCCACCACCATCCGGAATACTGGATCCCTGTCAATTTTCAAGCAACAACTGAAAACTCATCTCTTTCAACTCTACTTGACTACATAAAAAAGAAGAAAAAAAAAGAAATTGAACTTTCACTTTTTTCAAAATCTTCATCTTTCTCTTTCTCTTTCTCTCCTTCCCTTGCTAGCATGTACTTATTTGAACAATGCCTGAGACTTGGTGTTATTGGCACTTCCTCTGTATGTTTGCCTCTTCAAGATTAATCGCTCTATGTACTCCCAATTGTAAGTCGCTTTGGATAAAAGCGTCTGCTAAATGACTAAATGTAAATGTAAACACTTAAAACAAAGCATCGCCATTCAAATTAGCAAGAGTCAAAGCTAGTCCACAGTTTAGTAAATGTTTAGTTGGCAACTTCAAGTTATTCTTGACTATGCTGTATTGACTGCTTTGATGCATTGCAATAGCCTAAAGTAGGGTATTGTTTTGATGCTTACATCCGATAAAGATTTCGCTTTTGACTCAAGAGTCAAATGTTGCCCAGGATGCTGGGGCTGATAAGACTTGTAGCACCCCAATCATGTTAAATACTCAATTATCAAATCCAAACAGCCAAGTCTTCATAATAATGTACATCAAAATCAATAAATGTCATATTAAAAAATGTCTTGTGTTTTCATGCTAACTAATTATCACAATAAGCTAACATACAAAGCCAGTTACTTACAACCAATTCCATTCAGTTTCTTAATATATTGTGTTACCATGTGAACTCTGATTGCACAGTTGAGATGTGCAAGTGCTTGAAAAAGGCTGGTACGTACCGGTACATAGTACCAGCATTTCTAAATTTTAATCTTTGGCATACCGACACTTTTACTTGTGAACCAGCACTTCTCGCACGTTGCCAATACTTTGCTATTCAAAGTCAAAGTGTCATTATCACTTGTGTCTGTGATAATGTGAGCAGCAAACGCTACCTAGCATAACAAATGAGCAATCTGAAAAATCTTCAACTAGTTTTATATTTATTACTTACTTTACTTCACCGAGATGCTTTATCGTTTCCAGCTGGTAAACATATGTTTTGAATGTGTCTCCTCTAACAACTTGTGTTCGGATTTTGTCACATGCTAAGTGCTGCGCACAAATGCCATTGAATGAACAAGCTCATATAACAGAGCTTTTGACCAAGCAACTGAATATGACCGCTTTTTTACTCGTCTAAAAATGTTTAATGTTACTAGCAGCAGAAGAATAGTTAGAATTCTCTATTGAAAATGATATGAGTAGGCCTGAGTATCTAATAATAAGTACCTAATGAATCTAAGGAAGTATCTAATGAATTAATACCAGTATCTATTAAATAAGAACTTGTATCTAATGAATAATTACTAAAATCTTTTAAAAAGGTACTTCTCTAAAGAATAAGCACGAGAAACTAATGAATGTGTACTAATATCTAATGGAATAGATACTAGTAGGCTATCTAAAAAATAAGCGCTAAAAGCATAAAATATTAGTACATTTTCATTTTAAACATTAAGTGTTAAAACATTTCCAGCTTTCCATATTGCCTGTTGGTGTACATTGTGAGTGAGCATGGGACACCGCAGAAGAACACTGGTTCTTACTTGGATCACCATAGATTCATAAATGTGTGAATCTGAATGAGATTTGAAAATAGGAAAGACTTACACCCAGCACATTTTGACAGTCACTGCTCACAGTAATGAATTAAACTGACATACTGGTTCACATGGTCTAATGGGTAGCCACAAGGTCAGGTTTGTGTAGAGAATGGCTATAATTTCATTTTTGGGGTTGAACATTAAAATATACAGTCCCATATGTTCTGTTGTGTGTGTTCTGTTGTTGCATTTATTTAAGTAAATGGCAATACTTAGTGTGTTGCTAAGCCTATTTTAGCAGGACTTTGGTTCTTTAACTGTTTAAATATATTAGTTAAATCAGTAAGTGAATCATAGTTAAACAACAATTAGCTGTTAAAAAAAGACAATATTTTAGCTAATTGTAGCTAAAAAATATTGTAAAAAGTTTAACTGCTTCTGTGGCTCGAGACTGTTAGCTGGGGCAGTCGTGGCCTAATGGATAGAGAGTCGGACTAACATGAAGGTCATAGGTTTGAGTCAGGAATTGTAGGTGGGGGGAGAGAATATGCAGTACTCTCTCACCTTCAATACCACGACTGAAATGAGACCCTTGAACCAACTGTTCCCTGGGCGCCGCAGCATTGGCTGCCCACTGCTCCATGTGTGTGTGTGTGTGCGCCTGCGTGTGTGCGTGCGTGCGTGTGTGTTGGTGCATGCGTGCGTACATACTTGGATGGTTTAAATGTGGACAATAAATTCTGAGTGGGTCACCATACGTCACTTTACTAATAGTAAACAGACAAGAAAATGCTCTGACAGGATGGATTCATGCAGATAAGCTTTGTGAATCTGTGGTAAGTTTGAAAGGAGAGAGTGAGTGTTCACTGCTTTAGACTCTGGTCATGATTTGTAAATTAATATATTTTTATGTTAGTCTGTAACAGATGTTGCAAGTTAGCAGTGTCTTAGAAATTGGACACAAGTTATGGGATGATGATATCTAGTTAACAGATAGCATAACATTATGCACACATCTTTTTCTTTGTAAAATATGATTTAGAACACAAAAGAAATTGAAGAAGGAAGAATCTCTTGTGACGTATATGGTTCCTACAAATATCTTCCTGTGATGACATTACATTGGGGATGTAGTGCAGTGTCACAACACGAAGCATGTTAAAAATAAGGCAGTTGCAACACAGAGGACAATTTTAAGCACAACTACTTTTCGGAGGTGAGAAATTTAATTATTGCCCTTTTCTTTTTTATTTAGAGGCTATAACTTGAAAACCAACCTGTTCATTTCAGAGTCTTTAAATAACAGAAAGTGAGAGCTGTGAGTTGTTTAGTTTGGGTGAGAGTTTGCAGTATTTTCTCAACTTACTGTGAGTTCCTGTGAGTTTTTCTGTGAATCAAGTCTCAGTTCCAAACATTTGTGTCCATAAATGGTATTTGGTGTTTGCCATAATGCGAAAATAATTGGGTACAATCTGTATTTGTGTATGCTTTTTATGAATAGAAGTTTATTTAGTGAATGAAAATAATTGATGTCGCTCAGATGAATCGCTTTTACTGATGTAACTGTAAATGTGGTCAGCCTGATCAGTCAAGTCAATACGTTTTTACAATGGATGAATAATATAGGCAAATATAATCAATACAGCAGATGACTATGTACAGTATCTGCATGAGTGTAACAGTGAAGATGTGGCTTATACTTATAGATAATTCTATTGCACTACAAATATAGTAATGAGGTATGGTTGTTAAATGTCCGTGACAGATATTTATTTTGTGTTGTATAGTAATACTGAATGTGTTTTGGACTCTTTCGTTGCTATTGTAAAGTCCAATGCCATCCTCTCTACAAACCCTGATGGCAGGAAACCAGATCGCTTCCTTTATTTTCATCAGCTCTGTGTTGGCACTTACTCACTCAGGTTGGTCAATCTTTGTCATCATTATAAATAAGGATGAGTATGATTATAAAAACTAAATACTAATTTTTTCATGTCTCTAGCATGGCTAATGTGTTTTTATGTTCCAGCTGATGATATCTACTCTGCTGTGATGCCTCAGACAGTAACAGCTCTGACAGGCTCTTGTGTGCAGATTCCTTGCACATTCAACATCTCTGTTTTTGAGGACAAACGTAAGAAGGCAACATCTGTTTATGGGATCTGGCTAAAAAACAAATCACAGTATGCTAGCGAAGACAGTTTTGTAGCTTTTAATAGCAGTAAAAACATCATTAGAGGATTCAGTGACATACAGATGACTGGAAATCTCAGTGAGAGGAACTGCACCACTGTCTTCTATAACATCATGAAGAATCATTCAGACCGATATTACTTCAGACTGGAAATGGAGCCAAATGTGTTCAGAGCAACATTTAACCCAAGTACAGATGATTCAACAAAGACTGTAAGGATCAATGTCAGAGGTAAATGGTCACACACCAAAGTGCAAAGATTAATTTGTCAGTCTTTAAAAAGAAATGAAAATATTAGTTAACTAAATATATTGATAATAAGTAATTTTACACTATATGTCAAAAAAAACATGAAAAACAACATTATAAAACCATATCTTCTGTGTTGAGAGGTTGCATTTCTTAGCTGACACAAAGTATTTATACTGATAAAAGATTCAAGAATATATTGATTATATAATATTTCAAATATTGGCAGCAGTGATCTTACCTTGTGAAAGAATCTATAAGTGCAAATGTGCTAAACCTCACCACAAGTGTGGGAACCTGACCTCCTAACATGACTGTGCATAGTCTGTTTTCCGTAACGCTGTCATGTTTTACCTTGTAGATTCACCACAACTTCCTGAACTTAAACTCAGTGAGCTAAAGTATGTGATGGAGAACACTACAGTCAATCTGAGCTGCTCTGCTGAAGCCCCCTGCCCCAAACAACCTCCTACAATATCCTGGTCTAACATCCCTGAATCTGCCCACATTACAACACAATTACAGGAGAAACCTGATAAAACCCAGTCAGTGTTTTCATACATGATCTTCAAAGCTTCATACAAAGATCACAAGAAGAACATCACCTGCACTGCTACATATCCAAGAAATACACCTGATAACTCCACTGTGGAGAGAATCGTGATGCTACGGATCCAGTGTAAGAGATCTGGAGTAGTTTTGTGTTTCTCAAGATCCTTGATGTGATGGAATGAAAAGGTATCAATTTCTAACCCCGTATATGTGCTTGTGTTTTTCTTAAAGTTCCTCCAAAAGAAACTCACATCATCATTACTCCATCTGTTGGTACTAATGCGATTTTTACCTGCAAAAGCAAAGCCAGTCCATCAAATGATTTGAACTACACCTGGTATAAACGTGGAGAGGAGACGCCTATAGCTTGCGGAAAGAAGATTAATTTAACCAAATCTCAGAATCAACCAGGATCATACATTTGCATTGCACAAAATAAACATGGAAAGCAGTCATCAGAAGAGGCCCAGCTCACAGGCCAAGGTAAATAAAGCACTGTTTTTGTATTCTTATGTTCAGATGTATCATGGATTCATGAATTTTAACGTTTGCTTTTGTAATTTAGGACCGAGTGGATTCTCTCATCTGGTGATATATGGCTGTACAGGAGGACTTTTCGCTTTTGTTCTGTTGTCTGCAGTATTTTTCTACTGTATGAGGTAAATATATAAATATATAATAAAAGGAATGTAGCTCATGTCTGTAATGTTGTATTTGTTAATTGCATATGTATTTAATTTAAGAATTATTTTTCTTTTTCATTTACTTTAATTATATGATATTTTTCTTTATTTTTTTGCAACAGAACAAATGCTTCAAGACAGGCCCATGACATAGGAAGTGATCAGGTACAAAGTTCAATAAACAAGATGTTAACATTGAGTAACTTAAAATTTACATTAAAAATTGACCGGTTTTTTTTCCACAACAAGAAAAATTGTTCCAAATAAAGTCACAGCAGATCTGAGCGTTGCACGTCTGTGTCTCAAACCGTAGCTGTTTGATTCCTGAATGAATCAGTGTTTTTGAACCATTCAGCTGAGTGAATGATTCAGTGACATAATCATTAAACAAATACTAATTGTTCCTGATTGGATATGTGTATATGAACAAATCGACTAAGAAAAGACAGCAACAGTCATACTGAACATTGTTGTATATTGTTTGTATAAAAGTAAATCGTTTTCTGTTAATCTCCTAAAGACTAATTCACTTCACTCACTGTATGATCTCCTCAAAACAACGCTTCTTTTACAGCAGAAAGAAAGTGATTCAAACAGTAATTTAAAAAAATATCTCCCTCTCAGGCTGAGGATAAAAACAGAGACACGATGGCTATCTATGCTAACAATTCCACTGTGATCAGCAAGAATTGCGAGAAGAAAGAAACTGGAGATCTTCACTATGGTGAAATTGACTTTTCCATACTCCAGACGGATCACAAGACAAGGGAACACTCAAACAATGGCCCAGACACCGAGTATGCTGAGCTTCAAGTGACAGAGAGAAAGAAATAACTCAAAAGTACTCAGCAAATGGACAAACTTTATGCTCAGGTGCAGAAAAAGTGACTTTTCCGCATGTTAAATCTTGCTCTTGTGCCAGGGCCTGTGCCTCTTTTCAGCCATGGACAGTCACCAGTTTTTACAAATCCCAAAATAACATATCTTTTGACTGGTGTAACAATGTCTAAATAATGAAATAATAATATATACTCCAGCAGCAAGGAATATAACTAGAATAATATTAAATGCTCTTACAGTGCTCTTAAATATATTGATGATCTACATGCTGGTTACTTGAGATAAGATGATATAACATGTAAATTGTTATTTCATCGGGGGGTTGTTTGTTTTTTGTGTGTGTTTCCTTTAGTGTGTAATGTACATGAAAAAGATCTGCAAACTTAAATAAAATAAAGAAATAAAATAAGTGGAGAATTGCATCAGTAGTGTGTTATTGCCATTTCCAAGAGATGCTGTCTCACAGATCTAATATACTAATATATATCCACAGGCATAACCAACTGTGTTTAAAGGATTAGTTCACTTTCAGAATAAAAATTGTCATTTACTCACCCTCCATTTGTTTCTTTCGTCTGTTGGATAAAAAAAAATTGTATTCAAAATACAAATTATTACAAAATAAACTCACCCTCCACTTGTTCCAAATCTGTATTTTCTCTCTTCTGTTAAACACAAAGGAAGATATTTTGAAAAATGCTGGTATTCGAACCGTTGATGATCACCATTGACTTGAATAGTATTTATTTTTCTCCTCCGGATCATGAGTAGACACGCCCCTTTCTGCTGATTGGCTACAAGTTTGTTTTGGTACTGGGCCTGACTCAGTTCTAAAGAAAAAAATACATACCCCACTTTTAATGTGCTTATTATACATGTTAATTTCCATGAAAGTGTTCAAAATTTTCATTAGCTGCCAGTTTGCTAAGTTTTCTGATGGAAAGTACAAACAATTCAATGCGGGATAGTAATGTACCCAGATAACGTACATCTGCAAGATGTCTGTAGAAGATCACTTAATCTGGAAAGTATCTGTTGTGTACAAACACCTGACAGACGTCTGTAAGATGTCAGTTTTACAAGTCTTCCAGATGTAAATGCAGATGTCAAATATACATCTCTGTGATCTACGTGTGCTATCTGCGTAGTAAATGAGGCGTTTTCGGACACAGAACTTTGAGCGTTATTGTTTAAACCAGCCGAAACTTTTCTCAAAGACATTTTATTTTAGCCCAGGATACTTGTGATGCGGAACAGACACGGAGGATTTTAATTAGATAGCGTTAGTTAAGTCAAAAATTACATTTAGGCCTACTCACCAAAATATTGTTCCAAAACTTCTGTGGAACATAAAAGAGGACATTTTGAAGAATATTGGTAACCAGAAAGTTTTGGTTACCACTTAGGCCTACAAAATCACATTCAAATCAGGCAATTGTAAACTCCAGAAATCTAAAATGGCAATATCAGTCATTGGTTCATATGTGTATTGTGACAAAATATCATAATTTCATTATGCATGAAAGTATGCATATTTTAGTGCTGGTTTCACTTAATTAATTTGAAAATAGCTATTTAGCTATTGCAACAGTTAGTTTGATAACAGTTATCAAATAGTTATCAAATGAACATGGTTAGTTATTTAAATAAATGTAAGATAGTGTTATTTTACTCTGAAGAGTAAGATTAAGATTCATAAAAAATGTCAGATTAACTCCATGAGGGTTAAACGTCGAACTCTGAGGCTTTTATTAACACTTTCAAAAGTGTTAATTTTTAACTAAATAGAGGTTCAAAACATGCAGGCAAATATTCTGTAATAAAGAAGAAGAAAAAACATATTGCAAGCAGTAAACAAAGATTGTCTTAAATATTGAGAACAAAGTTATATATATCTTAGCATTATTATTACTCTTTGATTATTTGTTAATGTCATCATAACCAGCACAAGATCTAAATCATTCACATGATTTTTGTGAATATTTTGGACAATAAGTGAATACAGTGCACACAAATAGTTTTTGTACAATGTATTTTACTTATTTAGTTTATGCAGTGCACTATTTATATATATATGTTTTATTGCATTTTAGATATTTTTTAAAGGATTATATGTTTTGCACCAGGAACATTGGATTTTTTTCCCCCAGTGGCATGTTAGATCTGCATTCCTTGTCCTTGTGAATGGGTGTCTCTTATTTTGCCTCGCTGAAGGTGCCAACCCTAGAGTGACCCCTGCTGGCAAAGAACGTCTGGAAGCTCACTTGTCGAAGTGCTGAATTTATTATTTAACGTTACATTTTTTGGTGATTCAGGTATGATAGTATATGTTCTTAGAGGTATAATGTTTAATGATAGGATGACTCGCAAAAACTGGTCTAGTTTAAACTGAAAGGACTGAAACAACCGTTTTCTCATGCTGAATGATAGGAAAGTTCTAGTCTGTTTTATTTTGGGTTAATCAGACTATCTACCTTCTGTTCTTCTTTTAATATTACTATTGTATACTTTATACAGTAAGCTATATAATAGCCTACATAAATAAACAAATAAATAAATGACACAATATTGCCAATATTTGCTCTATTTCGCCAACCATTGTGTTCACATTGACGTTTCCTTCCTGAAGGATTTATCACTTTTGTAAGAAATCTAGTGATGATTTAATAAGCCATTAATAAAGTTTTTAATAAAGTTGTGTTCTAGTATACTATTTTAGCTTATCTTTTTATGACAAATTCTGTCATAAGAATGTTCTGTTCTGAAATCAGAAAATAATTTGCTTCATTATAGAATTTATATAAATGATGACACATCTTGGTTAGAAAATAAAGTAAAAAGGGCCCCTAGAAATCTTTATTGGAAAAGTTATTTTCTATCACTGACAAGGAATATATTTTCTATATGGTATTAAATGTTTTTTTTACTACAAAACTTGTAAAATTTGATTACATACTTTTGTTTTTAATATTTGTATTTTTTCTATAATGTATCTTGTGATGGAATCATGCATTTTTAACTCAGGAATTCTCTTCATTGATTCAGAACTTAGTATGTTGCTAACAACCACTGATCTAATGATGTGAAATACCACAAAACTCACATTTAAATTCAAATTCACTCTTGTATTATTTTGTATTTCAGGAAAGGGTGGACCCATGATTGCTAGTTGTGTGGGAGTTTTGCTCTTGTTTTAGTATGAGGTAAATGTAGCTTTCTTTTGCATCATCGTGTACATCTGGGGGTTTTGTAGCACATTAGAAACGGAAAAAGAAGTGTTTCTTTGTGGTGAGTGGTCTAGATTTTTCCATATAGGTAGTAAAGACTTATAGATGCAGTCACTGCATGAGATGTGTTCCATAATTTCTATGCTCACAGCTTTGATAATCACTGTTATTGATTAATGTTCAGATTCAAAACATGTCAAGTTTACAATCATTTGATAATGTCCTGTTAAAAACAGAACGAATGCTGTAATCGTGAGATTTATGGCATACTGTAGGAAGAGATAAAGAGATAACTGCAGTATCAGTATAATCTTTGTTTTTGAATGACAGTTTATCACATCTGATGTTATGTAAGAAAACCGAGTGACACAAAGTTTGGTTTAGAGTTGTATTTATTCAGTCAGCTCATGTAAAAACACACACACATCCAATGACAGACTTGTTTGTATTCTTTGGTCCGGATCTTTCAACCCTAACTCAACCTGATTTATGTCAATCATATCCCACTGATAAAAGGCAAAACAATCAGCTTCCATTAGGTAAGCAGTAAAATTATGATAAAAAAAAAAATTATGGTACTGGTGCTTTCCTTGAAGACATGTCTGATATTTTTCCTCAAAATAAACATATATTGGGTGGTGTACTCATAAACTATTTATATATTGAAGATGCTGTGGTTTAAATTCATAATGTGGTTTTGCTTAAAAAGTAAAATAATCTAAAAGGCATTTGGTACATAGATTGTAAACATGAAATAGAGTTTTTAGCTTCTACTGTAAGATAAAATAAGGCACCTTTGATACCACTGATGGCATCTAGTGAACTTTTTGGTTTTGTTTCTCAGGTGCAGCATCTACTGCAGTGCAACAGTCACATTAAAACCGTTACCTCCACCTCAACCCATCCTATTCTTCACATCTGCTCAACATCAATGTAATGTAGCGTCTCTTCAATCCCTCACTCTCTCCTCCAGTGCCCTCAGCTCTCCTTCCACTTGTGCAGGTAAATCAGCTCCAACTTGCTGGGTGAAGTAGGTCCGAAGCTCCTGTGTTTCCTTCTGCCAGAAGGGTTTGGGCATGTCAAAGAGGGCACCCATATCGATATTCCCACCCAGGCCTTCTGTGTTTATGGCACCGTTTTGTGGAATCCATCCCACAATGCTTTTGGTAGCAGCCTCGTTTTCACTGGTACGGCCGCATCGTTTGAAGATCCACTCGAGGACGCGGGCATTCTCTCCAAACCCTGGCCACAAGAAAGAGCCAGACTTCTGATCTTTCCGGAACCAGTTGACGTGGAAGATCTTGGGGAGTTGGGTCTGGCCCTTCCGCGTCTCCATACTCAACCAGTGGGCCAGGTAGTCGCCGAAGTTGTAACCGAAGAAAGGACGCATGGCGAAGGGGTCATGCATGATTACTTTACCTGAAGAAAATGAGCCATATATATTATATTTTTTTTAAATATCAGTATGAGCTTTTTGTTCAGTTTGTCAGTAAGTGCTTAAATGTACTGTTTATCATATGGAGAAATGAAAGTTTGTACCTTTATGTTCAGCAGCAGCTGTAGATTCAGATCTCATGGCTGCACCCACGAACACACCGTGACGCCAGTTAAATGACTCGTACACCAAAGGCACACCTGGGAAAAAACACAGGTACATTTTAAGATATAATGCATAACAAATGTCTATGTATGTATACAGTACCATGAGAAAGTTTGATGCCAGTAAGCTTTTTTACATCTTTTCGAAGTCTCTTATGTTCACCAAGGCTGCATTTATTTGAGTAAAAATGCTGTAATAATGGCATTATTGTAAAATATTATTAACATTTAAAAATAACCGTTTTTTTTTTTATTAAATAAATTCCTGTGATGGAAAAGCACAGTATTTATACGAAATATAATTTTCTTTGTAAATGTATAGATGTCTTAACTGTAACCTTTGATTTAATGCATCCTTATTGTTCACACCAGGCATTATAATGATAACTAGCAATAAGCGATGATAAATAGCATCCAAACCAACTTTTAATAATGCTCGGCAGTTTGTCATCTATCACTTTAAATGTTTGAGCTCCTTAAAGCAGGATGGATTCTGATTGGCTGTCAATATTATCATTCATCAGCTGGAAAAAATATATTTTAAAGGTGATTCCAATGATATCTTTCCTTTGTGCCAAGTGTGGACTATATTCATTTTAAATGCTATTCTTTTACATTTAGAAAGATTGTAAAACTATATTCTAGTTTTAATTAATATTTTGGAAAATAAATTATATTTTGTATTTTCCACTTGTTGTGTATTTATTTTATTGCAGGTAATATATATATATATATATATATATATATATATATATAGTTGTTGATTTTAGTTAATTGTGAATGAGCCTTAAAAGTATTGATTTCTTACATAATATATGCATTTCAAATATTTTGATTCAGTGATACTACCCACCTTCTGGTCTTCTTCCACCAAATACAATGGCATCAATGGGGACGCCCTCATCACTTTCCCAGAGTGGGTCTATGATTGGGCACTGGCCAGCTGGGGCACAAAACCTGGAGTTCGGGTGAGCACACAATGTTGAATCACCTGATAAACACAAGAAGAGATAAACCAACAACGTTATAACGCCATGCCACAGATGGTTTCCATTTAGAAGTTTTTGTCCATTATAAAATGCTTTAAAAAAAAAAAATATTCTGTAACAATGATTTTCCTAAACAATGATCTTACCATACTTCCAGGATTTTCCATGCCAGTCTGTGAGTTTGATTCCAGGTGCAGGTGGGTCCAGACCCTCCCACCAAACTCCCCCATCGCTGGTCTCTCCCACATTAGTGAACACTGTGTTGCTGGCGATGGTTGTCATGGCATGAGGGTTTGTCTTCAAGGACGTCCCTGGGGCAACTCCAAAGAAACCATTCTCTGGATTAATGGCTCTGAGTTTACCTGTTGAAGAAAGTCAAAATACACCACCGTCTCTGTTGAAAACCTCTATTTATAACCATCCAATCAACTGCAACTGGGTGTTTTGTTTACTGAATGCCATGTACTTATTTCTATTTTAATTAGTTCTCTTTCTGCTGCCCAATAAAAATGCTAAAATAAAAGATATGGTGTAATTTCCTGGCTTCCCATAAACCCACACTTGTCATGCTGTGTCAACAGATGCATATGTGATCTAGGACAAGTCATATTTCTCACCCTGACTGTCAAATTTCATCCAGGCGATGTCATCGCCCACACATTCGACCTTCCAGCCTGGCAGCGCTGGTTTCATCATGGCCAGGTTAGTTTTCCCACAAGCGCTCGGGAACGCTGCTGCAATGTAACGTTTTACACCCTGAGGATTTGTGATTCCCAGAATCTGGTGGAGAAAGAAACACAGATACATATCAACATTGTTTAACAAACAATGACTCAAGCTGAGAGTAGTACATAAGTACGATGCACTGTTACTTGATCGATATGGCTAATATATAATATATATAAGGTTGTAAACTTTCATTAAACTCAAAGGTCTTTTAGGGGACAAGCAAGATAAATATGGGATTCTGTCTGATGTCCCATACCAGCATGTGTTCAGCCAACCAGCCTTCGTCTTTGGCAATGCGTGAGGCGATACGGAGAGCAAAACATTTCTTTCCAAGGAGTGAGTTTCCACCATAACCGCTGCCGAAGGACAGGATCTGCCTGGTGTCAGGAAGATGTGAGATAAACACCTTGTCCGGGTTACAAGGCCAGCTGTTTACTAGAGGAGCTGTGAGGGAAGAACAGAGAAAGATACGAGAAAGATTTGTAATAAGTTCAAATAAATGCTGTTCTTTTAAACTTGAAAGAATACTGACTAAATGCATTACAGTTTCCACAAAAAAAATTACGCAGCATAAGCTTTGTTTATTGTATTTTTAATTAAATAAATGCATCCTTGGTGACGTCTTTCGAAAACATAAAAGCTTACTGACCCCAAACTTTTGAAAGGTAATGTAATTAGCCAAATAATATTGTAAATTATAATAATATGTGGCAAATAAAGTGACACAATCGATAATTTGAAGGAATTGGTGAAATTTAGAGTTTCATTTGATCGATTGAGTCACATTTACATTTAATCTGACATTAAAATAAAGCAGTAAAGTACCTTTGAGTGGTAAAGGTCGGCCCAAAGAGTGCTGGCAGCGCACAAACTCCGCACCCTCAGCTAGTCTCTCCATCACAGGTGTCCCCATGCGTGTCATAATGCCCATGCTGGCCACCACATATGGAGAATCTGTCACCTGAACACCAAACTTAGCAAGAGAAGAGTTCACAGGGCCCATACTGAAGGGGATCACATACATAGTGCGTCCTACAGAGGGACAGAAAGACACAAATATTGAAGAGATTCATTCCGAAAGTTTCCTTTTAGTGTTCAAGAATATCCTACATGAGTGAGTGGACTGATGAACAATTTGATGGATATTCGGATTTTAAAGGAATATGTGAGGTTAAATATACAACTGAAGCTTTAATGACAGGATTCTGTGGAAAGTTATTCTTTTCAGCGCACACATGACTCTTTTCAATGCAAGTCAGAATTTTCATATGTAATATTTCTATTTGCTTGACACAGTTAACATTGCAATATTACTGCCCATGGAAGGCAGGTGCCACAGCAAACTGAATTTGAATAAAGAGAGCTCTGGTTTGTGTACATTTCCTGTTGATCATGGCAGCAGTTATTTATCAAATAATGGAGAAAAGCATTATAACCGGGCATATATCCAGAAGCACAAAATAGACGACTGCTCTTTGAGCATTTTAAAGAGCTGATTCAGATCCCTGGATTTCAGTTGTGTCATTATTATTGAACATATTCATTGATATACTGTTATATTTTATATGTTAAAAAAAATTAATAATGTTTTAAATAATTCTAAATAACATTTAGTAGTATATAAAAATAATATTTATGATATTATTATTTTTACTTATAATTTTTTTTTACAAAATTGCATTGATGGTTAACGGAACTATTTGACAGGTTTCGGTTATTGTTCAGTGGTTTAAGTAATACACACCTGCCATGCAGCCAGGAAAGCGGTCCTCTCTGGCTTTCTGAAAGACTTCCTCACTCATCCAGCTTCCCAGCTGGGACTTGGCACCTCCGGTGGGAATGGGAATAGTTTCTCTTTGGTTCTTAGTGACAATCACAGTTTTACTCTCAACGCGAGCCACATCTTTAGGATCAGTACGTGCCAGCCAGCTGCACACACAAAAAAAGTAGAAATTTAAATCAGGATTAAGGCGATCATTCACTTTATCATCAGTATTGGTTCAAAAACTAATGATGAGACTAGAAAAAAGTACCTACCAGTTGTCATATTTGGTGAGTTTCTTCACCATGCCCTCTTTCTCCAGGTTGGCCAGGATGTCTGCTGTCTCCTCTGGAGTGCCTGTGACCACGTGCACTTTAGCAGGTTTACATTCAGCCACTGCGCCCGACACAAACTCTGCCACCGACGGGGGCAGAGAGGGGATGGAGGCGAGTGACCGCACACCCACTGAAGCTGTACTGATGGCATTTCGCCTGCATGGACAGACACAAGCATTAGTACAACATCATAAAGATATGGTCTGTAAATAGCATGCATCTAGTGCTGTCAAATGATTAATTGCGATTAATCGCATCCAAAATAAAAAAATTTAAGTTTTTGTATACATAATATATGTATGTGTACTGTTTATATTTATTATGTATATATAAATACACACACAGTATATATTTTGAAAATATTTACATGTATATGATTTATATTACAAATAAATATATTTAATATCTAAACATAACAGATTTTTCTTAAATATATACATATATGTGTGTGTGTGTGTGTGTGTATTTATATAGACATATAAATATACACAGACACATACAGTGAGGGGAAAATTATTTGATCCCTGCTGATTTTGTGCGTTTGCCCACTAACAAAAAAATGATCCATCTATAATTTTAATGGTAGGTTTATTTTAAAAGTGAAAGACAAAATAACAACAAAAAAATCCAGAAAAAACTAATAATCGCACCGCGTAATAGAACTGTTGTCACCTTCTAACAAGCTGCTTGGCAATGGTCTTGTAACCCATTCCAGCCGTGTGTAGATCTACAATCTTGTCCCTGACATCCTGGGACAGCTCTTTGGTCTTGGCCATGGTGGAGAGTTTGGAATCTGATTGATTTATTGCTTCTGTGGACAGGTTGTCTTTTATACATGTAACAAACTGAGATTAGGAGCACTCCCTTTAAGAGAGTGCTCCTAATTTCAGCTCCTTACCTGTATAAAAGACACATGGGAGCCATAAATCGTGCTGAATGATAGGGGATCAAATACTTATTTCACTCAAAACTTTTTGAAATGTGTTTTTCGTCATTTTTTGTTGTTGTTATTCTGTCTCTCACTGTTAAAATAAACGTACTATTAAAATTATGGACTAATTTTTTTTTTGTCAGTGGGCAAACGTATTATGTAAACAAAAACTTTTATTTTGGATGTGATTAATCGCGATACATTTGAGCTTTTAATTAGTATGTAAACATTTTACAAAAATTCACACACATTATGTTTGTATGCACACATACAAACATAAGTTTATATTCTTAATAGTTAGTGTGTTGATATACAGTCCAACAACAAAGTGACTTCTCGCCTTTGTATCATTTTGCGTATTAGTGGAGGGAATTATTCATCGATCTCTGCAAGTTACATCAATACACAAGCAGGAGGTGACAACTAGTCACTGTCTTTATGACTCATTTGAATCATTCACTCAGAAGATTGGTTCAAAACATTAATTCACACAGGACCGAAACACGGCTATCATGTGTTGCTCGCCTTCCAAGCTGCTCTCAGGATAAAAGTCAAACCAGTAAACGGCAACTGTATTTGCACTTCAAACCAGTGTGCTTGTGATTACTATAATTAATATAATATGATAACAATTAACAGTTTGCAATATCAAGTTCCCACCTCCTTTAAAAAATATATCATCATTCCTGTGCCTAAGAACGGTAAACCCTCTTGCCTGAATGACTATCGTCATTTTCACCAGTTCACCTCCAACTCCATCACATTGAACATAGGAGCCCCAGGGGGTTGTGTCCTGAGCCCCCTGCTCTACTCTCTCTACACACATGACTGCGTGTCCTCTGGCAGCTCCACTTCTATTGTTAAATTTGCTGATGATACTGTGGTTCTGGGCCTCATTTCTAACAATAATGAGACTGCATACTTGGATGAGGTAGAGAGACTTACATCATGGTGCCAGGACAACTGTCTCTCTCTGAACGGGAGCAAAACTAAAGAGCTGATTGTAGACTTCAGGAAGAGACAGCAGCGGCCCTACACTCTTCTTATAATCAGTGGGACCCCTGTGGAGAGGGTGAGCAGCTTCAAGTACCTTGGTGTAAACATCTCCGAGGACCTGACTTGGATTGCACACATTCAAACACACGTTAAGAAAGCCAGGCAAAGACAGGTACAGGTACATCTGCAACAGCTGAGGAAATTCAGGGTCTGACCAGCAATCCTGAAAACGTTCTATTCAGGGGCCATAGAAAGTGTATTGACTCAGTGCATCTCAGTGTGGTATGGAAACGCCTCTAATCAGGACTGCAAAGCTCTGCAGAGAGTTGTGCGCTTAGCTGAGCGCATCTCAGGGTCTACTCTCCCCTCTCTGCAGGACATCTACCTCAAACGCTCCAAAAGCAGAGCTGCTAAAATCATCAAAGACTCAAATCACCCTGGTAACGTCTTTTCTTTTTACTGCCATCTGGCAAACGCTTCCTGAGCATGATGGCAAAACCTGAGAGACTGAGGAGAAGCTTCTTCCCTCAGGCCATCAGGCTCCTAAACTCAACTCGATCTAATAACATCAACATGACTCAATTTAATAAACAGTAAGATATTCACTATTCTCCATCATCTGTATTGCTGCTATGTACAGTGGGGCACATAAGTATTAGATGCACTGCCGATTTTTCAAGTTTTCCCACTTACAAAGAATGGAGAGATCTGTAATTTTCATCATGAGAGACAGAATCAAAAAAAAAAAATCCAGAAAATCACATTGTATAATTTTAAATAATTGGAGTATCAATGATCCTGAGAAAGGTGAGGGATCAGCCTAAAACTACAAGGGTGGACCTGGTCAATGACCTGAAGAGAGCTGGGACCACAGTCTCAATGGTTACCATTAGTATACACTACACCGTCATGGATTAAAATCCTGCAGCATGCGCAAGGTCCCCCTGCTCAAACCAGCACATTGTCCAGGCCCGACTGAAGTTTGCCAAAGACCATCTGGATGATCCAAAGGAGGCATGGGAGACGATCATGTGGTCAGATGAGACCAAAATAGAACTTTTTGGGATAAACTCCACTCGCTGTGTTTGGAGGAAGAAGAAAGATGAGTACAAGCTCAAGAACACCATCGTGAAGCGTGCACCGTGAAGCATGGGGGTGGAAACATCATGCTTTGGGGGTGCTTTTCTGCAAAGGGGACAGGACGACTGGACCGTATTGAGGGGAGGATGGATGGGGCCATGTATCGCAACATTTTGGCTAACAACCTCCTTCCCTCAGTAAGAGGATTGAAGATGGGTCTTGGCTGGGTCTTCCAGCATGACAATGACCCCAAACACACAGCAAGGGCAACTAAGGAGTGGCTCCATAAGAAGCATTTCAAGGTCCTGGAGTGGCCTAGCCAGTCTCCAGACCTGAACCCAATAGAAAATCTATGGAGGGAGCTGAAACTCCGTGTTGCCCAGCGACAGCCCCAAAACCTGAAAGATCTGGAGAAGACCTGTATGGAGGAGTGGGCCAAAATCCCTGCTGCAGTGTGTGCAAACCTGGTCAAGAACTACAGGAAAAGTCTTACCTCTGTAATTGCAAACAAAGGTATCTGTACAAAATATTAAGTTCCATTTTTCTATTGTATCAAATACTAATTTCATGCAATAAAATGGAAATTAATTATTTAAAAATCATACAATGTGATTTTCTGGATTTTATTTTTAGATTCTGTCCCTTACAGTTGAGTTGTACCTAAGATGAAAATGACAGATCTCTCCATTCTTTGTAAGTGGGAGACCTTAAAAAATCGGCAGTGTATCAAATACTTATTTGCCCCACTGTATATACTCTGTACAACCTGTTTGCACATCCCTGCTTATATTATTATTTATTAAGTCCACAGTATACTGGTCTGCACATTTTATTCTTCTTTATTTTTTTCCTATATTTATGTATATTCTCTTGTATTGTATTACACATTTGCACTGTCCATTGAGCGACCTGACTTACATTTCACTACTGATTATATTCTGTATAATTGAGTATGTGATGAATCAAAAATTGAATGCTGAATCCAAGCAAAACAATGGATTGTTTTTGTACATCTAAAATAACTAAAAGCTGATGACACCGGAAGTCTTGCACATTCTAGCAAAAATGTGAGCGCTCTTGTGGTAAAAAATAAGGTGGATAATATAAAGCCAACTCAGTTTAAAGTCTAAGCTTAAGACTGTAGATAATGTATAAAGTAGATGATCTATGTAATCCATCACGTTACATTAATGAATGAACATATATTTGAGCTGGCAGCATGTCATTGTGAATGTTGCATCATAACCACTAAATGTACTTTAACAGAGATCTTTGACCAGAACTGAAAGATAAGCGATTAAGAGGCTGCAAGACTAGCCAAATTAGTGTCCTTTGGAATGAAATGCACTACATGTACTGTACTACCCTGGAGACTAGTATGGAAAAAAACAGTTCAATCAGAACTTACAAACAATTACAAGAAAACACATTAAATAAAAACTTATATTTTTAAATAGAAAAACTTATTGTACAACAATACTGTTTTATTTACAACTTCAAAAAATGTTTTAACATTCAAAGGTTTGCAACCCTGTTCAGACTTTGTTGCATTTTGTCTGCAAAATATTGTTTTATCAGTTACAGCAAGTAATGTTTTGTGTTTTAATTTAAAATATTAAGTGAAAGGTATGGCTTTGATTCCCAGGGAATGCACAAACTGATAGAATGCATACCACTTCAATAAACTAAATAAAATGCAAGATAAAGACAACAAAAGGAAGAACGAGGAGGAGTAAAGGATATTCTATCAGTATTTCTCACATGAAAGCAGAAAAATTAGGGAGAGAAACAGAGAAAGCTAAAGAAAGGAAAAACGACAAATTCAGTGAGCAAACAAAATAGCAAAAACAGAACAAAGGTTTCATACTAGACGAGAGACCTTTTTGTTACTGCCATACAATCCTCTGCTTTCTGAGCTAAAATATAGGTCAAAAATAATCTGAGACCAGCTTGTCATTCTTTAAAAGTGTTTGTGAGCTGAGCAGGGTCAGCATAATCAATTAACAAGACAGCTCGTGACTGCAAGGCCTGTTGGCTATAATGAAGAGAATATTTGAAGGATAGCAAGAGGAGTTCCTTGCCTTTACCCTTAGATTCAGTTCAGCACAAACCCCCACCCCAATTGCCACACTCCCCTCTATTGTTTTCCAAAGACATACATTGAATACGAACTTAACTAGAACAAAGTATTTGAGTGTATCACGATTTCGACCCCCATGATCCCTGACTTTCATCAATAACCAGAGCTTTAAGCCATCAATTATCGTACGCAGTTAAACACACCCCCACATGAACCAACCAATCAGATGGCCTCCTTGGATTTCCACCCCCTCCCCTCCCCTCAGAGTCTGGTTAAACAAGGTATGGCCACTTCAAGCACACTAACTTAAACATAGTTTAAGTTCATGCTTGAACACATAACACACGTTACAATTTGAGAAATGTGTGAAATAATAAAACTCAGCCAAAAGGGTGCTTTTCTTTTTAAACCTCATGCATGCATTAGAGCTATACCTCAAGGGCATTGAAGTACAACAAAATAACCTGTTAAACAAGTTAGTAGACCTCTTCACTCAAAACACACATACATACATCTGATTAACAATCAATTCCTGGTATCATGCATCTTGTTGGATAAAGTTTAGCTAGTAGAGACGTTCACACTGTGCATATTTACTTGAAGTCCTGTGGTGATGTAATCACTTATTCTGGTGAGAGATTGAAGAGCAGATATAGATACAATAAAATGGGGTTTAGCTGGGATCTGGGATATCCTTTGTTCAACATCATTATTCTCACTTTACTATTGATCTCTAAATATATTCATTCCACATTCCGGTTTAACAAATGAGTCAGAAATGCTTGTTGAGACTTTGCTTTTGTGGTCAAAGGTGATGTTAATTTGTTCATTCATAACCTGTTTTTCAGACTCTGTATGCATAGTGAGTCTCTCAACATTTCTCTATGTGACTTACGTTGCTGCATTCCTGTACGTGACACACTCAACAACATTAGTTTCACTCTAATAGAGACATGTAATATGTGGCAAATGTCATTATTTGGCAATACTAGACTGCTGGACTCTGGAGTATTATAATTTACTCTGTATTTTTTATTTAACTCTATCCAAGATCATTCTGCATTATTATAGACTATTGTAGTTTAGTACCACACTAAAACAAGGGAGGTGATACTGTAATTGTACAGGGTGTGGAAAAATGTTTTTACAGTACAGTTTAAGTCTGTTTAAATATATGATCTCACAAGAAACTATATAACAAGGATGTTTACCCAAGAAAAATAGGGGTGTGATACTGTATATTGAATAGACTGCAGGAAAATAATACACCTAGACCTTTAAGTCTGTTTTACTAAGTTTTTAGCTACAACTAATAAATGCAATGACCTGAATAATATATGAGAATAATAGCAACTTGCATTACATATTATATGTGCAAATATATTCATATATAAATAGTTAGCATGTATATGCATATATATATATATATATAAAATTACAAAACATATATAAAATATTAGTTTAAATATGTCTAAAAGACACTCACCTCCTAAGTACTCCAAGCAACAGGCAGGACATCTTTAGTGCAAGTGAAAGTGGTGGAGTAAACAACCGAAATTATGACTAAAAATAAAATAAAGCAATATAAGAGGGGTGGCTTGTTCCTCTTCAGTCCTGTGCACTTCTCATATCAGACTGGTGAGTGTAATAGTCCAGCACTTGAGGTAGACTAGAGTAAAGTAAGACCCTTGCACTGTAACACGTGTAACTTATCACCAGCTGATCCCACCCTCAGCTCAGATCCTGCACTAATAACGACGCTCTTCTCCCTGCGAACCAGCCTGAGGTGTTTCAATAATAAATAAAGCTTTGTACTGACATACGTCTTAGTCGATTAACATATTTCAAAAGTTATAGATTTTCATATAATATGCGTGCGCTTCCAATAAAACACGACAAAGTGGAAAAACTAGCTGTTGCATTTCAGTCAAAGAGCTCTAGATTGACGCTCCTGAGTCATTGAAGTCAATCAAATACGATTGACTTTAAATGGAGTGATTCGCGTGGATTCAGATCAGTTCGCCGTCCGCCGGCTGACGCAAGCGCGCTTTGGGTCCTGTAAACGATTCCTCTCAGACTCGCTGTGCTCCGTCCCGCTTTCCTGCTCGACGCCGGCTGCAAAACACAGTTGTGTAGAAGTGAATCTTATTTTTAAAGCTTTTTTTAGCGAGCTCTGAGTTCCCGCGAGCGTCGTTGCGTTCAGCAGATGTTGATGAAGTTGAGTGTGGGCATTGTGAGGCGGAAGCTGTATGGAAGCTTACTGGGTATCTGTGACGTCGCACCATTCATTATCACAACTGCTGTGAGTGTAGGGCTCGAGAGACATTTACAATAAAAGATATTCATAAATGTTAATATGAGGGAAGTAAGCCTTTGTTTTCTGAGTTTAGAAGTTGAACAGTACCTGCCCTTACCAAAATAAACCATGGGTTTACTAAAAACTGAACCAAAAAAGCATGGTTACATGGTTAATTAAAATTTAAAGATTTAAACATTTTATTTTTGTTATTTTAAGGTCACATTAAAAGTTACAAAGAGTGTATTAATCATCAATTATTTCTATATTCAGTAGGTTATTGCGGTAGCATATTTCAGTAAAGGCTACACTACAGGCCTACCAGTCAAAACTTTGCGGTCTGTAATCAATTAAAAAATATTTTTAAACAAGTCGCTTATGCTCATTAAGGCTGCATTTATTTGATAAAAATACAGTAAAAAACGGTACTATTGTGAAACATTATTACAATTTAATAATAACTGTATAAAGATATTTTAAAATATAATATAGTTCATGTGATTGCAATACTGAATTTAAATGTCAAATGTCACATTATCCTTCAGAAATAATTTGGTGCTCATGAAACATTTTACCAAATAGCATTTAGATGATTTCTGAAAATTAAGCTTTGCCGTCACATATAAAACAGCTATTTTAAATTGTTGTAATGATAATATTTTATCTTTTTTTTGTCTTTGTGACAACAGAGAACCACAGATAGTAGACACAATGCTTAAGAAAACACAATACAAAAATAATAATAATCTGACACATCCATTAAAACGACCTTGAGCAGATATAGCAAAAATGGCTCAAGTTAGTTTAAAGAAAAGCTCTAGCATTGCTTGTTTATAGACTGTCTCTTGGTTTGATATTTTTGTTATCTATACAACAATAACATTTAGACAAAGTGGCCTAAGTGTCTAAACACTTTTAGGACCCTCAACCCATAATGTTTATTTGCCAGAGCACACACACAAACCACAGCGACTGTATTTGTAATGTATTATTACATTACGCTTGTGATGGTAAACAGCATGCAAAGTCTCAGTGCACTGACAGTGACCCTTGAGTGAGAACGTGAGCAAGGACAGGAACACTGAACAGGCTAAAGATCACAGTGTTTGTGTGAGAGAGAGGTAGATTAGAGGAGAGTGGATAAAGATAAGATGAAAATCATTGTGGTTAGACTTTAATCCGTGTGAAATAACAGATCAACAAAAGCCCAATGCCCCACTATACGCGTTATCCCATTGTAAACATATCTAGAGTTAAGATTAAATAATAAAATCAAGCAATATTGTGATACACAACATATTTCTTGTGAAAGCTACTCCAGGGTTCTTATATAGTTTATGGGGGTTCAATCAAATCGTATGTAAATTTAGGGTGGTGAACTGTTGAAACATATTCGCATTAGTTACATTTTTACACTTTAAAATTATTTTTTGAAGTTGTAAATAAAACAAATATTATTTTAGTGTGTTTTACCAAAAATAAATGTTAAATGGCTGTGCTTGTGAAAGCAAGGGTCATTCTAATGTTCATTTACACACACACACACACACACACACAATGTTTGATGAGAAAAAAATAACTTTGCCCTTTGGACTGTGCAAAAACAAAAACAAGCATTGTGTGGGTCATTTCAACCAATTACTATAACCACATGAACTTAAAAAGAGTTTTAACCCAATCAAAGATAACATATGCACATTGATTATGTTCCATAAAGAAATGGTTCATCCAAAAATGTTAATTTGATGAAAACCTGCTTACCTTATTTCTAAACAGGTGATAAAAAACATCACAAGTGAAAACAGTCCAAAACAGTTCTAACAAGCATATCGGTGTATTTTAATGTGAGAAGACAACAGGGGATGATCTCTTTTTGCTGGAATAAGCATTGTTATGGACTTATATTTTGACCAGAAGCATTGATCTAAAGTTAAAATGCTTTAATGGTGGATTTGTTTCTCACAGACATGCAGATTTTCACTTCACAAGATGTTTAATGGACTGGAGTCTTGTGGATTATTGTGATGTTTTTATCAGCTGTTTGGACTCTCATTCTGATGGCACCCATTCACTGCAGAGGATCAATTTATGAGCAAGTGATGTAATGCTAAATTTCTCCAAATCTGTTGTGATAAAGAAAGAAACTCATCTATATCTTAGATAGCCTTTCAGCAAATTTCTACTCTGCACATCAATAACTGTTTGGTTCAACTCAGCTACCTAATCTGACCTCAGAAGACTACGTAGGGTAGTCTGGACTGCTGAGAGAATCATTGGAACAACCCTCGCCACTCTCCAAGAACTGTACTTATCCAGAGTGAGCAAAAGGGCTAGCAAAAATCCCTCTGGACCACTCACATCCAGCACACTAACTATTGCCATCTGGTTGACGCTACAGAGCTCTGAGCACCAGGCGTGTCAGGGCTCTGTCACAAAACCCATGAATGACACCAGACCGAAGTGACAGAACGAGGGAAGACAGGTGGGGCAAATTAACCAATGATCAGGTAACAAGATGGGTAGGGTCAAGACAATTGACATGAGAGCACATTGCACACAGAAAACAAATCACCAGCCATGTGCAAAACAGGACACAAACACGCAGCTAATGAGAAAACTCATAAGCCACGTGTTCACACAAGGCATGACAACATGAAAGCACGCAGTCAATGAAAAACACAAGCTGCGTGCCACAAACCACAAGACATAACATGAATGCACGCAGCCGATAAAAACACAAACTGCGTGCAACACCACAAAACACACGTGGACAGAAGAGTGCACGGCCGAGCAAACTGGAGACCGCACACTTACACAACGAGACAGAACGCGAAGCGCGAGTGTCCGAATCCCGACACGAAACCAAAACTCAAGACATGAGTGCCGGGATCCGAACACCATGCTCCATCATGAAACAAGGCACGCATATGAGAGAGTGCATGGCTCGAGCACGCTCGAAGCCGCACGCTCACGTGAAAACAGGAAATGACGGGAGTGTCAGGGCTCTGTCACAAAACCCATGAATGACACCAGACCGAAGTGACAGAACCCTGACACATAGTCTACACTTCAATTGCACATAATACAGGTGCATCTCAATAAAGTAGAATGTCGTGAAAAAGTTAATTTTTTTTAATTTCATCCAAGCATGTTAACAGAAAGTTGAGTGGAAGGAAAAAGTGTGGAAGAAAAAGATGCACAACCAACCGAGAGAACCACAGCCTTATGAGGATTGTCAAGCAAATTCTATTCAATCATTTGGGTGAACTTCACAAGGAATGGACTGAGTCTGGGGTCAAGGCATCAAGAGCCACCACACACAGACGTGTCAAGAAATTTGGCTACAGTTGTCGTCAGAGGCGTCTTACCTGGGCTAAGGAGAAGAAGAACTGGACTGTTGCCCAGTGGTCCAAAGTCCTCTTTTCAGATGAGAGCAAGTTTTGTATTTAATTTGGAAACCAAGGTCTTAGAGTCTGGAGGAAGGGTGGAGAAGCTCATAGCCCAAGTTGCTTGAAGTCTTATGAAGTATTCTTATTCTTATTCTCAAAAAGCATCACAATTAAAAGAACAAAAGACTTAAACTACTTCAGTGCACACAACTACTTGTGTGCATTGAATTTATTTAATACACGAGTTTCACAATTTGAGTTGAATTACTGAAATAAATGAACTTTTCCATGACATTCTAATTTATTGAGATGCACCTGTACACCTGTACATACAAAATTGTCCATTGTTATATACCTGTACATACAATTGACAATTTGTATATTGTTATTCCTTATTTACTTGTTATTTTTACTATTCTTTTTATTGTTTGTTTTTTGTTCTGTCACTGTCATTGTGTTGCACTGCGGTAGCTTCTGTCACGAAAACAAATTCCTAGTAAGTGTAAACATACCTGGCAATAAAGCTCATTCTGATTTTGAGACATTTGATTCCTTTGAAAGGCAAACAACCCATATAAACAGTGGTATTCTGATTAATCAGTGGATATCTGTGATGGAATGAGCGGAAAGTCAGTGAATAAACAGTGTTTCAGTGATTAGATCTAGTGGTCTACTCTGCACATAATTGCAGTGTACTTTGGTATTTGTATTATGGGAAACAGCATGCAGTGTTCCCTTTCTCTTTCCTTAGGTGTTGCCTTTGTCTTTTGTTGATACCATTAAAGGCAGCCTTTAGGAACAAATTAGGCAGTCTCTTGCATAACAAAGTACTGAACAGACTACTGTTTTTCTGTTGGTTATAAATGCAGTGGTGCTCATGTCTTCAAGGCCTTTTGCAGCATATGAATGTGTTCATGAGAACATTTTAAGAGCAAGATCAATAAAGATATTTAGGGAGGCAATTACTTTTTCACATAGGACCAGGCAGGTTTGGACATCTTTCTCCCCTTAATAAACAAAATCATAATTTAAAAACTGCATTTTGTATTTACTTTCATTATCTTTGTGTAATATAAAAATTTGTTTGATGATCTGAATCTTTTAAGTGTGACAAATATGCAAAAAAAACAAAAACAGGAAGGGGCAACAACCTTTTCACAGCACTTTATATAAAAATATTGTATATACAGGTGCTGGACATATAATTAGAATATAATCAAAAAAGTTGATTTATTTCACTAATTCCATTCAAAAAGTGAAACTTGTATAATGTATACATTCATTCGACACGGACTGATATATTTCAAGTGTTTATTTCTTTTAATTTTGATGATTATAACTGACAACTAATGAAAACCCCAAATTCAGTATCAACATCCGGGTTGACTGTAAAGCTGCTTTGACACAATCTGTATTGTATAAAGCACTATATAAATTAAATAAATCAATAAATAAATATCAGGTCAAACAAATAACTGAAATATATCCCAAATATATTTATTTGTTTCATTACATTTATTTCACTGGATTTTAATTTCTTTTTTAAATGTATTAGCAATTTTTATTTTAAACACTTTTCTATACTTTAAAATACATAAAAAGGTCAAACAGTATTTTTTTGTAACATTTATATATTTTTATTTTAATAGCTATATATAGTACATAACTTAATTATATCCCAAATACATTTAATTTGCTAACTATATTCTTTAAATTAATTATCAATATTTTGGACATTGTTTTGGTATTTTATTTAATTATTATTTAAAAAAAATGGTATTTTAAAATACACGAATACTCGTATATATTTAGATAAAGGCACCTTAAAATTAATTACATAGATTTTCTATAATTTGTTAATTCCTCATTCACACAATTTCTCAATCCAGTTTTTACCAAAAGTGTACCAATGTGTTCTAACCACTGGTACCATAGTTTGAAAGTTAGTAAAAAAAAAAAAAAAAAAAAAAAAAAAATTGGATTTAGGACTTTTATTCTAGTTGGCAAAACAAATCCTGTTTCCGTAACTCTTAACCGTAAGTTTTTGTTGTCGCCCCCCTCCGGTCACACCAAGAATTATTTATTTGACGCTTAATTCACTTTCATTTTCATTCTTTGTGCTGACTAACTGTGACTTCTCGTCGTTTCGTCGAGAACAACTGGATCCCATCTTCTCTTTTCTACCAAAATCTCACGCTGTCCAGTGGGATAAGATACTAAACGCGTGTTTTTCTACAAACAGCTATAATAAAGTTTTGCGAGACAAATCGAAACGAGAATTCTGCAACGATGACTTCCTCCTTAGACATGAGCCCTGCGTCTAAGAAACAGGTAGCGTTAGGGCGCCTATTTTAGGCCCGAGACTTGATTTAAACGTATTTATGACTGTATATTGGGCAGAAATTATGCATTTTGAGTCTAACCTGATTATAAATATAAGCGTATATAGCGTCAGTGTTTGTGTGGCATGTTTGACAAAAACTTCATATGTACTTTGCAGGTGGATGGATTCTCAAAACAAATCACCAAGGAGGTAATTATACATTTATTCAGTCTAACTCTTTCATTACTTTTAAAAATGTACCACAATAATTGTAGTTTATGCCAAAAATACCACAGTTATTATAGTTACTACGAAAAACAGTGCATTATGCACTATTATAATTATAAAAGGAAATACAGCATGGCTGATAGATTCATAAAGCTGCTGTAATGCAAGTTTGTTAAATTATCAAATGCTTGATTGTTTTAATCAGGCCGAACAGTTGATCTCAAACTTCTTCCCTGAGAAGATTGCAGAGATGGACAAAATCTTACAGGTATGAAGTGCTTTATCATATGAATATAGCAGGTGCATTCATCAGCATTCACACTTGATGAGTATAGTTTGTGCTGTGGTTAAGAAATGTTGAGTTTTATTATTGTGTTATTTAGGGTTCCTGTAGTCTGAAGGATCTGTCAGTCATCAAGGCTCCTCTGGACATCCCAATCCCAGACCCGGCCAAAGAGGAGCTCAAGAGGAAGAAGAAAGAGGAGGTAATCATAACACATCATTTATTATTAACAAGCATAATTGTTCACATTTATTTCTTTTTAAATGAATAGATTTTGTTGTTGCACCTTCAGGCCAGTCTGTGGTTTGGTTTAAGTAATTGATTAGGCCGATAATGACATTTTATTCACACAGAAAGAGGCCAAAGATGGAAAGAAGGATGAAGATAAAGAAGAGGATGAAGGTAAATGTTTAGAAGCTATTTGGAAAATGAAACTGAAAATGTTACTTGTTCGGTTTGCTTTTCCCTAAACTTGAATCCCCCTAATGTGAAACGACAAGGTGTAATTCTCAGCATGAACACAGGGTGACACTGAGTCACTGCTAATGTTATAGAAATTATACAGAAGCTAAAGTAGATTTTAGGAAAGTATTTTATGTCTTCATCCATCTCTGTCCTTACAAGCTAGTGACTGGTTACATAGTGTTGATTTAAAGCACAAAATTAAACAAATTATGTTAATTGCGATCTGAAAGGTCCTCCCTGCGGTCCCATCGCCTGCAATGAGACAGTAGAGAAACTCCTCAAACAGATCAAACCTGAGATTCAGACTCTGAAGGAGAGTCTTAACACGGTGAGGAAGTGATGTCATATATTAAATATCATATATAACTATGCAGGTCTCTTTTTTATATTGTGTATTAATCGACTGTTCTGTAATCTGTAATAAAAGTCTAATTCGTAGTTCATTATATACTCCTTGTAGATGTTTCATACTGTATACTGGCTCCGATTAATTTAATAAAGCATTTTTGTACATTGTGTGATATTTGTGTTGTGCACCTGTGCAGGTGTCGATGTGGATACAGCTACAGATTCCCAGGATTGAAGACGGGAACAACTTTGGAGTTGCTGTACAGGTCAGTTAACCTATCTTGTGACAGAATGAAATAACATTTGTCAAGCGATTCATTCTTGTGTAGCTTTAGATTATCATTTGCACAAATTATGCATTACACATGTGATTTAAAAAAGTGAGTCCCAGTTAGTGATACCTAAAAAAACATGACACCTTCAGAAATAGTTAATAGATTAACTTAACCAATAATTAATATGGAGTTTATCCAAATGACTCAAAATGATGTGTAATTCATGTAAGTTTTATACATTTGTGTGGATGACACTTGTAGCAAAATATATATATATGACTGTTTTACATGTATGCATTGCTTTTACTGTAATATTAAAGTGTTGAATTACATTGTTATTGAAAAGTTTGGGGTCAGTCATTTTTTCCCAACAAGGACAATTGATCAAAAATATTAAGCAGCATATCTAATTTCAACATTAGCCATAATAAATGTTTTTTGAGCTCCAAATCAGCATGTTAGAATGATTTCAGAAAGATCCTGTAACACTAAAAAATTGTGAGCTTAATGCGCTTTGCATCACAGAAATAAATTACATTTTAAAATATACTGAATTCTGTCAAATAAACTGTAATGATATTTCACAATATTAATGTTTATACTGTATTTTGATCAAATAATGCACTCTTGGTGAGCATAGGGACTTCTTTCAAAAACGTTAAAAGAAATGTCACTGACCCCACATTTTTTTTACGGTGTTATATATATATATATATATATATATAATTTAATAGTCGTACACAGTTTTTATGTGAATAAAAGCAAATGTTCCTACAGGAAAAAGTTTTTGAACTGTTTACCAACACCCGCACCAAGATCGAGGGATTCCAGACACAGATTTCCAAGTAAGTGACCAGACTGCATTACAAACACAGTCAAACACTAACATTGATTATAAATACGTTTATAGCGGTTTAATAGTTTTAGACATGAATTTGCAGTTGTGACTTCTTTCTGTTTCCTCAGATACTACAGCGAGAGAGGAGATGCTGTAGCCAAGGCTTCCAAACAGCCACATGTGGTCAGTTTATTTCATGTTAGATTTAGCTGAATTAAACCAGATTACATGATTTCAAAATTCTTTGAGCTACTGATAATTTGATTGTTTTGTTGCTTGGCAACAGGGAGATTTCAGACAGCTCGTCCATGAACTGGATCAGCACCAGTATTGCGAGTTGCGCATCATAGTCCTGGAGATTCGCAACACTTATGTAAGTTCAGTCTATCTATTCTAAGCAAAACATCACGTGTTTATGTGTCTGTAAGACTGATTTCATCCATTCATTCAACTCTAGGCTGTGCTGTATGATGTCATCACCAAGAATTGTGACAAGATTAAGAAGCCCAGAGGAGACTTATCTTCAAAAGCACTTATCTACTGAGTACCGCAGCTGATCTGCACTGACAAGACACACAAACACATTTGCTGAAAAGTAAAAACATGTCATATTGAGTTTCACATCCACAGTCACACTGCATTGACTTAAGCTTCAGTTACAGCAACAGAACCTACCGTAGTACCGTTTTTACTCAATAAAGACATAGATCTAAATGTGGTGTGTCTCAAGTTTTTATTCAAAATTTCATAAAACAATTTTTATTATGCTTATAAGTATTAACGTTGGACGAATTGGAAAATAAGTATTTAATTTTTCATATTTGCCACCTTTTAATATTGTCAGTGATATTTTAAAACAGAAATGCATACTTTTATTCAACAAGGATGCAAAATAAATGATCGAAAGTTGAACATTTAATGTTTTAAATAAACGTTTTCTATATAGTATAAAGTGTTAGAAATTAGCAAATTAATGTCATTTATCATCTAAACTTGTAGAGTTTTTTACATGTGTAGCAGAATATACACCCATGAATATTTATTTATTTTACTTTAATAATGTTAATTATAATGTTAAATTACATGTAACCATTTAATTTTTTTTTTAAAGAAATTAATACTTTTATTTGACAAAGACATAAAACTGTAGTAATGGAGTAATGAAATTTCAGCTTTGACATCACGGCAATAAATTATATTTTAAAATAGAAAACAGTTATTTTAAATTGTAATAATAATCCACAATATTACTGTATTTTTGATCAAATAGTTGTAGCCTTGTTGAACATGAGACCGCTTTCAAAAATGTAAAAATCTTAACATTCATGTTGTCCCATTTGATGCAGTATTACATGTGCTATCTGACCGCAAAGCTTTTGGTCTTCCAACACAGCACCAGCCAGGCTTTAAAACACACCAGCCCTTATAATAAAGGCCCTTCCATCCCAGATACCCAAGTGCTCCTCCAACCAGCTGGGACGGGAACATCGGGAAGTGTGCTAGCAAGCAGAGGATCAGGAAGATCCAGAGACTCATCAACAACGCACACAGCAAGAAGAGTATCCTCAGTGGCATCCCTACAGGCTTTCCTAGAGCCAAGCAGGGCCTAAAAACCCCTATTTCTTCAGCAAGAATCAAACAACATAAACTCAGAATGAGGATGTCATCAGACACCTCACATCCCTGCCACTGTAGGCCGGCGTTAAGGCAGGCCGCTTTACCCCTTTTCTCTCTCAGCAGTAATAAGGGGCTTGTATCAGACTCCAGGAGCTCCCCGTGGTTCCTGTGGACTTCTGTGGGGCTTTGAAGTGGCTCAAAACAGCTTCCAGAGGCGTCCACTAGAAAGGAAAGGAGACGGCGGAACAGTGTCCACAGCGTCCCGGCCACAGCGAGTCGAGAGAGGTGACGGATTGAGTGAATGAAGGAGTTACTGATGCAGTATGAGAGAAGAAAGATGAAAGAGCCACATAATATACAGGTCCAGCCCCAGCAGGAACGCAGGAACAGCCTGAGATCACAACAACCACAATCAATAGCTCATAACACAAACAAGACAGCAAATACAAAATGGTAAATTAACTAGAAATACTTTTATTATAATAAATAAATAATCCAAAATACTGTATATCAGTAATAGCAATACACATATAAATACACACCGACGAAAATAATGTTATTTAACTCTTAAGTTCCAAAAATTAATTTACTTGATCAGTACTTGTGTGTTTGTATGTATATATATGCATTTTAATGCATATATATTATATTAAGATTTATAAAAAATAAGACTTATGCTTATCTTAAGCATACATTTCAAAATTTTGTGATGTTTACATGTAAAACAGGGAACATCTGAAAAAAAATATTTTCAGCATTGCAACAAATATATGACCATATAAACAACAATATTCATAATATTTAAATATTTTACATACTGTTTAAAAATATATATAATTTCAATTGGTTAACACTGAACTACAGTAACCTTTTTTACAACAATTATTATAGTTTTTTTAATATGTAATAATATATAAATACATATATACTGTATATATGATATTTATGGCCTAATTGTTAGAGAGTCGGACTCATAATCGAAAGGTTGTGAGTTCAAGTCTCGGTCCGGCAGGAATTGTAGTTGGGGGGTACAGTGAATGTACAGCGCTCTCTCTCCACCTCAATACCACGACTGAGGTGCCCTTGTGTAAGGCACCGAACCCCCAACTGCTCCCTGGGCGCCGCAGCATAAATGGCTGTCCACTGCTCCGGGTGTGTGTTCACGGTGTGTGTGTGTGTGTTCACTGCTGTGTGTGTGCACTTTGGATGGGTAAAACGCAGAGCACCAATTCTGAGTATGGGTCACTATACTTGGTCTTATGTCACATCACTTAAAGATAAGTTTTACATTTCAAGTTGTATAAATGAATAATACTTAATAATGTTATGAATCAACACTGAAAAATATATTTATAAAATTAACATTAACCAAAAGAAGAAAAAAAAACACGATTGTTTAATTACCATAATAAATGTAATCTTATTGTACAGTCACTCACTCACACTCTCTCACACACACACACACACACACACACACACACACACACACACACACACAGTTAGATAGAACATAGAAGTATTTCTAGAGTTAACTAGAATAAGATCTTGCCTGTACAGGTAGTGATTCTTGTTGCCAAATATGCTGTACTTTGAGACCCAGAGACTCAGAACAGGTCCAAACATCACCAGCACAGAGAGAAGGAAGTGAAAATGTCGTCTGAATAAGAAATGAGCCAGTAGTCCAGCTGTGAGATCAGTGAAGTGCACCAGAGCCCAGTGCAGACGCTTGTTGACAGAGTTATGGATCCTATAAAGTATCTCCTTAAGTCCACAAAGATCCATCTTGGTTTGCTGAGGGCAGAACTTCCACTGCATGTTCAACAGATCAACTAACTGAGGGAAGGAGAGAAATTAGATCGTTCTACCATCTGTCAGCAGGGTTATTAACTCCCCTTTTGTTTTCTCAGCTGAGTTCAACCTGCTGGTTTATGTCACACTTCTCATCATTTACCCTCTCACTCAGTCCTGACAGCATTGTGCTCCCTAACAGCTCCAAACATTCCCATCTTATCTGTGTGTGTGTGTGTGTGTGTGTGTGTGATATAAAGCAGCACAGCAACATTCCCTTTGTGGTTTCATCCGTATTTAGCACCTGTAGTATGGATTGAAATAAACGTTGGCTTTGGAAAAAAGGTCAAAAAAAAGTATGACACTAGAAAAAAATACAAAACAACAAATATCAACCTTACGATCTAATCTAGTGCATGTATTGTTTCTTCTAAACGTTTTTGTTATTGTAAGATTGGCTCGTTTTACTCTATTTGCTAAACTACAACACTATAAAATGACTAACATAAACAGGTAACTGATAACCACAGTATACAGTATATTGACTATGGTTATTATTATAAATGTGTTAATTGTGTTTTCCCACTATTTATTGTTATTTACACTACAGTTTAAAAGCTTGGCAGTACATTTTTTGGTCTCTTTTGCTCACCAAGTCTGCATTTATTTAAAAATACAGTAGTTAAAAAAAGTTTAAATGAACTGTTTTGAATATATTTTAAATGTAATTTATTCCTGTGATGGTGAAGCTTTTAGCAATCCAGTCTTCAGTGTAACATGATTCTTCACAAATCCTTCTAATATACCGATTTGAAGAAATATTTTTACCATAATAAGAAAAATGAATCTTTATAAATGTCTTCACTGCCACTTCTGATCAATTGAATGCATCATTGCTGAATAGAAGTATTAATTTTGAACAGTAATGCATTTGTTGACAAAAAAAAATGTCCTTCACAGGTTGAAAAAACCATGTTCTCCTACTATCATTAAACTATAGCAAATATACAGTTCACTCTTTTCTAGACTACACGAGACGCAGTCAATGTGAGTATCTAAGTTCTGACCTGGTCTTAAACTGTTTGAAAATAATGTTGAATGCATGTAGCGCTGCATGCGACTAACTGTATTGCTTGCAGCTGACAGGAATATTTGAGATGTGATTTATAGCCCAAACAAACAAAGTTGTGCACGTAGGTTTAATTATTCTTGTAAAACAATTTTGTCAGTGTTCCAATGAATTCTAAATGCACTTAAATCATACACAAATCGAATATCTGTGTCAACAGAAACATATCTGTGCACACTCACACATACATACGCATAAAGAAACTCACTCCCGTACCCATAAACCCACAGCTATGTCTCCACATACATACTTTTATCACACATTCAGAGTTCTGACAAAGAAAATCTTTTTTTACATTGAACTACAAAATCAAATCCTGAACATTAATAGCAATAAAATATCTTACAATATTTAGAATTATTCCCAGAATTCGTTGCACTTTTAGAAATGTCCATTAGGTGTAAAATATTTTGCTATACATTTCATTTTGCGAGTATTGCTTCTTTTGGGGTAAAGCAACAGTCATTTTTTCAAGCGAAGCAGTTGTGTTTGTGTCTGTCTGAAATCATGCGTTCTTTACATTGGTGAAATTCACTCAAAGTCTTTAACTTAAGCGTATACGGTCATCTCCGAGCTGAACTAGAGGCGTAAAAGAGAAATCACAGCACGCCCTGTGTTCATTAACTAAATTATCCTTTTAGTTGAAACATATTCGTATCATCTTTTTGTGCCGGTAATGTGAAATCAAACAAACACCCGGAGAACCTGCCTAACACTACATCAATATGAGTTCACAAAATTCTCATTTTATTTTCTGATTCGTTTTTTCTTTATTCCTCCTCCATTCCATTCCTGCAATGATGGCACCATCTACCTATGACGTCATCAATAACGTTTGGTTTTCATGTCCACCATATCCACGTTCATCCTCTCTCGATCGTTGTCCAGAGGGTGGTTCTGCGTGTGTTCCCAAAGACGGATGGCACCATCCCACTGAGCAAATGTAACGAGAAGGAAAAAAGACAGCCAATGAGTAAAAAACGTCTCACGGTCTTACAAAAGTATAGAATTACATAGTATAAATCTTTTTATTTCTTAGTCTTACCCTGCGTCCCAATCCATCCTAAATTCCCTGTGATATTAGTACTTTTTAATACAGGCAGATAGGGTGGATAGTTTGCACATTGGGACGCAGGGTTAGTCCTGTGTCAAATGTCCTTTTAAGTTTTTGTGAAGTATACGTTTTAGTTCTTGTGAATTTAAACTTCTACTCATATTTCAATCATGCCACATAACAGAGCTGGGTAGCAGCTGATTACATGTAATCTGGATTATGTAATCAGATTCCAAAAATTAAGTACTTCGATTAAATTACATTTGAAAATACTCGTAATCAAATTACAGTTACTTTTTATAGATTACATTTTATTTACATTGGGATTCTCCCAAATATATATTTTTCATCTTTTAAATTGTCCTTTCTGAAATAGCCTGCTGCATATATATATACATGCAGAAATTCACAGAGATCAGTCATGAGTCAGGTGGCTGCATTTGACCACTGGATTTACAAAAATTATTTCAGGTTTAAAATGTGTTTCAACACTGCATCAACTACCGATGAACATTGATTATAATTTGTATTTCTACTCAGTAGGTTATTTTACTATGCATTCATTTGTAAGGCGTTTGTCTTTCACACATATTAAAATCAAATTTTTGTCATCTTATCTTCTTTCACCAAATATATATTTTCAATTGAATGAATCCTGAGATCTTAAAATTAATATTTAAAAAAATGGTATTACATTTGCATGTTCACGGTTCTCAGACATTGCTTATGATCACATTACATGTGGGCAAACAAATTAAATATTTCCTTTTTTTTCTCCTGTCAGTAAGTGTTTTATGTTTTGATTCATATTAAAATTATTTATTTTAATTTAACATTTTTATGATTTAATTAGCTTTTTATTAATGTCATAAACTCCCTGCAGTTCCTTCACAAACCCAGTTTGGGAAACCTTGACTTATAATGTTTAATGCACCATATTGTTTTTAACAACAAATGGGATATATTTTCTAGCTCTTTGTATTTTTCCATCAATGTAGTACAAGATAATGCTATTTAAATCAATGTGAAAAACGAGATAGGTCATAAGTAATCTAAAAGTAGTTGGATTATATTACCTAAAATGTGTAATGTAATGGATTACGTTACTAAATAAAATTTTACTCATGTCATTTGGAATCAGTAAAGGATTACAAGCAATCTAACCCAGCACTGCAGCGTAATGTAATGAATTAAGAATGATTGCACTTTCAATTAAGTACAAATCAAGGAAATGTCAAATCATATACATGGTTTATTTGACCTATCCTATTATTATTAACCATGTTCTTTCCTGATTTATTATATTAGCCCATCATTAGCCCTACATTATGAAAACTGGTAAACTCAAATATTTCTCTCAAAAGCTAAACCGTAGCTGAAATTACTATTATTTCAAAATTATATTCATGTTTTTCTATAAAAAAGACTTAGTATTTATGGAAAAGTGCATTTCTTATGCAACCACAATTGCAAACATTATTGTTGAGATACATGTGGATTTATAAATTCATCACTGAGGTGGTTTCATTGCAGATTTAGTTGGAACAAATTGCACAAACCTCCATGTGAAGGAACACAAACTGTCTGTATTGTTTTCAGATTATCAGTGCTGTTTTCTTAGAACAGATAGTACACGGTTGCCAGGTTTAAGTACAAGTACAGATTTTTAGAACTATATCTTTATCGTTATCTTTATCTTTATTGTGCTTGGTGTGAACCGGCCTTTAGTCATGATTAGTCAAATTATTTTCATCATTGTTTTCATTAACAAAATAAACACGAGTGTTAAACAGTGGTTTTACTTACAGAGCTGCTGACCATGTTGTTGTGATACGGGTGCCAGCTGACGTCCCTCACACATGCGTCATGATTGGACAATTTGGACACAATGGATCCCGTCAACACATCGTAGACTACAAAAAAGATGAGAGGAGGTAAAATACTGCAGATTTGGATAACAATAAAAAGTGACTTTAAAAATAATTTCACACATGCTATTATTCTCCACTTACTGATGATTTTGCCTGTTGAACAGCCTGTGTAAATAAACTTCTGTCCAGTGCTGAATTCAGGGGAAAAGCGGCAACGAACGAGCGTGTGCAGAACCCCATGACCCCTGTAGGTCATCACAGAGGTGTCGCCAGTCAGCTTATGCCTCTTTATTGCTGCAGGCCAACAAAATAAGTCAAAACAGGTGCTTTATGTTTATGTATAAAATTCATGTTGATAATAAACAAGCAGGCCTAGCAGGTCTATTAAAATTACTCAAAGATAGTAATGCACCTCTCTGTGGAACCTGCTGCCAGCGGTAGTCCCAGTTCTGTTGTGTGACAGCGAGCCGTGAGGCCGCGAGCCCCTCTTTGGGTGAAAACTTCCTCACGTCCCACAGCTTAATAGTCTGATCTTTGGAGTTGCTGATCAAGTACCGAGCATCGCCCTTCAGGACAACATACATACGTATATTTGAACCTGCAACTTTTATGATAACAGTCCAACTCTTTAACTGTTTGACTACCTTCATCTTGTTCGCTGTGACATACAATACATGGCCAAAAGTATGTGCACACCCACCCTTTTATGCACCTGGATGCAGCTGGAATAGTCAAACCCATTCATTAAAAGGGACTGTCCACATTTTTATGGCATGTAGTTTAAATAAATGCTTTGTATAAGTAGTCACTTAAAAGGCTGCTCTGCTATCTCGAGTGTATATTTTTTATGGAGGAATAAGAATATCACTTAAAATAAAATAAAGTCACCAATAATGTATTCCTTAAAATATAAAATGTTAATAATTTCATTTAATTAATGTTATATTATTAATAATAACAATAATAAATAATTGATTTGCGTTTAAATTAATGTATTTTTTTACATTCTTTTAAAAATGAATTAAATAAATCTCTTTAAATGTATATACATTTATAAATGCAGTTTAAAAAGTTAATTTTTACATTGAACTACATTTTTAAACATCAATAGTTTTAAGTATGTTCTAGTATTTATTTGCCAGTTTGTTTTGATTCTTTGAAATGATTCTTCCATGTACACTCCTGTTTAAATTTGGGGTCAGTAAGATATAAAAAAATAAATTAATACTTATATTCAGCAAGCATGCATTAAACTGATCAAAGGTGAGGTGACAAAGACTTTCGCATTGTTACAAAAGCTTTCTATTACAAATAAATGCAGTTCTTTTAAACGTTCTATTCAACAAATAACATGTATCATGGTTTCCACAAAAAAATAAGCAGCACAAGTGTTTTCAGCATTGATATAACAAGTAATATTTCTAGAGCACCAAATCAGAATATTAGGATGATTACTGAAGGATCATGTGACACTGGCTGCTAAAAACTCAGCTATGCATCACAGGAATAAATTACATTTTAACATTTTAAATAGAAAACAGTCATTTTAAATAGTAATGTTTACTGCATTTTTTATCAAACTGGAGTGTATATTGTACCATGCTCACAGTCATCTGGTTGATGATCACATATTATTATGTAAAAGGTTTGTGCAGTGTGTTGTAGCTGCAGTATAAGACACTGTATCTTGACAATAATACCATCAAAAACTGTGCTTTTATACCTTGCTGTGTATGAAGGTGATTCCATCTCTGTGTCCAGCCAGATGACCCACGGGCTGTGGTCTGTCTTCTCTGAGGGTTCGTCTGTCCCAAACCTTACACAGAGCATCATCACTGCCCGAGAACAGCAGCTGTGATGAACTGTCTGCAAACGCTACGGCATTCACATCATCCTCGTGAGCGTCGATCTGAAAGATGGTGAGATGAACAACCGAATTCACATGAGTCATGCTACAGAGGGCACTGTCTGGATAATGTTCTCAGTAAATCTGTCTTGCATATCAATGACCACATTCAATTCAGAACGTTAGACCTTTGATGCACTAAGACAGAGGAGCTGTAAAGATTACACAAGGCTTAAAGTCACAGGACAGCTGAGAGGTTTGAGAGATTGACAGTAGAGTTAGAGTTATTGATCCAATAAAAGGTCAAAACCAAGCACTATTAATTCAACATTTTCTACGAACATTTTTCAGAAAGACATTTACTGTATTTAGAAGTGCAGCAGATACAAATTGACCAAACGTTTTTGGGTTACAGATAATGGGGTATTTGTGACTTTTTCTCTTCCACTAGCCTCTAGAATTTTGTCCCTGGATTAAGAATGTGATCTTATGCCTTTTTATTCCTTTACTAATGTGTGAATCATACCTTTAGAGTTCTCTTGTTTTGTTCACGATCAAACACATACAGGCAGCCATCATTTGCACTATTCGATAGAGACAAAAAGCATCTCAGTAAGAATAAAGGAACACTTTAGTTCTCTATGTATGGTAGGTGGTTATTCTCCAATGCAATAAAAGCCAATAAATAAAAGGCAATAAAATAAAATAGTAGTAATCAGAAAAGTAATCATTTTGTTTTAAATCTATCCAGATGTAAAAACTAATAATCGGTTATTAAAGGATCACTTTCTGGGGTTAGTTTTCTTAGAACATAGTATGTTACCAACCCGCCTAAAATTTCTTTCCCATCGGTGGATGCTGCCAATGAGAATACACAGAACCTCCTTTCATCAGGACTGAAAGAAGAAAAGACACCGGTCAGCATCAGCAACACTAAACACTAACAAATACAGTCATTTCTATGTTCAATATACCTCACAGGCTATACTAAAACATGAATATATATAAATCTTTAAACATCTAAACTCATTTCCATCCACACAGCTCTACCTTGCTTGTGGATGAACAGAGCAAGACAAAACCTCTAAAAGCATAATATTACAGTGTATTATCACAGGATGGTCACTAAATGTTATGCAATGCAGAGAAGACTTCAACATCGTCATGTGAATTTAATGGAAGAGGCAGAAAGACACACACAGGCAAAGTCAATTATTGGCATTATTAGCATATCTGAAGGTGTTATGGCAGTTCAATTATAATTTCACTATAGGGGGTTACTGTTCTTACATATTATGAGATTGAGAATAAACATGATTATATATGAAGATTTAAAAAAGATGTGAACTCTTAAATAATTACGAATTGTCCCTAAAATATACAAAAGCAAGCAACCACATTTGGTCATTACTTAGAAAACAAACTTCCTTCAGATTACACTTTGCCATCGTGTTCAGTTTTGTTAGCTCACAGTCATATGATGGCTGTAGTGATGAATGATTATGGAAATCTGTTCCACTGTCTGTCATCCACATGAAGAGTGCAGGTTATTACCTGAGTTTTAATGCTAAAATGTACTATGAAGAAACACTAACTTGAGGTCCAGAGCGGTGTGTGTTTCATTGTCCCCATCTACACTGCACACATGGACTAAAGAGAGGGAGCACAGACAGATATGCATTACTTGAAAAAATGACAGAAGTGCCAACAAAACAGTTTAAGTGACTTGTCCCTGTCTTACTGTAGTCAGACCAACTGGAGTACAGCACACAACTTGCATCAGGGGTGAAACACACATCCAGAATGCTCCAGCCCACGTCTCTGGCCTTCACTGTCTTCTTTAGAGTAAATCGACCCCTGCTAGTGTCATATAACCTGATATTCTGATCTATAAAAACAAAGACAGAAAAAGGAATGTGTAAGATACTGTTTACACTACACAGTTCAATGATTTTTGCTTTTTAAATAAGTCGTTTATGCTCACGTAGTCTGTTTTTATTTGATAGTATTACTATTTAAAAATGACAATTTTCAACTTTAATATTTTTTAAATTTTATTTATTTTTGTGATGCAAAGCTGATTATTCAGCAGCCATTATTCCAGACTTCAGTGTCACACGATACTTCAGAAATCATAATAATATGCTAATTTGGTTCTCAAGAAACATTTCTTATTATTATCAATGTTGAAAATTTTGTACTAGAAATCTTTGTAACATTATAAATGTCTCAAGTGTCACTTTATCAGTCTGAAGCATTTTAGCATTTCTTACAAAAAAATAAACCTTACTGACCTCAAACTTTTAAACAGTAGTTTATGTACTTACATTAAAGCCAATAAGATTGAAAAAATTACAATATTGGGACTTTTGTAGAACTTTGTTATGCATTTGAACATATTTGAGACATGACTGACATTTGTAAACTACTACAAATAGAAAATAAATACTAATGACAAAATCTTGAATTACAGTTTTACCTTGGCATGCAGACAGGAACATGTTTCCCTCATCACTGTAGACTCCACAAAAGACTTTCTGCTGGTAGGTGTCCTTGTACACCACATGATTAGGCAGGAAACTATGAGGACATGTATATGATTTACTATACGTATGCAAAAACTGATCAGTTTTAGAAAATAAAATCTGTATTTCAAATGTAATATGTTACTCTCTTTCTGCATCAAATATACATTATTGTTGTTATTGCATAACATTTATGTTGCTCTTACTGTGAACGGATTCGGCTGCACTCTCCATGAGAGAAACTCAACCCACGGCACCGTCCCTGTTCCCGCTTCAGAAAGAAACACACAGTTAGATTATAGAAAGTTGCACATTTGTGAACTCTACTCTATTTGGCTGCATAAAGGTTTCCTGCTTTCTAAATTACAAATCAGAAGAGCTGCAAAGTAAAACAGCTGAGCTGCTCCTTCAGCCTAATTGTATTGTTACTAACTATACATGCCCAGCACATTAGGACAAGCATCCATAGAACCATCTTACCTCTGCTAGCATATGTGTGAAACTGTGTCTGCCCTTTAGGCCTGAGGAAGCAGTGGCAAGCAGGATCTGAGTGCGGATCTCACTGTGGTCAACTTCTTGTGTGTCTGGTTGGGCATCCACTGAGTGAGAAAAATAAGGCACAGGATTGTGTTTAATTCAGTGGTATTTCTGGCAACATTTCTCACTTTTATAGACTGAAAATGATGCCATACAGTCCATAATTCTCACCTGGAGGGTCATATCGATGTCCTAGCCGCCCATCCCAGGCCCCATCGCTGTCCTCATCTGAGTCTGAATATGACTGCACGAGCTGTAGGCCCGTCGCTCCACTTCCATGGACCAGGCGGACCTGGCCCCTATAATAGAGAAAAGGGAAGAACACTTTTAACTACCCATAAGACAAAAGAGGAAGCATTCCTAAACATGTTTAAAATGCAGCCCAGACAAAGGGATCGCCAGATAAATGTTTTGTATGTTGTGCATATACTGTAATTACCTTCGCAGTAGGTACGCCAGAACTTGTGCTAAGTCAACGTCCTCTTCAGATCCTGACTGCCTCTCGGCCTGTGTGTGACCCGTCTGATTGGAATTCTGGTTGGGTTCTGGTTCTGACTGGTCTGGGTTGTTGCCAGAGCCCCGACCTGACATCCCAGAACTGGACTGAGAGCCCATAGACTGAATGCCTGCCAAATCATTTATTCAGAAATTAGCTATAGAAGCAATCACATTCATGCCATTATAAAAATGCAAGATATATTATAAATAATGCTAACCTTTTTTTCAGCTGCTTACACACATTTTCAAAACTTTGCCTTTTCCCCCCAAAACTTTACACACAAATCCAAGAATTGCACACACAAAATACCTCACATCTCTTGCAAAATGAAACATTGCATTCAAAATATCACAAACACATCTCAAAAGTAAACATTTGCAAACACCTTTGCCATAATATTCATTTCTGTTAGATTGTGTGTTGTGTTTTGCCAAACGTGTTTTATGAGTCAAAGGCTGAGAATTGGTGTATAGTTATTTATTGGCTTTGCAGATTTGGTGTATATATGGTGTGTTTGAGTGTCAGGTTTCAGAAATTGTGTGATAAGTACAGATTTTGTGTGTAAGCAGTTGAAAAAAAACTGTAAAAGACACTGAACACAATCTTTTTAGTAATTAGGTCAACAATATCACATAGACCCAAGTAATATACATGTGATGGCAAAACTGAATATTCAGCAGCTATTACTCCAGTTGTCAACGTCCTATGATCTTTCAGAAATATGCTGATTTTGTTTTGACATTTCTTCTTATTATTATCAATATTGAAAACCATTGTGATGCTTAAAATTTCGTAGAAACAAAAAAAAATTCAGGATACTTTGGTGACAAAAAAAAAAGATTTACACATTTTCACTACAGGACTTTAACATGTTTGAGAAATACTGAGAGAAAATTAATACTTTAAAAAGCAAGATTCTTTAAAAAAAACAATAATTGTAAACAATTATAGGTTCATCTTAAAGACATTTGACAATAGTTTTAGTAATACTGTAAATGATAGGACATACACCAAATAATAAGAAATACTCTTGTCTAATAATTAATTTGTGATGGACATGTCAGAATGTGTATTACGCCAAAATGAACGCTGATGTAGTGCATTGATATCGTGTCATGTCAGTGTCATTACCATCCAATGTTTGCTTGACTTGAGAAATTATGACATTAAACAGGTGATTTAAATTAATGTCGACACACAACTGACAAAAGGATGTGATGTAACTTAACTGACAGACAGGCGAGAGTACTAAAACGACAGGCTAGCATTGAAAAGAGCAAATGTCAAGGGACGAACACCTCATATAGTGGTTACATATTTACAAACTAAGAGTTTAAAAAAGCAAAATACATAAAAGCCCAATTGTTGCGTTACATATACAGCCAAAACAACCCTTTGTTTATAAGTTAGCGCTCACGCTAGCAGACGTAAGTTACAAAAGAGAGACACCTACCAGTTAAATGGTAACGCTTTGACAGCTCTTTTACTCCGGTGGTTTCTTCCTGCAGACCTCGGTAAATAACCACAAAGCAGTGTTAATCAAACATTAAGCTTGTAAACGTGGGAGTTCAGTGTGCTAAACGCTTCTATCTCCCTGATTTAGGTTTTAAGACTCTTCGTGACGCGCCATGTTGTTTACGATCTCGAGACTCGCCTTCCTCTGGTCACGTGACACACAGACGCTCTCCCACAGAGCAGACGCAAATAAAATAGAAAGAGTATTTACATCATTGAATATAGGACAATGAACCCGTCTATACTGACAATATTTATTTTCTGGCCACAAACCTTTAACACTATACTGATGTGACGTCATTACAGTGTTATGTACAAAGTTTTATAATAATAATAATAATAATAATAATATATATATATATATTCTGATTAATTTAATGCAAAAAAACTAAACAAAAACAAACAAACAAGTAAGTAAGTAAATTAGATGACAGTCCTGTAAGCTGGGTTGGCATCGTCTTTTGGCCCTAACATTGATAACACAACCAGAAACACAGGGACATAGACATTCTCACACGGTCTGTAGTCCATGCTGGAAAAACTTAAATTCAACGTGGCAGTGCAAAGCTGAAAAATCATACCCCCGTACTCAGTGCAAAAATAAGTAAAGAAATAAATTTTTCGTGCAACTATTCGCACTTCTTCCCCTATTCTACACTTAATATTATTTAATTAATATTAAACATGATGCAAATGAGGGCTTCATTTTGCAGTGTAGTCAGCAAATAAAGATGCAAGAGTTTGAAAGAGTGGTCGAAATTCTGTAATAAAGTAATAGCATTAAAGGAGAAACCGTTTCTAAACTGTTTATAGTTCAAATGATATTTATAGAAATCATATAAGTTTCTCATTCTGTTTTCTAACAGGGACAATTTGCACCATCTGCTGGACAGTTTTGTTATAGGCTACTAGATGTACGTATAATTAACAACATCCTATAATGTAAATATCTGTTTTACTTTGATATTATTGTTGTTTTTATATATAGGTTTATGCATATTTAATACTTTGTGTTTTTAACTGTCTTCAAGTTATAGAGTTCCCCAAGATGCACACACACATGCATGACAGACTCAGTGTTTGTTTGGACTTTTTGGAGCTTCTTGGCACACTCGACCTTAGTGTGTAATGTAAAAATTAAATACTTGATTTAGCTAAGTGCTGGTTGGGTGTTAGATATATAAATTGCCTATACATCTGTTGTTAGAGTGGGGACTTTTAATTATGTGCCACATTTTTGAACCGGAAGTACTTAGTTGTATCGCTTTCTGTGTTCCTCAAGATACTTGTTTTGTTATTTTAATTCACGGTAAGTGTGACAGTTTTACATTTATTATCCACAATATATATTTGGTTATACGATTAATAGATGCACTTAAAGAAGATACGATAATCAGATTTATCAATTTCAATATTATGTGTGTAAAATCTGTCATTTACTGTTGTGATCGTGACAATGTGCTTTTATGTGAGACGGTTTAAGTTATATAAACAAGAGAACAAGTATGTAAATATCAAGTACAGCAAAATATAATAAACACAAAAACGAGCCTTAAAGGGTTTTGTTAAACTGTTTGCCTCTCGAGCCAGTCTGTCATTATTATTTCACAGTTTTTTTTTGTCTTACTGTTTCTCTCTCACGATAATTTGTATTTTTCCCCTATACAATACACTACAATAAGCCTAATATTTTGTTCTGTTGTTTGCAGGAGTAACACAGCGCCTATAAAACAATGGGTTTGTATACGCTATTCATCTATATTCTTAGTAAATATTAGTATATACATGTATCTGTTTAGCTTCCATTGCATGTTTATTTTTTCCTTTAAGTGTTCAAATAACATTTTCCAGCAGATGTTGAAGACAGGACTTACGGTGGCTGTGAAGGCCCTGATGCCATGTATGTAAAGCTGATCTCTTCAGATGGCCATGAGTTTATTGTGAAGAGAGAGCATGCTTTAACCTCTGGCACTATTAAGGCTATGCTGAGTGGACCTGGTGAGTATGAAACATGGTCAAAGTCTAGCGGTGATGAAACCGCATTTGTTTATTGTGGAATTCTTCCAGCAATCATTTGTTTTCAAAGACATTTTAGCAATATCTTACCAGTAAGAGGTAGCGCTAACTAACATTTACATGTTTTCTTTTAGGTCAGTTCGCTGAAAATGAAACCAATGAGGTGAACTTCCGGGAGATCCCATCTCATGTTCTCTCCAAAGTTTGCATGTATTTTACCTATAAAGTGCGCTACACTAACAGCTCGACCGAAATCCCAGAGTACCCCATTGCTCCTGAGATTGCCTTGGAATTGCTTATGGCTGCGAACTTTCTAGACTGTTAGATAGCAATGGAGAATGTGTTATAAAGTGACTGACTTACTTGCCATTTGTTTACCATCATATATGTTCACTTGATTTATGAGTGTGTGTTTATGAATGTTTTACATTTTTTGATCCATTTTTTTTTTTTTGGTATGTTGTAGTTTGAAATGCCTATATGTGTTTTGTATGCAGTGTTTTAAATGTCTTGCAATCATTTTGTATTTGCAATTTTCCTTGTACCATTCGCACTAGGGAAAAAAATGGATGAAACAAATGTCATTGTTACTTCTATTGTCCTTTTTTGGTTTAATATTTACAACACAGAATAAACTAAATGGCTTGCATTTCTTGTAAGACATAAGTGAACACAGAATGAAGGAAAGCTCTACGTATTTTCTAAACACTGAAGAAAAGTGTATTGAGGTTAGTGCATGCTAAATTACGTATTATTGTACCATAAAAAGGATAGTGATAAAAAGATGTCACCCAAAGAAAATATGTATGTTGTACCAACACAGGTGACTTTCTCCCGTGGCCAATTTGGGATTAATTACAAAGATTAGATACAATTATTGTTACTATCAATAATGATAATACATAAACAGTTAAAAATGTAAAATAATTCCTGACCCAAAAATAAAACATCTGTCTTTGTAGTCAGTCCTAACCCGTTTCACTTACTTTCTTCTGATAATGAATATATATATATATATATATATATATGAAGTATAGATATTTATTGATTATAATAAATATGGTTAATAATAGTTATAAATAAGCTTGTTCACCTGAAAATAAAATAAATCTGGAAGTTGTTATAAACCCATCTGACTTTAATCATCTGTTATAGAATAATACAATAATAGGCATTTATTAAAAAGAACAGATGTGTATTATAACTACTATTAATAATAATTATAAAGGATTGTTTACAAAAAGTTGAAATAATTTTCTTTCCTCTGTGACAGAATAATTAATTAATAGACAAATATATTTATATAAAAATACACGTGTCAATCAGATAATGATTAATAATAATAATTTAAAGTGAATCGTTTAAAAGGATACTTCACAAGAAAAAAATATATTTTGAAAGTCATTCCAAATGTGGCTTTCTGTTTTGTGACAGAATAATAAATTGAAAGACATTTATATTTATTACAAATATGTATTAATTATTATAATGTAAATAAACAAACAGACAGCTAAATAAATAAACAAAACTGAAAAAGAATCTTGAAAGTCGTTCCAACAAAATAATGAAATAACATTTATATTTATTAAAACGAGCAGATATTTACTAGCTATTATACCTTTGATTAATTAACATTTAACTAGAATTAATTAATTTTAAAAAGTGTTCAGGTAGTGAGTACTGGTTGCAGTAGATTTGGAGCTGTCTATCAGAGCACGTTATCAGAACATAGCGGCGTTCGTGTGTCACGTGACGGTGACGTCACTCACGCTGCGTTACTGTGCGCCGCTGATGCAGGGGGATCCATCATGGCGTCGATGCAGGTAAGATCATAGCTGACATCTAGCTCTGTTTAATCTATCAATCACTCCTTGATCAGGTGTCGAGTGTGTCGTCTCTGATACTGTAAATGTTGTTTTTTGAATACGCCTAATTGCGGGATCGAATATTGCTGCGTTATTTCTGAAATCATAACTTGTCCTCCTTGCTGCTCCTGAGCTGTCAGGGTGAGAATTATCGGTGCTTTAAAAGCAACAGCTGGCGAGCAGCACTCACATAAACGACTGGTTTACCGCAAACACAGGCAACGGAATGAGTAGAATTAACCTGTTATTACTAGAAGTATCTCGAGTTTGCTATGTGAATAGCTTGAAATCATGATACCAGCATGTTTACTTGTTTTTGTCCAGCTCTGCAAGGTTATTTGTGACATTTGATAGGATATATGTGAATTGACTTAATATATTTACGTCACTGTTTTGTTTTGAATAAGAAAATTATACATGACAACATATATGCTATAACGTTACTTGTTGACACTGCATATTCAAATGAATAATAGTCAGAGAATGTATATAGATTTAAATATGTAAGTAATAACAGTATTTTGAATACTGCACTGAATTTCAGTTCTCGGATGTATCTCATACGACTTAATTTGAATAATTTAAAATTTGGAGTACTAATTCTGACTTCTATTATCCTGCTATATTCTTTACATTGAGTGGTTTTCTATTTTTTGCCAACTACCCCACATCCTCTTTTCCTCTGCATATTACTATATTAAGATATTAGTGTATATATTAATATGAGACTGTGTGTGTGTGTCTGTATGTATATAATATAATATGTATTTATTTATATTTGTCCAAAACTAAATTCTTGGATGCCATTTATTATTTACTTATTATTTAATGAAGTATTGTTTGATTATTATTGTAAAAATAATAATTTAACAGTGTATCTTTTTCTTCTTCCTAATATTAGAACATTAATTTTAATATCTATCTATCTATCTATCTATCTATCTATCTATCTATCTATCTATCTATCTATCTATCTATCTATCTATCTATCTATTTGTGCACACACACACACACACACCCACACACACACTCTAGCTCTCTCTAAATATACAATCTTATAGAATCTTTTCTTTTCTTTGTTTAATACTTTGTCTATTTCTCAACAGAAAAGGTTACAGAAGGAACTGCTAGCCTTTCAGAATGATCCGCCTCATGGAATGACCCTAAATGAGAAGAGCGTACAGAACACCATCACACAGTAAGACCGTCATTTCCCGACTCTTCGTTTAATCTTATACCGTGTGTGTGATCACGGTGTATTTATTAACAGGCTAGCTTTCTCAGGCCATCCTGTATCAGGGACTGTGACAGGGGAAACATTTAAAAGCACACTGACTCATTGTTTTTTGTTTGTTACTTATTATTACGTGTTACTCATTGTTGTCATGTCAAACCTAGAAAACTCTCACCACTGTGGGCATTGTTTGGTTTTGTTTTTTTAATGTTAACAAAAAAAAAAATCCCATTTGGTGTCATTTGTTAGGCGTCTTTGCCCGATGTATAGAATGTCTGCTCAAACTAATCAAAAATTTATGTTGTCAGCTCGAGAGTATAGTATTGCCGTAACTAACCTTACTGACCTCTTTTTGGCCCGTGCATCTGTTTGTATCCATTTCTGGAAATATCTAGCAGTCTTTTATGGGAAAAAGCTGTCACAAGGCAAAACAAGTATTGCCTAACTGAATCAGAGTATAACCAATCTTGTGCTCAGCGGTGTGTGGAGTTATGTCAGAAATTGGAAAGGAGCTGCCTTTACACAAGTTTATGTCTTTCTGTGTAGAAGTAATGAAAATAAATGATTGATTATAATCACTCAGTTTCAGAGGGCTTAACTTTTGACAGCCACGGCTTATAAAAATAACATTTATTTTATGTAATGCTGGTCAGTATGGTGGGAACATCATGTAAGTTAGTTTACTATTTATATTCAGGAGCAGCTTTGTAGCCTTGTCTTGGTACATATATTGTCAAAGAAATGTCAGGTATGTGTTACCAGTTTAGCAGCTTGCCAAACGTGTTTGTCCTGAAATAATTGGTCTTTGTGTTTGTTGTAGTCCATCAAGTTTTTTGATGGAGATTTGTTTGATAGGAGGGCAGTGGTTCAGGTTTTACCTAAATATGAACTATTACTCTAGACTTTCTCTTCGTGTCCTCTCTCTCGTGAAGTAATATACTGCAGATCATAAGTTTGAAATAGTTAAGATTTTTGTGTTCTTTTTATGAAATTCACAATCACATTAGCTGCTGCTTTATTATTTATGTATTTATTTGTTTTTAAATTAAATATACAATAAAACAGTAATATTGTGAAATAATATTTCAGTTTAAAAATAACTGTTTTCTATTTTAATATATTTGATTTATTTCTGTCTTGGCAGAGCTGAATTTCCAGCAAGCTTCGGTGTCACAGAAGTCATTCTAATATGCTGTTTGGGTGGTCTTTGCCGAATAGAACATTTTAAACAGGATTCATTTGAAATTCTATCAAAAATGTAAAACAAAATTAAAATGTTTAGTTTTTTCAAAACTTACTTACTCAAAACTTTTGAATGGTAGTGTATCACAATAGTAGTTAGTTTCCATAATTTTTCCATAATTTTTTTATTCATCAAACAATCCTGAAAAATAAGAAGAATCACGGTTTCCACAAAAAAACTGCTTTCAACATTTATATTAAGAAAAGTTTCTTGAGCACAAAATCATCATATTAGAATGATTTCTGATTCTGAAGACTGGAGTAATGCCTGCTGAAATTCACTTTTGTAAATAACTTTAGGAATAAATTACATTTTAAAACTATTAAAATAGAACACAGTTATTTTAAGTTTTTTTACAATGCAATATTTTATAATTACTTAGCACTATTAAAATCAAACTAAAGGGCAGAAATGTGAGCTCCTACGACGCAGTACTGATGGTCCAGCAATATTTCCGCTCAATCTCTGGAATGTTCTCTCTCTTCTGAAAACAAATGGCTGCTGTAGATATGATAATACTGAGGCATGAAAATGACATTGTTAATGGCACTTTATCTGACTCTGGTATATTGCCAGAATTTTCTGTTAGCAGATGGTCTGATATTGATATTCCAAATGAAAATGTGTGTTTGTACTAGGGATGCCAAAATGAACACATTAACGTGACGAATTCATTCAATATGGTTACAGCTGTTAATATTTTTTATTAATGTATCTGATTTGACATATCTTTTTCAGTGTTCTCGTTTTGATGTCATTTAAAATTATCGTGGGACATTATGTATAGTAATAATTTTAAAGATGAGGTTTTAAAGATGTATAAAGCATTTTAAATAGTTGAGCTAGAATATAAGCACATTCAGTTTTATTTTAGGCTACATCGTCAACATGACAAATTACCTTTTTATATAAAAGAGTGCATTTCTGTTCCCAAAAATTGAAGTTCATTAATCTAACTGAATTTATATTGCTCTCTATGCCAGATGTTACCTCCAGTGATATCAGGCATTGCATGAGAGGAATCAGCGCAGAAGGTTTTGAATTAGTGAAGGACACACATAAGCACATAGTGACACATCCCAGTGAGTCTGTGTTTGTGTTGAGTCAGGAAAATCACTTTAGTTCACTGTTCGTTCACACTTTCACATGAATAGCTTTCTTGTCAAGCTTGTCAAGTTGCTCTCTATCAGTTTGCTGTAGTCAAAATCACAAAAAATTGGTCAGATTATTCCCGAGCGCTTAGGTCAGGGATTTTCTTGCCGGAAAGAGCTGTCATCTGTTTGACCCCTGACATAGTGCCACTTTCTTAAGTGTTTAGTTCTGTATACTTAATGGCTATCGACTTGTTTTTTATTGCTCACAATCTTGCTGATTTCTGTCTCTCTCATGTTTAATTCTTCTCCAGGCCTTTAATGGCTGAAGTGAAACATGCTGCTGGCTGGCAGTAGAGTAGTTTTATTTTTTAGTCAGTGGTTTATGCTGTTGCTAGTATGCAACTTTTGCATAGTTTAAGAGACCAAAATGCTTCATTATTGATGTCTTTCTGTTTTTTTTACAGATGGATTGTGGATATGGAAGGAGCCTCTGGTACTCTTTATGAGGGGGAGAAATTTCAGCTTCTTTTTAAATTTAGTAGTCGTTATCCCTTTGACTCACCTCAGGTAGGTCTAAATATTACATGTGAACTCTATATTTAATAAAAAATAGTTTTTTTTAAATGTTATATAGTTGTTTGAATATATTGGCAATATTAATACAAATTAATTAATGTTTTTTTTTTCATACATTTGTTTGTTTACTTACTCAGAATTACACATTTGCGCCCAGTGCTATTTTAATATTATTTATACACTATTACAGTTGTATTAATATTTATTATTTTTTTGTACTAATTTGTTTACATTTACTATTATATTTTCAGTTTAAATTGTAATTTATTTAATATTTTGTAATTTTATTATGTGATTTTTTTCATTTGTATTAGTTTTTGTTTGAAAAATATTTCTGACCACTGTTATTTCAGCATTATACACTATTATAGTTTTTACTAATGTATATGATTTTTTTGTATTAATATTGTGGCTGTTATTTTTATATTTGTAGTTTCATAATTTTTTTGTAATTGTATTATGTGCTTTTGTCATTTGTATTAGTTTTTGTTTTGAAAATGTTTCTAAATAGTTTTCATGTATTTTTATTTTATTTGTATGTATTTTAGTTATTGTAATAATTTGTAAGTCACTTTGGATAAAAGCGTCTGCTAAATTATTACATGTAAATATTTCAACTTCAGCTTTTAAACTCATCTAATATTTATATTTTATTGTATTGCTGCTTTATTTCAATTAACATTTTTTAGTTCGTTTTATTTTCTCTCAATAATTTTAGTTTTAGATAACAATAACACTATTTCTGACATAGTTTTCCATGTATCATTTTATTAAATCTCTGAACCTAGGCAGAGACAAATCATATAAACAAATGTGATTGTTCACAATAAAATTAACTTCATCTTACTTATACTCTACAGTAGTGGTCGGCCAATAAAAATGAGTGATTACTCACTCAATAAAACTGGCCCACCAGCAATAATTTCTGGCCCGTGCCCATAGCCAGATTATTTTGATAGCGGCTTGTTCTGAAATAGATCTGTCATGACAGCAACAGTTACTCACAATCAGTATGAACGGTGGGATTCTGAATGGAGTGAGGAGCGGATTCTTTAAAAGTCGGAACGTCGTGGTTTTCACTCGCTCCAAGAGCGCTCCACCACGAGTACAATTCAAGAACGTTATGAACTGAACTGTGATATTTCAAACATACTGAAATACTTTAGACGCGGAGCAGTGTTTCTGATATCAGTGAGCGCGGAGTCATTATTAAATGCTCGGAGCGTGGAGGGGAAATTGTTGGTGATGAACTCTGCCGAACACCGCCACACAAATGTGGCTTTTTGTTAATGACTGTCGCAGGATTTTACACAGAGTAACAGCTCACTGCCAGTAACAAAATACACTGTAACAGTCAGTCACAGGCAATTCTAGTTGCATTTTTCATCATATAATATCATAAATGATCTTTTAACTATATTCTGGCCTGCCATCTAGTGATGAAATTTGTTTTTGGCCCGATGCCAAACTTACTTGCCGACCCCTTCTCTAAAGTATCTACACTCAGCTACAGTATCTCACAGGTCATGTTCACCCCTGTCTGTGCTGCTCTTGGTAGTTGCCACATTGCATGTGCATAAAATTAAACTTTGTTTATTGCTTGCACATTTGAATCCTTGCACATTTGTAGCAGCCAGATGAACATTTAAGGTTCAACTAAAACCTGTTTTGCACCTAAACAGTAAAATAATAGGATAAGATTGCACAAGGGCATTTTTAGCTTGTAGACTGCAGATTTAATGGCCACATATGAGGGGATTAACGCTCATCTTATTTTACATATCAGTCCCACTATAAATAGCAGAGCGGTATAGACCAAATTAGCTAAACAAGCTCACACACCATTAAGGCTTTTAGGGATAAGAACAGCATGAGAATATGCATACTGTTATAGTTGAAAAGCATGTCACAGCGAGTGACAGAAATGCTGTTGATGGGTTAGAGCTGATACGAAGTGTAAATAGAGCAAAAGTAAGTCTTAGTCAAAGGAGCTTTAAATGCGAGGGGCAGCACTTGAGACTAAAGGTGACTGATACATAACCTTATTTTGTTGCTGAAGTGGTCCTGGCAGAGTTTGTGCACATTAAGTGCATTTTATCAGGAGTGTAGCACTGGCTATTTTTTTCTGTCTGACCGTGAGCGCTCTGTGCTTTTTCCTATGCAAGTCCGGATCTGGCGCCGGCTTTTCAATCAGCCGGCTGTCTCTGTCTCTACCTCCTAATCTAGCGGCCTCATGCCAATTGTGAGGACTAAGCACCGGCTTATGATTTAAAGGGAAAGTTCACCCCAAAATTAAACTTCTGTCATCATTTACTCACTCATCATTTTTTTTGTTCTGTGGAACACAAATGGAGATGTTTTGAAGAATGTCAGTGCTGCTCTTTTCCATACAATAAAAGTGGGTGGGGACTGGAGATGTCAAGTTCAAAAAAGGTCAAAGAGCACTATTAAAGATAGTCCATACAACTCATTGAATGTATATTTCAAGTCCTTTAAATTTTGTGATAGCTTTGTTTAGAACAGGCCAAAAATGTAGTTGTTGTTCATGGAAAATTTAGCTTGACCACTAATTTCCACCACGAAATGGGAAACTTTTATAACACAATTCCTGATTTTTTTCTAGCTTTTTTCTCAGAGTCGTGAAAAATTGAAAGGAATTGAGAAAAACAAAACACAAAACCTTGCAATTCAGAGAAACTTAGATTTTTCCTTTGTCTCAATTCTCATAATTTCGTCTAAATTCTATATAAACTTTTTTCTTGCATTTGTGAGTTTACGTGTCCCAATTCTAGATTAGTCTCACAATTATGAGAAGTCCAAAGAAAAGGTTTCCTTTTGTAACCTTTGGTGAAAACAAGCCTGTCACAGTTCTTACAATTCATACTTTTTTGTTCATGCAATTGCGAGATTTCTTGCAATCCTGCGGAGTTTATATCTTGCAATTCTGAGAAAAAAGTCTGAATTATAAAATAAAATGTACATTTAATTTAATTTCATTTTATTTAATAAATTATAATGAAATAAGCTTCCAAAATGTTCCCGTTCATTGTATAGAAAAGAGAAGCTTGAAGCAAGCATGCATGGTCATCTAGTGTACTATATTTTTCTGAAAGAGCTGAAAATAAATGTCTTTATGTTGTGTTTTGACAGGTAATGTTCACAGGAGACAATATACCTGTCCATCCCCATGTTTATAGCAATGGCCACATCTGCCTGTCCATCTTAACGGAGGACTGGTCACCAGCTCTTTCGGTGCAGTCTGTTTGTCTTAGCATTATTAGCATGCTGTCTAGCTGCAAAGAGAAAGTAAGTGTCTCACGCAACAATGCAGTGGTTTCCTTGATATGTTCTGATATCTGTTTTGTAATTTAGTGATTGCATCTCTTTGGATTTGAAAGTTATAGTGCGGACCAATATGTAAAGAAAGCACATTTAGGTTCTAATATGGGACATATTAGACAGATACGTTTGTTCATTAGTTATAGCAGTAAGACATTAACTGCCACATCTGCTGTCTCTTTAAATAAATGGCTTACTAATTATAGTCCTTGCTTTAAGGTGTCTTAACGCTGATGTTTTATAATTGACAGTTTATACGAGCTTAGGGGCAGGAACAGAAAACAGAGTGGTCAGTCAAACCCTAAGCATTTATTTTCAGTTTACATAGAATTTACATTTAATACAAACTCACCAGCCTCTTTATTGGGTAGACCTGTACAAGTGCTCATTAATGCAAATATCTAATCAGCCAAGAACATGGCAGCAACTCAATGCATTTATGCATGTAGACATGGTCAATAAAATCTACTTAAGTTCAGACCGAGCATCAGAATGGGAAAGAAGAGTGATTTAAGTGACTTTGAAAATGACATAGATGTTGGTGCCACACGGGGTGGTCTGAGAATTTCAGAAACTGCTGATGTACTGGGATTTTCACGCATAATCATCTAGGGTTTACAGAGAATGTTCTGAAAAACATATGTGGGTGAAAAAACGCCTTGTTGATGTCAGAGGAGAATGCCCAGACTGATTTGAGTTGATAGAAAGGAAACAATAACTCAAATAACCACTTGTTTCAACCGAGGTATGCAGAAGAGAACTTCTCAACGCACAACATGTCAAACAAAAGGCTACAGCAGCAGAACACCATAGAAGATTGGAAAAAGGTTGCTTGGGCTGATGAGTCTTGATTTCTGCTGTGACATTTGGATGGCAGGGTCAGAATTTGACATAAACAACATAAAACCATGGATCCATCCTGCTTTGTAATAGTGGTTCAGGCTTGTGGTGATGTAATGGTGTGGGGGATATTTTCTTGTTGCACTTAGTACCAACTGGACATCATTTAAACACCACAGCCTACTTGTACTGTTCTAACTGACCATGCCCATTCCTTTGTTCAATTTTCTCTTTATTTATAAAGCACATATAAATACAACACATGTTGACCACAGTGCTTTACATGAAATAATGCTAATAACAATGAAATCCCTTTAAAATGATATATCATAACAGCACACAAATACAAATAAAACCTCAGATTGAGTGAGGTAATTGGTAAAAAACAATTTCACCACTAAAACCGCACTCATGTATGCTCAAACGCCACAGTAAAAATTGTTTTTCAATGTCGCTTAAACTCTCTAAGATTGAAGCACTGCCGGATAGAATGAAGTAGACGTTTCCACAGTTTAGGCGCTGCGGCTGCAAAGGAGCGGTCTCCTCTCATTTTTCGTTACGTCCAGAACTCAATGACTGAGAATGTAAAATTCTCTTTTATTTTTAACCTGGATCAGATCACCTATTTATGATGGAGCTGTATCATGTAAGGCTTAAAAACAAATAATATTGTAAAATCAATCCTATAAGAAACCGGCAGCCAGTGTAGCTCTCTTAAAGCAGGAGTGATATGCTCATTTTTCCAAGTACCTGTCAAAAGTCTTAAAAACCTTAATCTCCCCAAAACATTCCACCAATCTTTCTACAGCAATGGAGGCAGTAGGCTTCAGAGGTAGATACAACTCCGTATCAAGGTCAAGGTCAAGGTTTCTTTATTTGTCACATAATAAATGATACAGGGTATAATCAGAAGTGAAATGTAAGTCAAATCATCTGCATAACTGAAATGACACACCATACTTACTCAAAATCTGACCTAATGGGAGCATATACAATGAAAAAATACTGGTGATAAAACAGACCCTTGTGGAATACCACAAGATAAAGGTACTGAGGTCGACATACATTCTCCCATCTGAACAGAGAAACTTTTTGAGGATAAGACTTAATCCAATTCAAGGCATTACCTCGAATACCTACACAAGTTTCTAAACGTGAGCTCAAAATCTGATGGTTGATTGTATCAAACGCCGCTGTAAGATCTAAAAGCAAAAGTAGAGTCAGTTAATCAGCCATAATATTGTCATAAAAAATACTCAATAATGCAGATTTGTTGCAATAATGTTGTTTTTTAAACCCCGACTGAAAGACTTATGACAGATTTTATGACCACAATGTACCCATCTTGTGATGGCTAATTCCAGTTGAATAAATACCAAACTGGTTTCTTGAACATAATGAGTTCACAATACTCAAATGGCCTCCACATGCAGGCACTAGACACCAATCCAATAGAGCACTTCTGGGATGTAGTGGAAGGGGAGATTTGCATCATGGACATGCAGCTGACAAATCTGCAGCAACTGCATGATGATATGATGCCAATATGGACCAAAATCTCTGAGAAATGTTTCCAGCACCTTGTCACAAAGAATTAAAGCAGATCTAAATGCAAAATAATGTCCAAGCCAGTACTAGCAGGTTGTTCCTAATAAATTGGCCAATGGATGTAAAAATACGCAGTGCTGGGTAGATTACTGACAAGTTGTAATCCGTTACTAATTACTGATTACATGATGAAAACTGTAGTTAGTAGCACAAATTAGGTTACTCTGTTTAAGTAATATATTCTGACTACTTTTTAGATTACTATTAGATTACTTTTTTATCTAAATTGTTTTAAACTTACCATTAAACATACCATATGATACAAAAAACAAAGAGAAAGAAAATATATTAATTTGTTTTTATTAACAGCATAAAATGCATTAATCATTACATTACACCAGGGCTTCGCAAACTATGCTTAATGTAAGAACTGCAGTGGGTTTGTGAGTTGATGGAAAATCGAATAATTAATTAAATCATAAAAAAAGTAAATTAAATGAAATACTTGAACACTAAAAATATAAATATTTTATTTGTTTACCTGAACGTCAATGTGACTATTAACTGATATCAGAGAACTGTAAACATGTGAATGTGTTGTTAATTTATTAAAATATTATCTAAACTATTTAATTTTAAGGAGTTTGCCTGGTAAAAACATTTGGGAATCACTGCATCAAAAAATGATTAATAATTTACGGCCACTGTGTGAATATGTATTCATGGGTTACACCTTATTTTAAGGTGTCATTTGTTACAGTGTAAGGATACATTTAAGTACTGAGTAATATTAATTAACTACAAGTACTTACTATATGGTTAGGGTTAGGATTAGTGTTTGGTTTAGGGTTACTTGCATGTTACAATTTATGCATAATTTGTTATTATAATAGTAAGTGCAATTTAACCTGTAACAAGGACACCTTAAAATAAAGTGTTACCTAATCATGTAATCCATAAAAAAGTAACTAATCTGATTGAGTATATTAAAATGTAATATACTCTAATTGCAAGTACTTAATTTTTGGAATCTGATTACGTAATCTAGACTACATGTAATCAGTTACTGCCCAGCCCTGAAAATATGTTTATTTTTATTTCTATTTATGAATTTATTTCTTTATATATTTTACAGAGGCGGCCTCCTGATAACTCCTTTTATGTACGGACGTGTAATAAAAATCCAAAGAAGACAAAATGGTGGTATCATGGTAAGAACTTATGTTTTACAAATGTCTAAAAAAAAACAATTTTAGTGGAAAGGCATTTAAAATCTGCATTTTTTTTCACAGATGATACCTGTTAATATGAACTGTCTAGAACTTCCAGAGGGAAGAAGTCCTACTGACCTATAAAAGCACTTTTTGAAATCATATGGTCTCTGAACTTTTACCTTGGACTCAAACTCAAGCATGGACTCAGACCACAAACATGGGAGATGATGTCGAATGTGTTAACGGTAGCCGGTTGGATGCATGTTTGGGAAAACTCAAAAAACAATCAAAGAATGGAAATACATTTTTAAAGAGGATGGAAATGGACCCGTCAAGGGTTGGTGTGGAAAAATGTAGATAAGTCTAGGACAAATAATTTTTAGTTTTTTTGTAGTGAGATTATTTCTAGATTGGACCATGCATTTTCCTGTTCATTTTTGTCATTGGTATGTTTTAAGATCCATGTGTCTTGTGCAATAACAAGGATAGGTGCATAGCAGGGCCAATAATGAGAAATCCAAATCATATTATAGAAATCCACCTGGAAACGATTGTAGTGTCCTTCATTTTTCTTTCTTTATATTCCTACTGAAATGACATGCACTGTGATGAAAGACCAGTTAATTCTGACAAAGATATGATGCACCTCTTCAGCAAGTTTCTGATGTTCCACTGTAAATAGCTTAAAGAAAGGTACTGTTTTATCTCAATTTCTGCTATCACTGCAAATGTTGGTGTCACTTAGGACTATAATTGGTCAATTTATGCATCAAACTAACCTTGACCATCCATGAACTCATATTTACTTCTACCAAGTCATTTGGGATGGAACCAGTGTTGTGTGTAGGTTTGCCATTAAAGCAGAACTATAGGTAACCCAGTATATTGAATGTTAGCAAGAAAGTTCTGTCTTGTGTTCTATCTTATTTGTAAACAATTTTCTTTATTTTTTATGAGGCGTAAGCTCAAATCTATTTTAAAATCTTCCATTTAAAAAAAAAATCACCTTTGTCACTTTTTTTTTTTGGTGCAAGTAATGAAAAAGTTGAAGAATGGCAGTATGTTCAAGAGTGTACGTCTTATTTAATATTGGGTACTTGATTTATTCTCTGTAACCTCAGATGGTTTGGAAGTTATTGTGGTTTATATATTCTCAAGATGTTGATTATCCTGGGCATATTTGCCTGGCTCAGGTAATTTTTTATGGACGAAAAAATCGCTAATTTTCCTAAATATTTTCCTTTTTATTATATTTCTCCTAAAGGACTGTTACATAGTTGAGGGGGAACAATGAAAGAAGAATAAAAAATGATGCATATGACTCCTAAAAGTGAAATGAATTAACCTGGCTGCATGGTCTACATGTAGATAGACAAATTATGTTATTGCAGAGCACATATTTGATCATGTTTAGATCTTGCACTTTTTCTTAAATTATTTGAATTATCCAAAAATGAGTGTTATTATGGTCAAAGATTATCCGGTAGTTTGGATTTAGTGTTTTCTGGGATTAAAAAAGAAAAACACTTTCTGTCCCCAACAACTGTATATGTTGATGTATGATATCTGATCAGTAATGTGAGATCTCGCACTGTTTATTAACTTCATACACTCCAAAGATGTATTTTTAGCCATCGATTCAGAAATATATTGAATATATATTCCAAACCTGGTTGGTTTTTCCTTTGTCTGTGGTACAGTGTACTTAGACTTCCAAGTGAATGTGTTGGTGTAGAAGAAAATGGAGATGGCAATGACTCTTCCCTCTGCACAGGATACTTTATTTTGTGTTACAAATGTAATTGTCCTTACTACTGAAAGAAATGTATGGAATTGACAACAGGGCTAAACTTGAATGCGTGTTTGCTGGCTGAAAAACAATATTGATTACTGTCCGCATTTCAAAAATTAAGTCAATAAGTGTACACCTCTTATATTTAAGTAGACATGGGTATCTAAAAGTTTTCTTTTTTTAAATGAAGGGTTCTATTTACACTGGTTTGCCAGTAGTAGGAGGTGATAGGAGTTATTGTTTTTATAACTCTTTCTTTTTTCTTTTTTTTTTGGGGGGTATGTACAAATTATCTAAGTTGTGCCTGTTGATTTAAATAATAAAAGAAACAGGTCTTGAGTGAGTCTTCTCATTAACACATTGCATAGCCACAGTTATCCACTTTAAGTAAAGCAATAAAACAGGTTAAGTAGAAATCATATTTCTAGTTATTTACAAAGTAATATTTTAGAATGCTTAATATGCTGTACTATTAATATAATTGACAACTAATGATAAAAATGCAGATTATACATTGAATGTATTTAAAATGATTTGTATGTCATGTTTATTATACTTACTAATGTATAAATTATAATGCATGTAAATTAAGTAATAAATATATTTGTGGTTATTTACAAAGTAATATTTTAGAATGCTTACTATTTGTAGTTATAAAGTAATATTTTAGAATGCTTAATATGATCTATTAAGTACTATTGTAGTCATTCATTGTATATTGTTGTCAATATTTTAGAATGCTTATTATCTATTAATATTTGTAGTTGTTTATAAAGTATTGTTTTGGAATGCTTAATATTATCTATTATTAATAATAGAATGCATATATATTATTTTATACATTAGATATATTTAATATTCAATGAATAGTATAAACTATATAAATGTTAATGTATGTATATATAGAGAGAGTATATTTATATATATATATATATATATAGAGAGAGAGAGAGTATATATATATATATATATTACCATATATATATATATATATATATATATAGAGAGAGAGAGAGAGAGAGAGAGTATGTATATATATATATATATATATATATGACCCTGTCTGTGAAATCCAGGCTAAAGTCTCAAAATCTAATTATGAGAAAACAAGCATCAAAGTTTGATTTCTACCATTAATTTCACTATAATTTCAATTTTGACATGACCTTACTCTGTCAATATTAATGATATAAAGGTTACATTTTCACAGAATTTTCTTTACCTTATGAAGGATTACTTTATGTAGAAAACAGTAAATCACAAAAAAAATGACTTTAGCTGGGATTTCACAGTTAGGGACACATATACATGTATATGTATATATGTGTGTGTGTGTGTGTGTGTGTAATGTATGTATATAGGTATGTATGTATATATATATATTGTATATTACATGCATTATACATATATGGATTACCAGAGTGTATACTCTGTAAATACATAATACAAATATGTGTTAAATACGTTTAAAAAAGCCATGTAGTAGCCAATGGGATTTGTATCAGGAAGCTGAACTGTACCATCTGTTCGACAGAGGAGGGGTGCACGCTTTTCGCCATCTTCCAGAAATTAAGTGCAAAATTGACAAAAACTGTATTAAATGTACATTTAAAACATAAAAATCACACAGCAGTGCTGCGCCGTCGTCCAAGTAGGCTATTTTTAGAAAAGCACATGTTGTTTATATGTTGGTTTGGTCCTGGTACCATCAGTTCTCTTTAGTGTTTGCCAATGTTGGAGGTGTAACTGGGGTCTGGCCCTGGACGAAGGTAAACTAATATTATTAAACGCGTTGTGATTTGAAATAGCGATGAATTCAGGACCGCACTAGAAACTGCGCTCTGTCGTTTGGTTGTTTGTTGGCAGCACAGGCAGCGTGTATCGATGAGATGTGAGGGGTATTTAGTCGTTCAGCCATGATGTCTGCACATTCCCAGCTGAGTTCAGACCGGTGGCCTGTGTGCTGGAGAGGAAGCTTGTGTTCCTAAACCCCGATTAGGGTTCGAGTTGAATCGAACGTTTAAAGGACTACAATAAATCCCAGCGTCGCGTTTTGATAATCTAAGAAAATGACAACATCAATGAGTGCATAGACATAGAGACAACTGGGAAGAGAGTGTGCTCACTTTTGAGAGTCAGGTTCACAAAGAAAGCTGTTTTCTCATCCACTGCACTAATAAACTCCATGATGGATCCTAGTGGTCAAATGTCACTCCATTGGCTTGATGCTGACTTGCTTCCAGTCCAACATTTGTTACACTGGGTGTAATGATTGATGTCATGCATTGCATTTTATGAAGTTTTATGTTACAAGAATTATGGAAATATCAGGTGATTTTAAAAGGGTGAGTGCCCATGGAAGTGATTAAAATCTTCACGATTATTGTGAAAGTCAAGGACGTTTTTATAATAAATGTATGTTTTTACTATAAAAAAACTGAAAAGTCATTGAATTTCTGTGGTCAGAATTAAGAAATTATGTTCTCAGTTGGCAAACACTGACATGGACATAACATTTTGAACATGAAAATATCAAATCCTTTTATTAAACAATTTCCGAATTGTCACCGGATTAAGAGCTGATAGAATATTCATCACATTGATTTATTTTAGTATTATTTGTGTAATATTATAGGATGTATTAATATTTATTTGAATTGGCTTGTATTTTCAGTTTACATATTCATTTTAGTTTTAGAATTTTTAAAATTATGTATTTTTAAGCATTTTTGTTAAAGTAAAATTATTTCAACTTTAAAACTTGTTTTATTTTGGTTGCCAAGTTTTTATGTTAAAGTTTTAGGTTTGTATTTTTACTTCAGCTTTATTTGGATAATGAAAACTATTATAAAAGTTTTAGTTTTGGGTTTAGTTAACAGCAGTAACAATACATATTAGTCATATTTTACTATGATTGTATCCATTTAAGTGGTTATTGAGTTTGAATACACCTACCTTATTGTTATGAAAGTAATGCTTTCTTTTGTGTTACACGTCACAAACAGTGTTTGTTTGTTTTTTACTTCTGTTTAGATAATACTGATATGACATTCTGCCAACAATAGCCAATATGTTATTATTGTCTGACAAAGTGTTGAGTCAAACTTTGAGTAAAAAAAAAAAAGATACAGCCTTGTCTGTTTTAAAAATAATGTGCAGCTTGGCTTATCCATGCCTTGGCCATGTCTGTCCTCTAATGCACTGGAAAATACATTTTGCATGTTGTTTGCAATCCTACAGCCTAAATAGTTGATGTTGAGAAAGATTGTTTCATGTTAAGTCATGTTGTTTTAACAGTGATAGAGCATGGCTCAAGTGAAAGTGCAGACATCAGCCCCCTTGTCTGGACCTGGCCTGACTGCCGTTGCGCCCGCTGTGGCCATGCCCAGCCCAGGAGCTCTGGGTCTGCAGCCCACCATCAATGGCACAGTGCCAGCCACAACGCCCACCTGCCCCAGCCCTGCCTCTGGCTTTGTGGACTCCACTGTACCAGCCAGCCCATCAGGTACACTGTGTGGACATGCAAGTCTGATGCCTTTGCAGTGTAGTTTATAGTAACTGGTAATGCTCGTTTTAACCGCTAACACAAGCTGCCGTGGATGTCCTGTGTCCATTAAAGCCAGCTGCGAAACCGTTTCAGTTACCAAGCAAAATTTGTTTGGGAAAAACAAAGAAAAACAGCGTATGTTGTATTATCAGAGGGATTCTGTTTTTCACTTAATCTAAACAAATTAAATTGAATAAACCAGTGTAATGTAAACATTATAATATACATCAGTCATAATGGTTAACGTTTATTAGTCATTTCGGTGGAATGACGTTGTTTTAGGTAGATTTTTTTATATGATTAAATGACAGAATGAACAATTACAGTGGGCCCAAAGCATTTGTACCATTAAAAATGTTTAAATGTGATTTGTTAGACAGAAAAATATGAAACCAGGTGCCATTGTTTTAAAAATAAACAGCACAAACACACTTTTCAAGCAAAGCATTTGACAAAAAGATGTTGTTTGGTTTTAAATGGAAACATACACTTGCATCAAAAGTTTGTGGTTCTTAAATGTTTTATATAAGAAGTCTCTTAAGCTTACTTAGTTTTTTTTATTTGATCAAAATACTGTAGAAAACAGTAATACATTAAAACATATTATACATTTTGTTTAAAATAACAGTTTTCTGTTAATATATTTGAACATGCCATTTATTCCTGTGATGGCACAGCTGAATTTTCAGCATCATTACTACAGTCTTCAGTGTCACATGATCCTTCAGAAATCATTCTAATATGCTGATTTGCTGGTCAAGAAATATTTATTTTATTTGATCAATGTTAAAAAGGATTGTTTAATATTTTTTGTGGAAACTGAGAGAGATTTTTCAGGATTCTTTGATTCGAATGTTCAAAGAACACGATTTATTTTAAATTAAATATTTTGTAACATTATAAAAGTCTTTACTGTCAAAGAATAGTTCACCCAATAATAAAGATTTTCATCATTTACTCACCCTCCCCTTGTTCCAAACCAATATGAGTTTATTTCCACTGTTCAACACAAAATATAATATTTTGAAGAATGTTGGTGGCAACCAAACAGTTGACGTTACCGTTGACCTTTTTTTCGTCATGCTATGGAAGTCAGCGGCTACCATTAACTGGTTAAACGACATTCTTCAGACTATCTTACTTTATGCTCAACAGAAGAATATTACTCATACAGGTTTGGTACTTAAGTAAATGCTGACAGAATTGAATGCATCTTTGTGGAATGAAAGTTTTAATTTCTTGAAAAACACGTAAATCTTACTAACTCTAAACTTTTGTACATTTGAGTAAGCTGTTTTGGATTCATATCTATAATACAGTGAAAAACCTGACGTGCATTTGTTCATTCTTGCGTGTGTTTAAGCTGTGTCTCTTTCTGACAGGCCCTCCTCAAGAAGACATGGCAAACCCTAAAGAGAAAACTCCCATGTGTTTGGTGAATGAGTTAGCCCGTTTCAACAGGATTCAACCTCAATACAAGTTGCTGAGTGAGAATGGGCCAGCACATGCTAAGGTATTGTTAATGAAGAACTGTGACAAAGGCTGTTGTAGTTTCTTGAGCTAATGGAAAAATACATCCTAGATATAACTTAATGAAACATTCTGAAAGAAATACCAGTGCTTACAAGGCAACAAAGAGTACAACTTTTTGTGAGCTTAGACTCGCTAACTGACCTGCTGCATGAGCAATGCATTGCTCTTGTCATGAAACTGAGCGCACAATAATTAACATATAGGGTAAATGTGGTTATAAATGGTTAAATAAATGCAAGAAAGATAAAGTATGTTCAATCACATTTAGGGTTGGGTACTGTTCACATTTGAACTGGTACGGTACCGGTATTGTTACCTGAAATTCGGTACCGGTACCTTTTTTCGGTACTTTACTCGGTGTAATAACAAAAACATTTATTTCAGTGAAAAACTAAATTCCAAACTCTCAATTTCAACATTTTTAACAATAGGGCCCTTCAATTGTTTTATTTTTTTTGATAATCAAATGAAGGCATGAAACATTTATTTATTTTTAATCAAATGAAAATTAAATCCTTTATTTTTTGGCAAACTAACAGAGGTTTACTGTTAAAATTAATACGTGGTAGAAACATTGTCAATATTCCTTTAAAAAGGTTTTATAATAATTGCATCTTTTCTAAAAATTAAGTGGTTAATGTGGTTGTAATAATAATTTTTTATCATATTTTTTTTATTTTATTAAATTTGTCAATAAATGGAATATATAAAGATGTACATTATACTATACGAAAGTAATACAAGTTTAATATATTTCTGTTACATGTTGAACCGCACTTTTATTTTGACAGGTTGCTGTGACGTTTCTGTGTGTACATTATGATATGATGTTAGTTTTCTAAAATGAAACTGTAAATTATCATGAAGTGACTCTCACAGCCTTTAAGTTCATGTGTTCATGTTGTCATGTAGTGAGATGCAGAGGCCGAAAATCACCGCAAGTTCACGTGTGCTTCAGTATTTATGTGGTAAACAAATCCACGTCTCCGCCATCCATACATACCAGGTTAACGGAACATGCAGGATTCATATTTAAACCATCTTTTTGCGTCTTAATATTCACATAAACTAGTTCATATCGTGATTCCAATTAAGTGACAGTCCTTCTTTTATTCATCAAAACTGCGTCGAGTAAATTCCGTTTTTATGAATGGACTCTTGTTTTCGTGGAAGCCATATGAAATTTAAGCACACTTCAGAACGTTTCGGTTTGCCATCAGGACTCGATGATGCAATCGATCCACCGAGCACGGCCCCTCCCCAGGGGCGCGGGAACAGGGGGTGCTGAGGGTGCTGCAGCACCCCCTGTTTTTTTCTGTGGGCAACTGTAAACTGTTGTGAATAAAAAAAAATAAATAGGCTAAATTTGTTATAATAAAGATTCATTTAAACATTTCTATGGTTGCTCCGATGTTTATAACATTTAGTATACATTGACTATTTTGCTATCTATTTCTATGTGATCTTCGACATATTTACCATTTGCCCATTAATTTAACAGTTGTAAGAATTAAAGTTATCAAAGTTATTAAACTGATGCAGGGCTATTTGATGCGCGCGTTGCGCACATCCTGCCAAATCACGCACGCAGCACTGCCAATGCTTGCTTTTATGTTTGTGAATGTTATGTTTGTGTTGTGGGATCTGTAGGTTGTGGCTTAAAAGCGGAACATGGAAATATCATGGATGTACTGGAAGAAAAAAAAAACTTTTTTTTTTTGTTCTCAGCGATATGAGTCTTTCCCTTCTCCCAAAACAGCTTATAGCTACCTATTAAAATAGTTCAGTTTTGTATGTAATGGCAAAGTGATTAGACTATGTTTCGGTTTTTTTTTCTTCATAAAGTTAATTTAGAAAAACCTTGGGAGCATTTTTGTTTGTTAAATGTTTTTTTTTTTCTTTTAAGCAACGACCAAGCGGCCAGCATCAGAGTTGATCGCCTATGTTTGATTAATTTATAAATTAGCCTTAAAATAAGCCTTATCAAATCATCACGACTTGACTAAAATAAAATCGATAGATAGGCCTATAAACAGTTCAGGCATATCACAGTGTTAGTTTAAATGTTTAACCTATATAAATGTGCAATATCCAACAGTTTGTGTGGAGAGTGGAAGCTGAAGCGAGCTTTACAGGACATGGAGGCTTTTTTTCTTACAGTAAAAACAACTTAAAATACGCCGTGTGATTTTTTCTCTCATAAAGGTAAGAGTAATATATCATTTGGAACTGTAAAGGGTCTACTTTTATTTGTGTGCATTCACAATATCAACACTGTGCTTTTATAAAATATGATAAATATATCTATAGATAGCTTTAAAATACTACTTTAAAACGAAATAATTCAAAGCAAATCAAAAACTCTTCATTAGCCTATGTAATCCGTTAAGATGCATATATTTCTCTCTGCGCGTCCAATGAGGAGATGGCGAGTCATTTTTCCCCGTCACCTCACCATCTAAAATATAAAAATAAGGGAAAGCCTAAGGGGCCGCTCACATATCACGTCTTTTGCGCGCTCAAGTTCGTTATTTCAAATGTAGACGCGCTCATAATGGAAGCGACGCGCTCGTTTTTTCCAGGCGCGTCCGCGCCGCATCGAGATAAAAACATCTCAACTTTTCAGAATGCCGCAAGCGCACCGCAGGTCATGTGACGAAAATTTCCTTCTTGTAACGGAGAGCGCAGCTGATGGTTGCTTAGCAGCGACAAACGCCCGAACGCTTTGGAAAAAAGGAGAAAGCAGTGCGCCTAGCGTTTTCCACGCGTTTTTAGGCGCGATATGTGAACGTCCCCTAAAACAGGCCCGATTATAATTTGCGTTTTATTTTATAATTGTATTCAAAAATAAAAAAAATGTATGTAAATCTTTGTCCTTGAAATTTAAAGGATTTGCTGCAATGCAATTTTGTCTGACTGATAGCCTATGTGAATTATTTATTGGCCTATCTTTTTAATCCATGCAGCAAATGCTTTAAAAACAGCTTTAAAATTACTTTATTGCATTCCAGATGTTTTTAAAATAACTTTTCACTATACATTTTAAGGGTTTTTAAGCTTGAATGTAGCTTGAATGTAAAACATTGTTATGAATTCATTGTAGCCTATTCCCATTTGTAAAATAGCTAATTGTTGTCTAACACGATCTCATGAAAGTGCGTAGGCTATAGCACGATTTTCTGTTTCTATTTGGCGTAATATTTATACGCAGAAATTGACTAACCCCCCCCTCCACAGCACCACCTACATAAAACACTTTCCCGCGCCCCTGCCCCTCCCCCAACACTATAAGACGTGTGTTCTACTTGAAGCAGCACTGCAGACCGATCGGCATGTGACATCAAAGTACAGTGAGAGCTACAGAGAGCAGACGCTCCTGATGCTTTCGAATCGCTCTCGCTGTACTTTGTTGTCATACACTGATTGTTCTGCAGCGCTGCTTCAAGTAGAACACACCTAATAACTAGAGCGCATTAGAATCAGAGATTACTACAGCTTACAATTTGCTAGCTATGACTTCGTCACTTAAATGCATAATACCTGGTTGCGATCATTTATAAAACAGCTTGGTCTCCTTATTAAATAAGCTGCTAGAGGACGACAGTTGAGAGAAATTGCAGCTTTCCTGCGAGTGGGCGTGGTTTCAGTGCCGCCAGTGGACACTCCCCCAGCATTTGAGAGCAGAGAATGCTGCTTATTTTTGAAAGATTTTGATACCTTACTTCAGTGATACTCAAATCTGGCTATCCTGCAGAGTTTAGCTCTAACCCTAATCAAACACACCTGAGCATGCTAATCAATATCTTCAGGATCATTATAAAATCACAGGTAGGTGAGTTTGATCAGGGTTAGAGCTAAACTCTGCAGGATAGTGGATCTCGCGAGCCAGACTTGAGTATCACTGCCTTACTTTATGTACTTAGCGTTTTTTTTATTATTCAAATTTGACTGGTTGGTTAATAACACATTTTTTTATGGTGTGACAAACTCAGATCACACATTTAATATTGACTTTACAAGGTTCACAAAGAGACAAAATTAGACTGCATATATTACATTTAATGTAATTTATTAATATAAATATTTAAAAAGGTAGTTTAAGGAATATTTATAATATTAGTTTTGAAAGCACTCAAATCTTGTCAATCAAGACAGTCTCTTAGTTGACCATTTTAGATCTTCTTGGTCTATTGCTGCCAAAAGCCTAAATTACAAAAGTGAAGTGAATTGGTGGGTTTTTGTGAAATGTGAGCCAAAATCATCACAATTAAAAGAACCAAAGACTTAAACTGCTTCAGTCTGTGTGCATTGAATTTATTTAATACATGAGTTTCACAATTTGAGTTGAATTACTGAAATAAATGAACTTTTCCACAACATTCTAATTTATTGAGATGCACCTGTACATATAATATTGATTTGAGCTGAAGTTATTTTCTTATAGAAAACTTTGACTTTGTTATAGTCTAGAAAGCAATAAGCTTAGCTGTCCTGCTTGATTGTGTTTGCAGATCTTCACAGTGCAGCTGTACTTGGGGAACCAGGTTTGGGAGTCAGAAGGCAGCAGCATCAAAAAAGCTCAGCACTCTGCAGCTACCATGGCCTTGACAGAGAGCGTTCTCCCCCGGCCTCCTCCCCGGTCACCTAAAGATGACAACAACAGCAACCCAGGTACCAACGTGGCACAGGGACATACTATAAAGAGGAGTAATATGCTGTAAAATACAGCAGCTTCATTCAACAGGGGTCCAGGGTGATATTATAGGTCAACCAACTGAAACCACTATGGTCCGGTTTCACAGACAGGGCTTAAACTAAGCCAGGATTAGGCCATTGTTCAATTAGGACATTTAAGTACTGTAATTTTTATAAACGTGTCATTACTGGTGTGCATCTTGATGCAAAACCAAGGCACTGACATGTTTTAGGATTAATCCGTACACGTTTCTATCAGTTGAAACAGCTCAGACTTACATTTTAGTTTGGAAGTAGGCTTAAGCCTTGTTTGTGAAACAGGGGGTATAAATATTGAACACAATATAATGAATTGAATAAAATATTAAATTAAATTAATAAAAATTAGCTGAATCAGTAGCCAGTACAGGACCAAAAAGTACAAACATTATAGCCTAATTATAATTATAAACAGAATTCTTCAAATAAAAGTTAGTTAGCATAAATCAGCACAATAGTCTGATCAATCGGAGTCAGACTGCTCCAGGTTTAAAGACACTTCTCATTAGGCCTGTCACGATAAATTTGTTGTTGTGCAATATATTGCACCTGAAATAATTGTGATAAACGATTTTGTCATTTTAAGACCATTTTATTCCACTTAATATATAATCATAATATAACAGCATGATATTGCAAGAAGGCCTAGAAACTTTAAAATTAAAACAAACTTTTAATTCGTAAGTATATTTAGACATTAAGTATTAAAAAATATATTAGAGACCTTAAACTTGAAACTTAAACTTAAAACTTGAGTAAATAGTAAAAAAAAAAAAAACATTTTAGAGTGCTGTCAAATGATTAGTTGCATCCAAAATAAACGTTTTTGTTTACATAATATATGTGTATACTGTGTGTATTTATTATGTACAGTATCTCACAAAAGTGAGTACACCCCTCACATTTTTGTAAATATTTTATTATATCTTTTCATGTGACAACACTGAAGAAATGACACTTTGCTACAATGTAAAGTAGTGAGTGTACAGCTTGTATAACAGTGTAAATTTGCTGTCCCCTCAACATAACTCAACACACAGCCATTAATGTCTACACCCCTAAGTGAAAATGTCCAAATTGGGCTCACAGTGTCAATATATTGTGTGGCCACCATTATAAAAAATATATAACTCCACATAAAAAAAAATGTGAGGTACTGTATAGATAAATACAAACGCATGCTTGCATAAATTTAATAATTTTTTTTATATAATAATATAAATATATACATTTACATACATGTAAATATTTAAAAAATATACTGTATGTGTGTGTATTTATAAATATACAGAACAAATATACACAGTACACATACATATATTATGTAAATAATAACTTTTATTTTGGATGCGATTAATTCCGATTAATTGCTTGACAGCACTTGTTTTCTAACAAAAATTGCAAAGCAACAAGTAGAAAAAATAAGATGGAGATTTTTACATTTATGCATTTGACACACTTTCATCCAAAGTGACTTACAATGAGGAACCAATCAATTTGTGAGAGATCACTCAATGTAGGGGTGGGCAATATGACCAAAATTGTATATCACGATATGACAAATTTGATATCAAGATAACAATATATATCACGATATAGTGATTTTTTTTAAATGTTTTTTTTACTATATTAAAATCTTTGATACCATATCATTTTCATAATCCTTGTCACAATGTCAATATCAAACCTAAAAAGAGAGAGAGAAAAAAACTCAACCTCACTGAAGATAAATAAACAGTCAGTGATGAAATAAGGATAATACATTAATTGCAAGCAATAGGACAAAAAACTACAATAAATAAGAAACGCTACATACATTGTGTAAATTAATTAGTCTTCACTGTGTTAATTATATTTACATATCTATGATATAATTAACACGTGTATTATGTATAGATTCTATATATATAAATATATCATTATTATTGTTATTTTTTATTTATTCTCATTAAAGTTACAAAAGTGATTTAGTCAAGAGCAGTGAGAGATTTTGTAGCGGTGTGTTATGATTAACATGAACGAATATTGGAACGCTTCCCCTTTAAGAACGAAGTCTGGATCCAATATAGCTAAGTTACTGTTACATATGCATTTTTCTTTTTGCCATTTACTCTTTCTTAAGACCTAAATCGCTGTGTTTGAGGATACTTGCAAAGATGGGGATTCTGATGCATATAAGTGTGTTTATGTAATTGTTCAAAGTCGGCAAAAAAGAAAAAGCGTGCTCCTCTCACACAGAAAGAGACGGCGCATGCATAGGTCTGTTGTTTCTGTTTCAACGGCTTAAAATCAGTTGTTTTAAAACTGCAGTGCTTAAAAACGCGTGAGCATGCTAAAGATGTCGTCCCTCGTTTAGGAACGAGCTCCTCGTTTTGTCCTGGCTGGTCGCTCTACACCTGCTTCTGTCTCCCGTTCACGCCCCATGGTGGGCGGCGTATAAAGATCGCAGTCACTCAAATGATAAAAAGGTATTACCTTAAACCATGTATTTTGCGACACCACGAAATAAACGATAGAACATAATATGAAACGATAGATGTTTTATTTTGTCCATCCGATATATATTGTCATATCGCACAGCCCTAACTCAATGTATGCAAAGAAAGGGGTAAAAACTGAAAAAAGGGTCAAAAACTGGAAATTAATGCTAAAAATTATGGAAACTGAAAAGAAAATACAATATATTTTTTAATTTCTGTCTAAAATCTGAAAACTTGACGTGTACTGGCAAGTAAAGGTATTTGGTTAAAGCTATAGGGTCTGTTTTTGTAAAGTAAGTTAAATTAATAATATTTCCCTTCAACCTGTTATAAAAATATAATACTGCATTGTCCCCTGTATTGTCCCGCATAACCGGTAATATAACAAGCTTATAAGCAAGCTTAATTGTTATAAGATAGTTTTACATTATATGCAAAACCAATACATTTTCTTCTAAGTAAAATACTCCCTCACCTTGCTCGTCTTCTGAGTGGACAGATCTCTGAACCTGCAGTGAATGACAGCAGTAACATTCAGTTAACTAGTTGACTAGTCTTGCACATCGCTAATTTTATTATTCTTTAATCAGAAAATCATACATTCAACGGGGGTCCAGGGTGGCATTGCAAGTCAGCCAATTACAGTTTGATCATTTGTTTGCACTTATTTTTGTGAAGAAAAGTTTAGGCACTATAAATATTATAGCCAAATGAAGGATGCTAAAATGTTTTTCATTTTATAAAATATATGATCCATCTATTTCCTTTTTGCAGGCAGCATCACTCCTACAGTGGAGTTGAATGGCTTGGCCATGAAGCGAGGGGAGCCAGCTATCTACAGACCCATGGACCCCAAACCCATTCCCAACTACAGAGCCAATTACAACTTTAGAGGAATGTTCAACCAGAGGTATGTCCTTCAGCCTGTGCATATGTGATTTTTCTTAGGACTTCAATGTCTCTAAAGTGCTGAAAGTTTCAGTGCTGAAATTTGATATAAGGTTTCTTTAAAATTCCTACCTGGAACTGTTATTATTGTGAGTGAATGTTATAATTCTAGTATGGTTCTGGTCTATGCATTATTTGCCTTTGCTGCCACATTGTGGTGTCACACTGGTGTTATATCAAACATTACAATTTACGTGAACTCATATTGGATGTCTGATTTTAGAGATTGACTACTGTATTCAATATTTTAATAATGCTTGGTCTGTGATTTCGTACTAAGATTTGATTGTTGGCCAAGAGGACAAGTAATGGGAACATAAAAAGAAGTTCTGATCATTACCTTTAGGTGGCACTGTTGCCCTATTTTGTTCTCAGCCCTTATGACTTCAGACTTTTGCTTCACTAAGCCGTAGTTTACACTGGATGGATATCGAAAGCCAACCCAGCACACTAACATAAACCTAAAAGTGAACACAACTGCTCTTAATACGAAATATTGAAAAGGATTAATATTGCCATGTGTTTGGATGATGCTATGATGTGCTCAGATCCCACAGCTTTCTTTTGTAAAAACTGACTTGTCTTCGTAGTTTTTGAGTGTTTTACATTATACAGTATGATTTGAATTTTGATGGTTTCGTGTTCTTGACAGCCAGTAATTCATAGCACACATTGTGGTCACAATGGATTGCAAGTCAACTTGTGTTTAATGTAGCCTGGGTTGTATTTTGTGGTACCTTGCAAAGTTTTGCTCATGGTTTTTGAAGCTGAAGGCATGTCACATGACCTGTCCACGTTAGCATCTGTCCCATTGGAATTGTGCTGCAAAATATCCAATTCAAATTCCTATTTTTCGTATGTCTAGCATTTGAGGGCACATTTAGCTCAGAATCTACAACGTCTAATTTTGCAAACTTGATGAAAAGAAACACGCCAACACTGGCATGTTCATCAGCTAAAAGGAATGAACGGCGAGGAAGCAACGTTGAAGCTAATCGGAAAAGTACACTACATTACAAGAAGCACATTACACCTTAATCCTGTTGTCATTTGAAGCTTATATTTAGACATTTGCTCTCGATTGAATCTCAATGGACACTGTGAGAACAAATACAAGGTGAGAAACCTGAGTCTTGTAATGCTAAGATCTCAACCTGATATCAAAAAGAGTTAAAGGGCCTGCGTGTAGTGATTTTATGGGGAAAAAAAGTATATATTTTTTTCTGCTGCACATCTAGAATTTCTATGATGTAGTCTTTGAAATAGTAATACAACAAGGAGCCAAAATAAATCTGATCCTTTGTGCGATTACATCATTTTGGTGCGGAGCCTGGCCAGAGATCACAGTAGGGGACTGTTGTAGATATTAAGGGTGTTGCATATGAATTATAGCCTGCTCTTAAGTCTTTTGCACTCTCCACTTTCAACACCGATCTTCTCAGAGGTGTTACAGGCCTCACATAATTTAAACATGGAGTCGCTTAATTACAGCCTTCTGATTTATGGTTTTATTAAAATATCGATGGTGTGTCTGTACCGTTCATTATGGAGAAGAATAATGGCATGGCTGCAGTGAACTGAGGGATTATGAGATTGAGAGCAATGACAGAATATGTATACTTTAATCAGAAATGGTATTGATTAGCAAAAATATATTTTGATTTATGCAGTGGTAATTAAAGAGATCATATCAAGAGGAAATATTTTAAGATGCAGTATATTCTGAGTTCTGAAATCAGAGGAAGCTTGATATGTTCTTCTGTAGACAGATTAATATATTTGAATACAACATAACTTGACAAGCCGGTTGTGTATTGCCACCGGCGGTAGTGCACGTGACGTCACACACTCTATAACAAGCATAATACAAAGTTTTGTAAACAAGCGTAATAATAGTAACAGTTGCAAATTGTTTTATTTAGACTATAAATCTATGCTAATTCACAAATTACCTCAAACGCCAACGTTTCCTTTAGATTGGCAAATTTGAGCGCAGGAAAATACAGTTTATTCTGCATTCAGCATATTTATTTTGTGATGAGCGATGGACCTTGTTGGGAAACCAAATACTACATCACCGATCTGGAATCATTTCCATTCATGTCACCCATCTGTGTTTTTACAAGTCTTCAAGTTCATGTGATCGCAAACGCCCGGCTGGTCCGGTGTGTATTGATTAGGCTTTCTCCAAACTAGCCAAATACAAACGAGACAGCGGTAAATGGAAGATGTTAACAAGAAATGTGGCAACATACGCCGCAATTCCTATTCCACAGAGAGCGCGTGCAGCAGACGAGGAGTTATCGCAGTCGCTTGCTTGGTGGCGGAACAGTGAACCGCGTCTAAACCGGACGCCACGTCGCAACACAAAAGGTTGAGTCTGTCTACAGGACATTTGAACTTTGTGTCAGTACATCATAAATAGGACAAGGCAGTTAACTGTGATGGATTTGTCGTGTTGTATCGCGCATCTGGTTTAGACGGCATCACTGATTGTAATGGGTTTTGGTTGCGCAGCTCGTGTGAGATAGACAGGGTCACAGGGTGCTTTTAACTTTCTTATTTAAGGCTACTTTCGTATTTAAATGTATTTATTTTAGTGTTTTGCAGGCTGTGTTCACTGACATAAGTGCTAAAATAAACACGCACGTTTGCTATAGATGATTGAGCCTCATTTTTTTTTTTTTGGCGTCTCAGAATTGTATATAGATATCACAACACCGCATCACTGGCAGTATTTGGTCCACTACCACCGAGGTGGTAAAAATCTGCTACCATCACAGCCCTAATATTAATCAAATATATTCTTATACATTAAGAAAATGCTTTTCCCCTTTCAGTAAGTGCATTTATAATCACTTTAAAAGTTTAGTTTTAGTAATAATGTGTCTTTTTTTTTAAATGTCATGTAAATGCTCCATTCCAACTTAAATCGTACTGGTCTTTTTTATTTAATTTTTTTGCATATTCGGACTAACAGGCTTAGATAATGTTGTAGTTTGGCTTTGTGTTGCATATGTACATGTGTCATATGCTCTACAATATAAAAGTTTGTGGTTGGTTTTCATGTTTTTAAAAGAAGTCCCTTATGCTCACCGTGCCTGAATTTATTACAGAATTAATAAATAAATTAAATTATACAGAATTAACCACATTTTTCCATGAGTTAAATATATTAAGTGTCTACAATATATAAATATATTGTAGAAACAATGTTCTGTAAAGCTGCATTGCAACAATTGTATCGTAAAAAGCGCTATAAAATTAATCTTGAATTTAATTTAATTTGTTTGATCAAAAAGACAGTAAAGCAGTAATATTGTAAACAAATATAATTACAATTAAAAATACCTGTATTCTGTTTTAATATATTTTAAATCATTCTGATATGCTGATTTGGTGCTTAAGAAACTGTTTTATTATTAATGTTGAAAACAGTTGTGCTGCTTAATATTTTTGTGAAAATCATAGACCCCCCCCAGGATTCTTCTTTGATCAAAAGAAAATGCAAAATAACACAATTTATTTGAAATAGAAATACTTTGTTATATTAGAAATGTCTTTAACTTCACTTCCAATCAATTTAATGCATCTATGCTGGATACAATAAATAAATTCTTAACCTTTCAAAAATGTGGGGTCAGTAAATTTTTATTTTGTGTATACTTGGATTTGGAGTTGAAGATTGTAGCTTGGTTGTGATGTAAACAAATGCACATACTCTCTTTACAGTCCTGGCTAACTGACTTTAATCTGGATCAGCTCACTGTTAATGTCCTCTCTCAGTCCATTGAGACTGCAGTGATGCACAAAAGCATCCTTTCTGAGAATCAAATGATGTACCCAAGAGTTGTAACTCCTCATTATCCCAGCTTATTTAGACTAAAGACCAAATCTGGACTCCCATCCTGTCTTAGCTTATCCAATCACGTGTGGATCTTAGTGGGAACTGAGCTGCAGTCAGGTAGCATCACACAATTACCTCATTTATCCAGGCCTTTGCTCTTTGTGACTAACATCAGGCTTTGTGTTCCTAACAACATCTTCTTTGGGGAGCGCCTGCATTCTTTTAGAGTCGAAATTTGAATGGGACTTTTCCGGGACGACCTCACCTTCTTTCATTTGGGCATGACAGTTACATTGTGTCTGTGTTTAACTGTAGCGATAATGAGGATAATTGCTGTCGAGCCTCTCCAGTGATATTTCCGAGTCTGATATTGAGCTGTGGCTGAAAAGACTGGAGGCTCAGAGGAAGAGCATTTTCTAGGCGAGCCGGTGTAGTGGAGGTGGAAATGCATTACTGTCTAGGCCAAATCGGCACCTTGGCTTGTTTTGATTGCAATAAAGATAACGTGGCTCTGGGGTACGGTTGGATCAATACCAGATTTTTCCGTCATTCTGATATCTCCGTATCCATAGTAAATACAAACCTCCATACAAACAGACTATAGGTAGTCCATTAAATATGCATGCTAGATTTGCATATCAAATAACCAACAAGAATATTTACTAAACTGGTTGGCTTATCAGCTATCTATCTACAAGTCAGGTCAATGCTATCTCATGACCAATTAATTCGTATTTTATGAGTTGGCTAGTTTGTATGAATTTCTGTGAGGGGTAGGTTTAGGGGCAGGTTTAGGGGTGGTCTTTCGTAGGATTTCCTACGAATTTGCCACCTCGTAAATACATGTGATTTTTCACAAAATATACAAATTCATACAAACCAGGTCGAATTTGCATGAGTTGTGTCTGTGAGATGAGTTTTTTCAGGCAGGGATGAACAATTATCCCTTGATAGTGTATAATATTTATAAAAAATATTATCGGAAGGTTTGTGTCTGAGCGTATTTTCAAATTGCATTTCCAAATTGGGAAATTCTCCAAATATTCCACACTATAAAATATTGTAACTGAGCTAGAAAATATGGACTATTAACTTGCTTTACTGAAATGGAAACATTTAAAGGGCATATTGCAGGTTAGAGACCCCGGTGAATTGATGTATAGGAAAATAATGTAGGAACTAGGGATGCATCGATCCGATACTGAGGATCGGTATCAGCTCCGATACAGTCATTTTTGCTGCGGATCGGGTATCGGTCAGACGAGACCGATCCTGTGCTTTTAAGCTTATAATATTCTGTGTTGTTGTTAAGCCCCACGGAAGCAACAAAAACATAATAAAGCACCATAAAGTGTTCGCACACTATATTTCAAGTGTTCTGGAGCTGTTTCATAGTTTAATCTGAGGTACAGATGAATATTTAAGTCGTTAAATTCAAGTTCACATAAACTCCTCTCAGCCACGTTTGTCTATCACCATCCATTCAGCATTCAAACCGCGCATTGCGTTCGGTTACTACAGTCAAACTCTTCAAGAGCGCACAGTCACTGAGGTTTAAAACTGTTAAAAGAAAAGGCTCAAAGTAAACTAACTCACAGATTTAATACACTTCGCATCAATATCTCTTCTCTCTGTACTTTTCTTCTCTGTGCGGACTCGGAGGGTTGCGCAGCCTGTGGGCTGTGACTCAGTGTTTCAAGAGCATCATTCTGCGCACGGGATGTGCATTGCACTGCTCTGTAATGGAGCATTTTGTTTTAGAATACTTCTGCGCAATGAAAGATAATAATAGTCTTTCTTGTTCTGTCCTGTCTATAATATGTTGCTGCCTTATTATTGTGCTATACATTTAAAATACGTTTATTTAAAATTTTATATGAATTATATATAAATGTACTTGTTGGTTTTTTAAATGTTTTTATAATACAAAGAGCAACGTTTGACATTTTACCAGATTTATTCGTACACATATTCACTTTTATTTGTGAATACAAATGTTTCACTAGGTTTTATAAATATATAAATAAAAATAAAACAAAGTGATTTTATGTCACAAAAAAATAAGTCAAAATTGTTATGAAAATCAATATATGACTGAATAAACAGCCTATAACGCAAGGCTATTAAATAGCCGTCCCAAACTAATTTTTTGTTAATACAATTAATTTGGTATGAGCCACCACATTCATTTAAAGCAGTGGTTCTCAACCCGCGACCCATCATGCTGAACATAATAAAAAATACTTTCAGTTCTACAAATCATTTTTAGTTTTTAAATTAATTTAAAAAATATGTGAAACAAATAAAAGCTATGTTTTTGTTATGTCAAATAATTTAGTTTTTCATATATTATTTTTAGACACGAGCGGACTATATGCACTCATGTAATTAATGTTACGCATTTAACAAGTGCGCACTTTGGCAGAATTTAATTCAGATCATCAGCAGCCTTTCGTTCGGTAAAATTGAGCATTAGAATGGACACATTTGTTAAGGGAGGAAACGAAATGTGGAAAATGCCAACAAAGGAACAAGAATAGTGTCAGAATCAGCAGTGCTTGCCTCACACTGAACATGTTCAGGTAAAAAGAAACATCACCCTTATCATCCTTAATTACAGAAAATGTGTCAAAACATCTCTGGAGAGAACCTTAGAATATTAAAATCGAAAATGCTCTCCATATTTGGATCAACATAGGCTACATTTGTGAACTTTTCTGTAGTGTCGAGTCACCCTTCTGTGCGCGTCTTACAGACTGTAACTTACAATCACAACTTTATTGTGCTGTTACTCCTTTCCAGCAGAATTTCTCAAGATTCAAGATTTGTATTCGTCACATACATAATTATACAGAATATAACCAGCAGTGAAATGTAATTGGTCAGCTCCCGACAGCATCAGATGTTTTATTATTGGTGATTAGAATTATTTATTTATTTAAATAAATGCAATCGTTTAGATATCATAATATTTAGGCTATAAATAATATTATACATCTGGTTGGTTTGTATTGTAAATGACATGCGTGCGGCCCGTGAGACTTGCACTTGGACCATAGTGCTGCCCGGTTGAAAAATAGGTAGAGAACCACTGATTTAAACATAAAATGATACGAAGTGAAAATATCATGGTATTTTTTGGTAATGAAAACAACCTAGGTGACTGTTAATGAAATGTGGAAACTGCTCCTGAATAGAATGAATATCACATCGTCATGCAAATCCTTCCCAGCAAACACACGCAGTACAGTTATGTGATTTGTTGGTGCTGTGGGCTACTTTTATTGTACTGTACTGCCGCATGCTTGTAGTTTCTGCACTTTAGTGAAGTTATATAACGTTACAGCGCGGTGCCGCATTCGCGCGTGCTATAGAAGAGCGCGTGCCACCAGCACAGTATAACCTCTGACAGGACAGTTCGGTTTTTTCTGAGGTGAGAGACTTTTTATGCATTACGAAACGCGTTACGAAAATAACGATAGAATAATGCCACTGACATTAAACCTGTCAACATCTCATCTGACCACAGATACTGAATTGGGACAGCGCGTTTTTCTCAAGCACTCTTTCTTTACTTAAACTGCCTCGGAGTCAGATGATCTAACAGTGTCAACAGCTTTCATGCACGTCTTTTAAAATAAAAGTCTTGCATCAGAAAAGCATTTAGAATTACGTTTTTTGTTGATGTCGTTTCTTTGGCTTTAAACAATCCGCGACCCACACAGAATGGTCTCGCAACCCACGTTTGGGCTGCATGCCCAGCACTTTTGACCGACCAGTTGAGAAACACTGTAATAGATTAGTATTAGTAGTATTAGTAGTACTACACTGTAGTGACGATCAGAGAAGTATAGAAATTCTAAATTACATAAAAATAAAAAATAAAAACCTGCGCTGGTATCGGATTGGATCGGTATCAGCCGATCCTCAGAATTTGCGGTATCGGATCGGTTCTGAAAAAATGGTATCGTTGCATCCCTAATTAAAATTAGTCTTTGCAGAAGTTGCATCTGAAGGTGTTTAGATGTATTTACACACAGTTTAATGCAGCTCAGAGGGACATGGAGTGCTTTAACCAGTTACAAATGCATATTTATTTTTTACATTTTAAACATAAAACATTGAATACTGATATTATTTAGTTAATAGTTAATTATTAATAATTAATTAGTTATTAAATAATCTGTATTTTCAGTTTGGTTTACAGCTAAATAAAAACTGTAATTTCAGTTTCAGTGTTTCTGTATGGAATTAATTTCGGTGCATTTTTAATAATAATACATATCTATGATTAATTGTTAGTCAACACAATTTTATTGACAAATCATGTAGTGCATTTTTACACACTTTAACTTTCAAGTTTCACTTCACAATGACTGGACTGTGCATGAATAGTTATATTTTTGATAGCGTTTAAATTTTGTTTCATTTTTAGTCAGAGGCTTTTCTTAGCTCAGTTTTGGCCCCTGCTTATCCTTTCTTTAGATACTCTGAGGGTTCTGGGAACTCAAGTGATGATTTATGTTTGGGGTATGGCTGTTGGCAAGATAAGATGGTAAAAGGATGGTGCTTTTCTCAACACCTACTCCTTCAACCAACCACACTTTTGCTTCAAAGAATACATTTAGTCAGTGCACTATCTTTCCCGTTTTCAGTATTTCACGGTTTCTCATCAAACTGAATTTTGTAAAAGGGGAAATCTTTGTTCACTGGAATTGTTTTATCTTTCCTGTAACATTGGAGTCATGTTGTAGGAATGATGTCTGTCACTGTCAGGCATGTCAAAGATAAAGCCGTCACCATGACTGGCATTAAGATAGACATAAATGGACTCTTGTGCCCAAAATAGTGTTCTGCACATAATTACATTTTCAGAAGAAATCTTCAGGCCTCACTGGAATTCATAAAACACTGAGAAAATAGTTAGGTATCATTTTAAACACCCTTCACGAAAGAGTGTTTTGTGCATCTGTCCATTTGAAACTTACTTAGTTTGACAGTTAAGCTTTTCAAGTTGCCAATCCAGACACATGCTGTTAAGCCTCAATACAAAGGTTCTGAAAATGTTTAGAGATGAATTTAAAGATAAAAAAATATGTTTTACCAATAATTTCTAACCATTTTTTCTTTTTCTTATCAATAAATTCAGTATTTCTAAACCTTTTTATATCAAGATTTTGGTTAAATAGTTCAGGCCAACTTTATCCATCATTGTTATCAAACATTGATTGGCATCAAATATTATATTTAATTTCTTTGGAAGTGTTAAACAAAATGTGTGTCGTGATTAATTAATGAAAGGATTAAACATTAATGAAAAATATTCACTTAATCATAGTTTGAGTTCCAAATGTATCCGTTGGTAAAAGAAGCATGATTTTAATTATAGTGCTAATTGATTGATAACTTTTAAGAAATTCAAGTATGTATGCATTATTTATTATTATTATGTATGCACACTACTCTCCAAAAGTTTGGGATATGATTGCTTTAAAGACTGTTAGAAATGTATAGTTTTATTCAGCAAAGACCCATTATATTAATTGAAAGTGACAGTAAAAACATTTAGAATATTACAAAAGATTTATATTTCAAATAAATACTGTTCTTTTGAAATTTCTATCTATCAAAGAATCCTGAAAAATGAAACATGGTTTCCACAAACATATTAAGCAGCTTCTTATCAATATTTCAACATTGATAATAATAAGAAATGTTTCCTGAGTACCAAATCAGGATATTATAATGAATTCTGAAGGATTATGTAATGACTAAATAATTTTCAATATTGCCATCACAGGAATATATTATATAATTTTTTTAAATGTATTTAAAGATTTTAAAATTGTAATCTTTCATCTTTTTATTGTTCTTTCAAAAACATTTAAAAAAATCTCACTGGCCAAACTTTTAAATGGTATTTAATTCAAATGTTTCTATTTAGGCAAGGCATGGCAAGGCAAGTTTATTTATTTAGCACATTTCATACACAGTGGTAATTCAAAGTGCTTTACATAAAAGGAAGTGAAATAGAAATAATAAAAATAATAATAAAAACAAGGAATTAAAAAAATATGTATTTACATATTTAATGAAATCTTTAATGTTTAATTAAGCAACTACTTGATGATGCTTGCTAAAAGAAGCCTGGAGTGCAAGAATCCAGACATTACCCAGCCACTGAATTTACAAGAGACGCATGGCTGAAAACTAGGGCAGAAATAGTGAACCTCCAATTACTTTCTGTATGATGTCACATTAATAATCAAGTAATTTCACAAGCAAGTAATCATTAACTAGTGGCCAGTACTGAACTCTTATAAATGCCTACCAAACAGCTCTTTGGAGAACCCATTAAGCATTCCAGCAAAATGATGTCTGCATCCAGACGCACATCCAAAAGGCTGCCAGAATCCACAGTTCATAAACGATTTAATAAAAGTGCTGTTATTAATGTGCTGGACTTCCTCTTATAAGCAGCTGCCAGAATAATCACTTATTTACCCAATATCAGTATCAGTATGACCCCGGCCCTGCTTCTGTTCGAGGCCTTTAGGCAGACGATTGTGTCAACAGAACAAATTGGCGGTAACTCGTGAAGCAGGGGTGGTTTATGTGCAGTTCTTAGGCTGCAGTCACACTGCAAGTCTTAATGCACAGATCCGATCTTTTGACCATATCCAATTTTTTGGCCCATCTGTTTACATTCACTTATACACGACTGGTATCCGATATATGTGTTTACATTAATTCCTGCCCAAAATGATTGTCTGCAGTGATCGCTTTACTATGCACATGGAAGACCCTCGGGTTTTAAATGGCCGTGCTATTAAAATTATTTAAATAATTCACGTCGAATGGCCATCATTATTTGCCAGCAACGGCTGTCGTGGATGTTTTGCAGCACAAAATCTGACTGAACAGATAAAGACCAGAAAATAACATTAATTTTGATTTGTTTGACTATTTTATCTAGAGCTGAGGTAGAATTATTTAGAGAAATAAATATGATATTTATTTAAATGAATTTGAATGAATTAGCGAAAGAGAGAGAGAGAACTAACGAACGCATGCACCCACGTGCAAGCGGAGTGATTGTGAAGCATTGCAAACAAGCTTGTCGGTTTAATTACAAAAACTGTTATTACCTCATTGCTGAGAAATATACTGTAGCTTTTAGCTGTTGTATTTTCGAAATTCACGGGGCAGGGGTTGAAAACCAGCTACTGAATGTGCAATTTCTTACCTTTTATAACGTTTCCATTTCAATAAAATGCGAGCGCATACATGCTGGCATTTAAAATATTTATGAGTAGTGATCGACCGATATTGATTTTTTTTATAACCGATACCGATTATTTGTACGTTTATGTACCCGATAACCGATATGCAGAACCGATATTTATTTACTGTTATAAAGTAAATAAATAACAGAGTGAAGTAGGCTTGCCGCGATATGTGATGACGGTTATACCGGTGTTAAGCCGCAACACCGTTACGTCACTTGCTCACCATGGCACCGTCGTTTAGATTTGTTTTTATAGTAATACAAATAAATTTGTTCAGTTAGAGGACACTACAATTAAAACTGAACGCTGCTGCTCAACGCAGTGCACCGAACGAACGAAAGTCTTGCATCACAGCAGTCTTAGTCTGCATTGCCACGGCTGTCCCGACCAGATTTCTTACGCCGCGGGATTAATTTCCCGAATACAAGGGGGTAACGGTCGGTAACTCTGGCGCAATTTGAATTTGAGCGGGCAGTCTAACAATATCCCGTTCCCATACGTCCTTTCAGAACAGCATATCTGCGCTTTATTCTTATCGAGCACCGGTACAGCCTGCACTCGGACCGTTATGCGTGCGCGCTGCAGCACGAACCAGTGCTTCGTTTTATTTGCGGGGTCTGAGCAAAGCATGTGCAGCGATGCAGATATAATATACAGCTCTCAAACAGAACTGGCAGGTTGTGATGAGTGACAGAGCAGAATAAAGATGGAGTGTGAATGCATTGTCATTGAAGGATGTTCAACTCGTCTTTCCTTTTTTCTTTTTTTGTATTATGCTTATTCTATCATTTTAAATGACAGACTGTGTCAAATTTGTTTATTTTTCTCTGCTGCACTTTTCACTGTGTTAACGGCAAGATGTTAAATTAATTTAGTGTTTTGACAAGACTTATAAAATATATATTAGGCTAAACCTACATTTTTTCCTATTGTGTTGTAGGCTGAATGTTAGCCTAAATGAATTATATCCTGACAAAACGAATAAAAATAGGGATTACAATTTTTATATAACTTTTTTTTCCTCTCTGTGACACTTTATTCAGTGTTGGCAGCAAAATGTTATTGACATTTATCAGTCAATAAATTCAAGACTCTTGACAAGACGAATAAAATAAATACCATTTTGTGCGGACTACACTTTTATTTGTTGGCCTATCTCTCTTTCTTTCAGCAGAAATGTGAACAAACAGTGAATATATCGCGGGAGCAGGTGTGTGCGGAATAAAACCTAAAACAGTCCCGCGCAGACCTCTACATCACAGATCAGATTTCATTTATCACGTGAAGAGAGATGACTGACAAGAAGAGTGAGGTGACAGACAAGACGATGCGGAAGAGTTTCGAAACGAAATGTAAAAGCGCCCGTTTTAAGCCTGTTGACTTCTGAGTCTGACATTAATCTAAGTCAAGGGAGAAAACTCACCGAGATCTACCAAGTGAAAAGTAAATAAATGATAAAATACATATTAAATAAATAATTAAAAAGGCTCGTTGTGATGTTGCATTAATTTAATAATAATACATAAAATTGTGTTTTATTATTCACTATTCACGTCGCTGTATTCAACTATATACTGAGCTGTATTCAAGCAGAAATATGATGTTATAGTGATCGAGAGCGCACATACACGGTTCGTTTGCGCATCATTTATAACGGACATAACGCGCGCCTAATGCACGATCATGTCACTGTAATCAACTTTACCTTGATTACAAAACTTGCCCATCAAAACTTGTGTGTACTAGTGTGACACTGGCTTCTTTTATCCAAGCGAGAGCTGTAGTTTGTGTATCATATGTTCATACAGCGGTTTTGAGCCGCCGTTCAGTCTGTATTCACAGCGCCATGAGAACTGTATTTCTCCTCCTAAACACAGAATACGTAGAGAGTTGGTACTGTTATTTATTTATAGCCTATATATTTTTTTTACATTACTTAACATACAAGTCATAATATTTAGTGAATGTATTATATTTGAGTTTTATCTCTCGCCCCCCTGGTTGAGAAACACTGACCTAAAGCGTGAGCGATCTATTACCCCTGATCTAAGTGATAATGTTTTTAAAAAAAACATTCGTTTCTCATTTATTTGGTTCCACAGTATTTGCTGATTTTTATTTTAAACACTGCTTGACGCCGAATTGCTGCTGATATTAAAGTCAAAGTAAAACGCGCACGGCGCTTACAGGCTTATTTAAAACATAAGGAAAAGAGGGAAAACTCAAACAAAATATCAACTTCATTTTAAACTACAGTTTTAGGTTTATACGCTGTTTAATAGGCTAAAGAGTGAATAATAATGCACTGGATAATGTTAATTCACTGAATAATATTCTCTGGAATATTGAAATAAGCTGTAACAAACAAAACATTGTATTTGATTGCATTTCTTAACTGGCATGTTTTGTCAGAATTATTAAAATATTTTAGTCATTCTAAATTATGAAAACTGCTGACAGCGCGGTTTATCTATTTACACAGAACTTTACTCAAACTGCGATCGCTTGTGGAGATAATAAATAATTAATTTCAATAGAGATGTATTTATTTAGATGTTTATTGGCGAAATAATGGTTAGTAAATGTTATTTTGCGTGTTTCAAACAAGTGAATCTTGTTAAAAGTTACATGCGGTGGACGTGCTGAGCATCAACCGCTGAGTGAACAGTGTCCACTGCTCCAGGTGTGTGTGTGCTCTTGGATGGGTAAAATACAGAGAACACATTTCACTGCTGATTATACTCTGTATAATTATGTATGTGATAAAAAAAAATTCAAAACCGATTTTTTTTTCTTCACAAAACCGATAACCGATTATGGTAAAATGTTTAAATATCGGGAAAAATTATGGTCAACCGATATATCGGTCGATCTCTATTTATGAGCAAACGTGTCGCCCTCGCATGGAAGTTCTGTGGGGAATCGGATATGTGTATTTTGATGTAGGTCGGATGTACAGATATCCGATATGTATCTGATTTAAAACCACATTTGGAAACGACTCAGATCGGATATGAAAAAATCTAATCTTGTGCGGATTTTTGTTCACACGCGTGCATTAAATTCAGATCTGTGTCAGATATGGAAATTATCGGATTTCTTCTGCCAGTGTAAACGCAGCCTTAGGTTACTGCGGAACGCTTCACGATTCTCTAACTTTCATTTTAATGTAATATGCTTTTGATACTTCATAGATCACAGTTTTGTTTTTTAAAGATTTTTGCTTTTGATGAAGAGCAAAAGTCACAACTGAAACGCTTAAGTGTTGCCAAGATGTTTCTATGTGATTCCCAAGGTAATCTGAGTGTAATTTGTGCAATGCTATGTGGTTTCTAGGGTTTCTGGGTGGTTACTAGGGTTTTTTAAGTGCTTATTAGTCAAATAGAGTTATTTTAGTCTCTAGATATAATATTCAGAATAATTTTGAAATGTATTTATTACATAAATAATTAAACAAATATATGATGATGTCTAAAATAATAAAATATAATAATAAATATAAAATATACAATTCTTTTTTACTATATTTATTAGTGTAAATCGGATGGTTCGCCACGATTCGATATGATATCGATTCTCATACCCAGCGATATGATATTTGCCGATACCTCAAAAAAATCTACGATACGATTACGATTCGATTCGATACAGGAGTATATCGATCGACATATCGATATTACGATACTATATACCTATTATATACCTTTGCTGATATTATATTTCTATTATAAACAATCATCTACATTTTTATTAACTCACAAATGTAACCAAAAATATATAACATGAAGATAAATATAAAAATGCTACTATGGGCTCAGTGCTAAAAATATTTTCTACAGAACCAAATTACAAGCAATAGCAGAAAATAAATACAATAGAACAAAGACACAAGTTCAATAAACAGTGCTTTTCAGGTTTTTCAGCTCAGTCTAAAATAAATGTTCAGGTATGCTACATAAATGTAATAATCAAATCTAAAATAACTGCATAGTCTTCATTGTATAAATTAAATAGCCCATAAATTAATACTTTTTGATGTTACAAAGGTTATTTAGTCAGGAGCAGTGAGCACTTGTATTTTTCTTTGACAGCATTAGATTCATTATTAGTTTGCTTTCACTTTAAGAACGAAAGCACAGATTTAATATACTGATACACATGCCTTTCTTTCTCCACCGTTTACATTAAGACGTATGCTATGCTTAACCGACTGTTTACAAGGATATTAGCCAAAACATGCATTTTGATATAGTTTTGTCTCCATTTATTAATCCATGCACAAAAAAAGTGGAGGAGAGCTCAATTCAGTATTCGCGAAGTGTTTGGGAAATATACGTATGAGTGCTACCAGCATTGCTGCAGAGGTTGAAGGAGTGGGCTGGGGGTCAGCCTGTCAGTGCTCAGACCATACGCTGCTCACTACATCAAATTGTTCTGTATGGCTGTCGTCCGAGAAGGAAGGCTCTTCTAAAGATGATGCACAAGAAAGCCTGCAAATAGTTTGCTGAAGACAAGCAGACTAAGGACATGGATTACTGGAACCATGTCCTGTGGTCTGATGAGACCAAGATAAACTTATTTTGTTCAGATGGTGTCAAGCGTGTGTGGTGGCAACCAGGTGAGGAGTACAAAGACAAGTGTGTCTTGCCTACAGTCAAGCATGGTGGTGGGAGTGTCATTGTCTGGGGCTGCATGAGTGCTGCCGGCACTGGGGAGCTACAGTTCTTTGAGGGAACCATGAATGCCAACATGTACTGTGACATACTGAAGCAGAGCATGACCCCCTCCCTTCGGAGACTGGGCCGCAGGGCAGTGTTCCAACATAACAACCAATGCCTTGCTAAAGAAGCTGAGGGTAAAGGTGATGGACTGGCTAAGCATATCTCCAGACCTAAACCCTATTGAGTATCTGTGGGGCATCCTGAATCGGAAGGTGGAGGAGCACGAGGTCTCTAACATCCACCAGCTCCGTGATGTCGTCATGGAAGAGTGGAAGAGGACTCGAGTAGCAACCTGTGAAGCTCTGGTTAACTCCATGCCCTTAAGGGTTAAGGCAGTGCTGGAAAATAATGGTGGCCACACAAAATATTGACACTTTGGGACAAATTTGGGCATTTTCACATAGGGGTGTACTCACTTTTGTGGCCAGCGGTTTAGACATTAATGGCTGTGTGTTGAGTTATTTTGACTTGAGGCGACAGAGAATGTACACTGTTATACAAGCTGTACACTCACTACTTTACATTGTAGCAAAGTGTAATTTCTTCTGTGTTGTCACATGAAAAGATATAATAGAATATTTACAAAAATGTGAGGGGTGTACTCACTTTTGTGAGATACTGTATGTGTGTGTATTTATATATATATATATATATATATATACACAATATATATATACACTGTACACACACACACATAGTATGTAAACATAAATGTTGATTTCAAATCGATTAATTGCGATTAATCATTTTGCAGCCCTAGTCTTTTATGTGATATACATTTTTATATTATTATTACTATTTTTTTATTTTTTATATTATTCATGTTTATTATTTCATAATAGTTTTTTTAATTCCTTTTAAGTTATTTTAAGTTTTAGTTTTTATGTTTCCAGTGCTTCAACTTCAACATTTCAGTGAATCGCCATGTCAACATATGTAGTTTTTGTGAACTAATATTTTTATTTAATTTAATTTGAGCTTTATTTCCATTTGAATGATAGAATCATCTCCGCATGTTTGCAGTCATCTACAACCCAGCTGCAGAGCTGCTTCACGTAATGGATATCCCAGGTCAAATGAGGCCTTTCTGTGTGAGTTGGAGCGGTGTCAGGCTAGCTCATTGTTCTGGAGGTCTCATGGTCAGCCCAGCTGTTGTGGTCCAGCCTCATACTTGCGGTTTGTTAGCATGAATCACTCCAAAACTCACATTTATATCAAAAGGCTGGACTAGCAACTCCTTCATAGATTCGACGGTTCCTTTTCCACTGTTATCTCGTTCTGTTCCGATGGGGCGTCAGAGAGAATGACTTATTCTAAATGACGAGGTGTGGAGTGTTTGTTAGAAATGTGTGTTTTGGAGTAGTCAGCCGCGGCCCTCCCTGTTGTTGCTCAAGCCATGTGCCTTCCTTCACACAGAGGAGGATCTGCTATAAAATGATTTTTTTTCCCTTTTTTTTGATGGTGGCATTGTTTTGTTTAGGCGAGTCATTAATACTTTTGTGGCTTGCAGTCAGAGGACAGCTGCTTGTCTTTGAGTCATACAGCTCGTTTCTCTTCTGTGTTTTGCTCCAGGTGTTCGCTGCTTACAGAGCCACACAGGTGTGTCTCACATGGGGTCTTTTCAGTGACTGTCCTTCAGTATGGTTTGAACTCTCATGGCAAACATCCAACCTGTACAGTACAGCAAATATTGTGAAACTACTTTTAAGTAACTTTCATCAAATAAACATTGAACTACCATAAACTAAAAAAACTGTGAGCCATTGGCTCTTGAAATGGAACATTTTGAATATTTTATCATAGTTTTAATTCATATTTTGATTGAACTTTTTATATAGTTTTTGTCATTTAAAATTATCATTTTTGTTTCATAATTTTTGTTAAATATTATTTATTGGTGCGAGTGTTATTTGCTTTGACTTTACCAAGCCTGTTAAGTGCCAAGTTAATTTTAAAAACATCAGTCAATATCTATCTCTCTCTCTCTCTCTCTCTCTCTCTCACACACACACACACACACACACGACACACGGGGGGAGTCGGGAAAAATAACTGCACACACTGATGACAGAGTAAATGGACCCCTTTTTAAAAGTTTTTCCCCCACCAGAATTAAGCTTTCGAATCCACGGCACCGGATCAGATAGGTTTCCATTCAAATCAATGTGTCAACTTAAATCCGTTCAGTCGCGGATCAGATCGTAAAAACAAACAGGCCAGGCCATCAACGAATGAATAGAGGCTTATCAATGGAGTGGGAAGTGCGGGAACTCCTTGGTCTGTGACTCCAGCAGTTCATTATTCAGCCTATTTTCAGGGTATCATGCTAGCTACCTAGCTATAATACTGAGCCATTTAAACGTGATATTTTTTCACATTTATTCAAAAATTTCTGCGGTATTTTTGACCATGGCACTACTTTTTAGGTGTCTACTTGCTTACCGTCTGAAAAAAAAGGCGAATGTCCGCCTGTTCGTCCTGCTTCTTTCTTTTAGCTCCTACCTTCTTTTCATTTAAGCACCAGTGACAGTCGGACTAAGCGTTTTTTTCAAACGATGCCGCAAGCCGACGTTTACGGGCTCAACCAAGTGTACAATCGAGGGGGGTGGTCACACAGTTTTGTTTCCCTTGTTTTTTTCCTAAATTGAAAGTAAATCGGAAATAACAACAGATCCACTAGGCTACAACCAGGGTTCATAAAAGGAGGGCATATCATAAGTATATGGTGTCAAAGTATCAAACGCCCATGGTCCCGCCCCTCCTCCACTGTGATTGGTTAGCTGACTAAATAGTGACAGTGATGAGTGCTAACATTCTTAAATTCTCGGTGCCAAGAAAAAAACGCCCGAGTGCTCAGCATGAAAAAGACGCTCCCATTTAAAACAATAAAAAAAAATCGCTTTGGTGGACACGCGGCTTGATTTATATTTAATTCTGAGATTCCTCTGCGTACCACTAGAGAAAGCTCACGTACCACTGGTACGCGTACCACACTTTGAGAACCACTGATCTACACCATGTTATACAATATACAATTTAAAATTCTACATCAGTCATCTAATATGACATTGATTATATAATCTAAAGGCTGTTGGTAAAAATGACTTTTATATTGTTCCTTATAACACTGGGGCTGAATTAATCTTGCAATATACTGCATTATATTGCAATAAACTAAAAACCAGAGATCCACTGACTTTTAAAATGAAAAGATTAGAATTTTTGGTGATTTAGTTTTATTTGGGGGGGGGGATACCATATATTAAATCAACTTTATTTTGAATAAGGTATACAAAAATATATATTTTTTTAATGTAAATTCTATTATGTTTTAGGTTAGTTAAGTAATATCATGTAAAGAAAATTGCTATTTTTTTCTTTTACACTGTTTTGCCTGTTGGACAATTTCATTGTCCAACAGGCTTAAAAACCTAAACTTCCTAAAGATCCCTATGGCCTAAACTATCCAGAACAACCTAGCAACCATAGCAAGTTTCTGAAACCACTCAAAACATGTTCTAGCAACCACCACTGTTATGTAATTTATACAGGTCGGATGTTCTTGGCATCACAATTGCAGGTTACATCTTCCAATAAACTCCATTTGAAAGTTGTGAATGTTGTGATCACAGCAGTTGCTACCCTCTTAATTAAAACAATCATCTACTAGCGTTTAAACTAATGCCGTTAAGGAGGACAGAAGCAGCTGTGCCGGGCATAAGTCCAACATAAAACCGTAGTGCCAAAGTTGCTTCATTAGCAGTAAATGGATTGACACTAAGTGCTCCTAGTCCTGTTTTATCTAAAGAGTTACATCCACCACTACCTCTTTCTACAAATGAGAACCTGAAGTCCAATTAAATTTCAAGATGTGCAAATACAGTCTTATTAAGCCAGTGTGTCATTTTAAATCAGTCGTAAAGAATCGGGGAGGGTTGGAATTTGACTTGCCGCTGCATTTTTGAAGAGATAAAACATGGGAAACCCACTGAATAACCAGCAGAGAGCTTTGTAATCTCATGTTTGCAAGAGGAACCATAACACGCACTCCAGAGGAATTTGGCTTTAGCTGACCCTTAATTAAAGTTATTAATGCTGAAGTTCTGTACTGTGTCATATGAAAGGCAGATTTGGCTTTTTAAAAGGGTATCTGGCTTATTTAGCTGTTTTGGCTGTATGCTGTATTGTTATGGACCATCAACCTCTGCTATAGCCCAATTAATGCCGGACCACGAATATGTAGCTGTGATTTTATGCAGTTTTCTGATCCAATGTGGTTTAGAGTCAGCACCACCTGCTGATTTATTACAATGCTTTTAAAAGTGGCTTGTTATGAAAAGTCGTCTTTTGTATTACTTCAATACCAGCCCACTATTTGTTTCCTGTATTATGTTGTTCATACAGAAATTCTGATGAAAAAGCCCCATGGTGCCGCTGCCTGTGCTGTTTTATGTCAGTGGAAGGTGTTTTTAAAGACGTCACACATCTTCCTTTCTTCATGGGGGGTTTGGTTTGTTCCATGCCTTTTGCCTTTCCATATCCCCTCCTGGGACAAGTCTCATGTAGGAGGTCTTCACCCTCTGATAACAAAACTTTTGTGGTCCAGTGGGAAACTACGTAGGATTATTTGTTTCTTTACTCGCATCTCTGGAAAACAACTCTAGCAATGTGAATCGACACGTGGAGGGGTGAATAGGAGGAAGTGTCCATGTTTTCGCTTGTCTCTCATGGAGACGAGGTGTTGGAAGTAAATCTGTGCCACCAGGAGATAGGGACTGTTAGATAAAATGCAACTGTCCTGTTGACCCATTTGATTGTGTTTTTTTCCCCAGTAGTCTGGGATAAAGGAGTTTTTCAAGGCTTGAGATACACAAAAATGGTTGTTTGGCTGCCTGGACATTGACTGTGACTGTATGTCAGTACCATATTGGTTAATGACTCATTATTAGAGTTTTTCAAATTGATTGGTATTTTGATATAGGATTGTGGCACGAAGAGCAAACGACAGACACAGTGGGTGTGGCGTCAGAATTAAAGAGAAATTATAAAAATAAAGTGTCCAAAGAGGAAAATCTTGTCCAAAAAAAGCAGGGGATCTGCTGTCCTCATCGTGCTGCGGGGTTCGTGAAGGAGGTGTTCTGAAAGGAAGGATCCAGGTAATGGGTGGAGTCCGGCGGCCACATGCGCTCTCTGAGGTCTGGGGCGCGAGGGGCGTCGGCTGCTTCTCACCTGTTTCTTCTGTGGCCCACGGCGCTTAAGTGGAATCCCCAGTCCGGCGCCCAAGCCCGTCAGAGGCATCACGGGTGCGTCCTAAATCCGGACTGCGGGTCCGCCAGCTCACTGCTCTGGCGGCGCAGGAGTCCCTCTACGCACCCTTCCTGGACTAACGAGGAAACCAGCGGCGGTTAAGGCTGAACGATTAATTGCATTTGCGATAATATCGCGATATGAAAAAAATATTTCTCAACCGCAGAGGCTGCGCTTATACTGTCACATGACACGCGAGAGTAATGTATGATGATCGTATGACATACAAGTACGGCGAGAGAAAGCATTAGGAGATGTCCGCTCTCTTATAGCTCTAGCGGTTCTTTGATGACACACACCGATCGGTCTAGCAGTGCTGCTTCAAGTCAAACACATCTAAGCAGTCTTCAGAGGAATCATCTTGTTGGCACGCTGCTATGTTGCCAAGTCTGTAGTTTGCCGCGGGTTGTTTTCATGTCCGCGGGTCTTTCATAACATGCGTAATTGACGCGCTACATGAAAACGATATCCTTTGTTGAACTTTCCTGTCAAAATAACGGAGTTCGTTTGGAAGTCTTCAGCTTTTAAGAACTGCCGGGTTCTCCTTTAGTGGGCGGAGCTAATACGCAAACGCAATCTCATTGACCGATGCTCATCTATCATCGTCCCTGTTTTGATTTCAGCGAATCAGTTCCAGCGAATGCAGACGACCTGATTAATATTCATTAACCCAGCAGCTCAATAATCCCTAATGCGTTTTATATGGTTATTGATAGTAGAATTCGTGGTAGTTTTGTCATCTTATCAGTATTATTTGTATAATTATTTATAGAAGCACTAAATGACAAACAATATATTAAGCACCACCACCAGTCCTAAGTTCAGACAACATGACAAGTATGCATTCATACATGGTTATTCTAAAGTTCTATCATCATATAATGCTAAATTATCATAATATCATATTATAATGTTTGACTGAAATTATCAATCGAATTTGATAGGTGTTTCTCACATTGTCCCACAGAAATATTAAAATAGTGTAGATTAGTGTAATGTATTATAATAATAATTTATTCTATTTGCTGACCATTTCATTAATTTAACATATTTAATATTGGGGCATCCAAGTTATTTGACATATTTAAACTTTTTTTTAAGTAATAATAGATACTTTCCCTGGAAATTAGTTTATTTTATAACGATGTAACTCGGTTAGTATTTGTGAGAAGTAACTAGTAATATAACAATTACTTTTTTTTAAAGCAACGTGCCCAACACTGCATGCTATACCATGATTTTTTGCATGTCTTTGATTAATAATGAATATGAAGAGCTTTAAAACAAATCACATATTATATCGCAATCACTATATTGGTAAAACAAATCGCAATTAGGTTATTTTCTAAAATCGTTCAGTCCTAGCGGTGGTGATGAGGCTTCATTTACTTCAAGTGTGCCTCATCACACGCCGACAGACCTGGCTGTTTTCAGTGCCCCTTCTCTCTCACACACCCACTAGTTAGTAATTAAAATGGCAAGAGATAGATTGAAGTCATCAGAGGCCCAGCATGTGCAGCTAGCTCTTACTTAAGGTTAGCAACACACCGATGATCAATCAATGACTGAGAAAGAGAGATAGTCTGGCACATTGCCTGACTGTTAAAAAGCCTGTCCAGGTGACTGATCAGTAGTCAAGACCCAGTCTATTCATTTCTTCTGTGTTTACACAAAGTCAGTGTATAGCAAGCCAGTTAAATTGGCGGCCATCTTGGAAACACTCTCAGGCAGTTATTTCCACTTAAAGGGTTAGTTCACCCAAAAATGAAAATGATCGCATGTTTTACTCACCCTTAAAGCATCCTAGGTGTGTATGACCTTCTTTCTGACTAATCCAATCGGAGTTATACATAAAATATCCCTTGCTCTTCCATGCGTTAGAATGGGAGAAGCTTTAGAATTCATCTCGCGTTCATTAGCAGAAGTTAGAAAAAAGTATTTATAACATTTTAAATATGGATATTTCTCTTACAAAAATGCATCGATTTGCTACAGGAGGCCTTTATTCACATCCCGGAGATGTGTGAGGCATGTTTTATAATGGATGCGTGTACTTTAGTTCCTATACGTTAGATTGTATTTTTTCTTTTGCGCTGTTTCTTTCCAGAATTTACGGCCGATAAAAATGTCTTTGTACTATTTAAACTAGAGTTGCAAATATCTTTTAACCCCCTCACACAAGCGCTTGTCAAAATGGGCATCTAATATTGCCCTTACGAAAATTAACCTTGGTTTACTACAAATAAAACCATAAAAACATGGTTACTATAGTAAAACCATTGTAACCATAAATTCGTTTTGATACACTAACCATAGTTTACCATGGTATTTGTAGTAAAACTGTGGTTATACAAATGGTAATCAATACACAAAAAAAAAACATGGTTTCTACACTTTTACTATAATAAAACCATGGTTATTTTTTGTAAGGGTGTTGCTGTCTCCAGTTTTTTTGTTGCTGTTGTTGTTCAGTCTCATCCATTTCTTTTTCAGCAATATTTTAAAAGGTAGCTATATAGCACATCCAACTTTCTCTGCATACATACACTCATGTAAAGCGATAAATACTATACAGCAAATCTATATACTAGATAGCAGCTCTATATTTAAAATTACATATACATTACACAGTGGCGGCTGCTGGTCTTTCAAAGAGGGGAAGCTCATTTTTGGCCAACATCATAAAAATTTACCATTTATTTATACCTAAATTCTGCCCAACATTCCTTTTCAAGAAAATTTTCTAGCCTACTGTATGTATGAATGAATGAATGAATGAACAAACGATCTAAAAAAAGATATTAAACTCGAAATATGGGAATTAGGTTGAACTGAAACAAGGAATCTGGGTGAAATGTATGATGAAAATTGGCTAGCAATTTCACCAAGCAAATACCAAGAAATAGGTTGCAGCAGTTTGTCTTTCGACTACACTTCCGCGATGGGACTGAGCTCGAATAGCTTCAGTGTCAGTGACTTTTATAGTACAAAATCGCTGTCAATCAAAAGGAGATGCAGTCTTTCGACAGACCCTCCAATCATCACGCAGACGCTCGGAGTCCGGGCCAGCCCACTCCTCCATTCATCCCAGAGATGCTGAGCGTCCGTGGGCGGGACATAATCGCAGCATTATCCAATGACCGTCTTGTTTCTAAGCTCTGAAAAAAACTGTTTAAAGCAGCCCCATTGAAGTCAATGGACAGCTGGGCTTCAACAGAGTAATGCACTGTACGCTACGGGAATGAATGAGAAGGAAATCGAGTCAGCCGACCTAAGTAGCTGATTCTGAACGAAATTGTTTTCGTTCGAGATGAACGTGTTTAACGCATTTTTAGTCAATAAAATGTTAACATAATAGTACATATATTTGACCATTCATTTTTTGACAATTATAGGGGAAGCTGAGCTTCCCTTGCAGTCTTAAAGAAATCGCGTCTGACATTACATTAAAACTCAGTCCGCATACTATATATAGTACACTAATGTAAACCAATATATGCTACTGTATAGAGCAAATCTAAACTGTTTAGCTTTTGTTTTGTCAGAAAATATAACTGAATTATCACCCAGCTCTATATATGAAGTAGAAAAAGTATTATGCAACATTATCCACATGCATACAGTACTCAGGTCAAGTGATGTATACTATATAGCAAATCTCGACTGTTTGACTTTGTCATTTTAAAATGTAAACTATGTTATTGCCCACAGGGCTGGGTAGTAACTGACTACATGTAGTCTAGATTGCGTATTCAGATTCCAAAGAATACTTGTAATTAGGGTATATGTGACACTGGACCTCAAAACCAGTCTTAAGTCGCTGGGGTATATTTGTAGCAATAGCCAAAATATAATGTATGAGTCTAAATTATTGATTGTTATTATTCAGCTTTCAGATGATGTATAAATCTCAGTTTCGGAAAAAATGGATACTTAAGACTAGGCCTGTCACGATAATTAGATCTTACCCGTGGTTGTTTCAGACAACCGTGATTATTGTGCTTTTTTTTATACGGCACAAGGTCATTATACAGCTTTTGGTCATACACCAAAAGAAACAGGAGAGCACCAGTTTGGTTTTCATCCACTGTATAGCCCATATCTGAAGCCATTCCATATCTTAATGTAAGGGACAGAATTATATTTACATTGTTACATTTAAGTTTACAGAAACTCAACTTCCTTCTGCTGCAGCTGTCAGTCATTCTCAGCTCAGCATTTAAACAGCACGTCACGTTCAGTTATGACAGTCATCACGGTAAAACTCTCTCTCCAAGATGATATATTCCCATTATAATACTTGATGGGTAGATAAACGTCTGGGGATTCGCATAAAATGACTATATCTTGCTGAATTTCATTGCTCTTTCATTTCTCTTCTTTGTTTGTACCGTGTTGAGTGCAAGCGCGTTGTGACTTATGTTGCTTCAAGCGCATCATTCTGCACCCTGGATGTGCATAAGAACTTTGTGACGCTTTGTTTGAAGAGTTTCACATGATCAAAGTTTTGCACGCAGAAAGACTATTAGAAGCCTTTCTTTTTCTCATGATTTCTCTTATTTTCATGAATGTATTTTGTAAGAATACAAATAGTTAACACCATAAACTGAGTAAATTGTACAACTAAACTAAATTGTATAATGTGCACCAAATATTTTTCAAGATATATTTTTTTCTGTTAAATTATACAGTCCGCTAGTTTAATTTCATAGCTTATATATTTTATTCAAATTTTGTTTTTCTCTGTAGTGAGAAAGTGAGTATTTAGTAGGGGTGTAAATCGGATGGTTTGTCGCGATTCGATACGATATCGATTCTCATACCCAGCGATATGATATTTGCCGATACCTCAAAAAATTATATGATTCGATTCAAATTGATACAGGAGTATATCTATCGATATTATCATATTATGTACCTATTTTAAACAACCATCTACATTTTTATTAACTCACAAATGTAACCAAAATATATAACATGAACATAAATCTAATGCTGCTATGGGCTCAGTGCTAAACATCTTTTCTACAGATAAACAAATTACAAGCAATAGCAGAAAATAAATACAATAGAACAAAGACACAAGTTCAATAAACAGTGTTTTTCAGCTCAATCTAAAATATATTTTCAGGTACGCTAAAGAAATCTAATAATCAAATGTAAAACAACTGCATAGTCTTCACTGTATAAATTAAATAGCCTGTAAATTAATACTTTTTGATGTTACAAAGGTTATTTAGTCAGGTGCAGTGAGCACTTGTATTTTTCTTTGACAGCATTATATTTATTATTAGTTTTCTTTCACTTTAAGAATGAAAGCACAGATTTAATATACTGATACACATGCCTTTTTTCTCCACTGTTTACATTAAGACATGCTTTTCTTAACCTCCTGTTTACAAGGATATTAGCCAAAACATGCATTTTGATGTAGTTTTGTCTGAATTTATTCATCCATGCTCAAAAAAGCGGAGGAGAGCTCAATTTAGTATTCGCGCAGAGTTGACGCGGCTGTCTGTGTGCGTGCGCTTCAGATGTGTGCACGGAAAACTTCTCACAAAGCGCGCGGCTGTTCCGCCAACAATCCAGAGCGACTTATATGTTCGCCTTGTGCCTTTGGGCAGTCCTTATATCGAGTCCTGATACATGAGATTGAACGAGAATGCACGGATTGGTGGTAATGCATAGACGGACATTATATGAAAATGTGGACAGTGCCAAAATAAAGGTGCCTTTTTATACGATGCGTGCATTCTCATTCAATCTCACGTATCAGGACTCGATACATTGTATCAATATATCGATCCATATCGATGAATCGTTACACCCCTAGTATTTAGTGGATTGTGTTTAACAAAGGGTTTAAAAAAACAGTGACCATTAGTTCCACAAACACAGTATTAATATACTGTGGTGTAGAAAAAAAATAGTGCTGGTGTTGGATCGGTATTGGCCAATTCTTAGAATTTGGAATACTCTTACATTTCAGAATAATAACTCAAAAAAGATTACAAGATAACATCATAATTATTTACTGAACCCTTAAATTAATCACAATTATATAATGAAAGCCATGAAAAACAGACAATTAATCATTACAATCGGCATAATCGCCAAAGCCCTAAAACAGACAATTAATCGCAATAACCGTGACGATTTCTAGACAATTAATCATCAGCCAAATTTCATAATCGTGACAGCCCTACTTAAGACACTTAAGGTTTTGTGGTCCAGGATCACATATTACATGTTAAAATACTCTAATTATAAGTTACTTTTTTTATGGATTACACGATTACATATTATTCACGCAATTGCTGTAAATTATTCATAATTTATAGATGCAGTGATTCCCAAATGTATCTGTGAGGCAAATTGAAATAAAATAGTTTAGTTAATATTTAAAGGGGTCATCGGATGCAAAATTAACTTTACAAGTTGTTTGAACAGAAATGTTTGATGGAAGTGTGTGTACAGGGTTTTTTATGAATATTTGCAAATTGCTTTTCTTATTGATGTGCTAGTTAGCCAGTTTTACGGCTAAAGTTTACAGTCTGCTGGTCACCCCACGGAAGAGAGGGGCGGGGTCAGCAGAGCTCATTAGCATTTAAAGCGACATGGACTACAAACAGCTTGCTGAAAACAGGGCTGATTTTGACAGGGTAAAAAGGGTGTTTTTTTACACTACCATTGAGAAATTTTAACCAAAGTATGTTTATTAATAATTTTCATTATGACCCTAAAGAATCATATCAACTTGTGGAAAATGGGCATCTGATGACTCCTTTAAGTAATTTAACGACATTCACATGTTTACAGTTCTCTAATATCGGTCAATAGTCACAGTGACATACAGGTAAACAAATTAAATATTCCTATTTTTAGTGTTCAAGTGCTTCAATGTATTTATTTAATTTGTTACATTTTTTATTTATTTAATTGATTATTAGATTTTTATCAACTCACAATCCCACTACAGTTCTGACATTGGGCATAGTTTGGGAAAACCTGGTGTAATGTTTAATGCATTTTATGATGTTAGTATAACAAATAAAATATATTTTCTTTCTCTTTGCTTTTTTCTATTAATATGATATATTTAATGGTAAGTTCAAAGCAAGTTAGATAATAAAAAGTAATATAAAAGTAGTCAGAATAAGTTACTTAAAAGGAGTAACCTAAAATGTTACTAATACAGTTTTCATCATGTAATCAGTAACAGACGACAATTTGTAAGTAATCTACCCAGCACTGATTGCCCAGCTCTTAATATAAAGTTAAGTATATAATATCCAACTTTCTGCATAGAGCAATAGATACTATATAGTATCTGAATGGTTTGCTTGCTTGTATAGTTGCAAAATATTAACTATATTTTATATTATATATCTGTATTGTTACAATATTATATCGGTTAAATGCAATTATAAGAAATTAATATGTAAGATATTGCAAAAATCATGATGATTTTTTTTAAAGCTGCTGTGAAACTTTAAAATTAGAAATTTGACTTGATTGTGAAACAGTGGGCCCTTTACGTCACATGCACTTTACAGATACCCTATATATAGTGTATAAACGTAAAAACCAAAGTATACTTGGCTTACATTCACCCCATTCTGAAAGTTGATTTAGAAGTATTTTTCCATCTCTTTCCCCTGCTGTCAGATTGACTTATCTCTTCACTAAAGCGCACACATGAAGACTAACAAGTCGCTGCTGTTGTTTTAGTTGCTATCATGCTGCATATTTTCTGGATACAATACACTGATGATGATATGTGGTCCCCAATGCTTCATTCATCAAAACCATACCAGCTGACATTTTTCACACCTTCTAAAACTGTAGAGAAGATCACAATACATCCTGGGCAATGGTGAAACATAATCCGACATCTGGGCCAAGGAACTCCGCTCGAGATTTGGGGCGTGAGCCGCCTCCTGGGGGAGTTGAGGTGGATTTGTGCTTGAATAACTAAAGGAAGGGAGTCTTGTCTTGTTTTTGAAAGGATACATGAGCTTTTGTTACAAAATTAGTGTGTTTGGGAACATCCATGACTCGTCGTTGTGCGATGAAACTTGAGGGTGTAGTGGTGCGCGTCAGTCAGCATCGTTAGTCACGAATCAAATGCTCATTTGTTGACTGTTCCAGATTAGAAAGAGTTTTTACATAATAACATCTATTGTTTCATGATGTGTAATTGCTTTCTTCCTTAAAAATGTGACCGGTGCGACTAGGCGATATGAATCTTATATCACAACACGAGTAGTTTTATTTCATGGCAATGATATATATCACAATATATAATTTTTGCTTTAAAGTCCTTGATATAATTTTTTTTGATACTGTAGGAATTTCAGCAGTGTCAATATCACAAAAAAACTAATACTAGCCTAAACTAAAAAGAAAACCTCAATCCCACTGAAGACAGTGATTAAATAATAATAAGAAATTAATTAAAACAAACAATAGGACAAAAAACTACAGTAGAACAAATAAACAAGTAATCAGTAAAAAGTAATCTAATGTTTAAAAGCACTGCATATTCTTCACTGTGTAAATTAAATATATATTTCATCTTATTCAATTTACAAAAGTGAGCTCAAGAGCAGTGAGAGATTTTCTGTCTTTTGTTGTTTGATTATGAATGACAGACAGCAGGAATATTAGATTGCTGTCACTTTAAGAACTGCCTGGATCCAAAATACTGTTACACATGTGTTTTATTTCTCAGCTGTTTGTTTTCATTTAAGACCTAAATTACTTTGTTTACGAGGAGACGGGCATTTTGAAACATAACACATACGAGTGTGTGTATTTAACAGTTCAAGGCCTAAACATTTTTTTAAATAACTCTTCAATACTCTCTCGGTCTATGAGTGCCGGTTGCCGGTGCCTGATATGTACATTTACATTTATGCATTTATCAGACGCTTTTATCCAAAGCGACTTACAGTGCAATCAGGTTATACATATTTGGACCCCACTGACAAAAATAAATGAAACGTTCTTCAGATTTAGCGGGAAAAAAAAATCTAATTCTTATTAGTCTAATAAAGTTTTTTTTTTTTTACAGATTTTTTTGTGCTTGTATGACTGCACAATTTGGACAATCTGTGTGTAATTTTACATCATTATAGTATATTACATAAATTTGGATGAATAATAAAATATCAAACAAACTAAGAAATATTATTTTGATAAACATCACTGTAAAATAGTGGTCACGAAGAAATGTCTTAATTTTTTGTGTTCCGCTTAAAAAAGAAAGTCATGTAATTTTGGAATGACATTAGGGTGAGTAAATGATGAAAGAATTGACATTTTTGGGTGAACAATCTCTTAAAATGTCACAACAGTGTCTTTCTGATTGTGGCTCTATAGGTTTCAGTCAGTGCCTGCTGATCCATTTCGCAAATTAGCTTTTCTGTTGAAACCACATCTTCAAAGTCTTTTTGGTTGACATTTGCTGTGAGTTATCAATTTATTGAGTCATTCCCCGTCTCTTTTCATCATCCCTTCACACGCATTCACACGCATAAATAAAAGACAACGCTAATGTTTGCCTTCCAGTGGGCTTCTCTCCCTGTCTTCTCACTAGGTGTTCCCGCTTTGGCTTGTGTTCCTTTCTAATGCAGACCAGACAGGCCTGGCTGGTGTGTGTGCTGATAGATTATTGGGTCTAATGTGGCTCAGAGTGTGTCAGCAACGACTTTCCCACGTTGTACAAAGGGGCCTCCTACGAGCCACTCTCCCTGCACCTGTAACCAGAAAACCGACCGCCCCAACATCCTGGCGTGTCCCATGTTGCACTTGGCATTTCCACCAAGCGTCTGGGACCACGCTTGACATGCAAGGGCAGGCTCCGCCTCCCTCAGAGGGGCTGAAGCCGAGCGCAGAACCCCTTGGAATTCTGGGAGAGAAATGCTGAATCACTGTATGAGCAGACAGGACACACGCAGGATGCTGGCGCAGAGATGTGGTTCTGAACACACGTGTGCTGGAATGATTTTACAGCCATTAGAAAACCATAGACAAAACCTCCCACTAGTTAGAGCAATCAAGGAAGGAATTACCATAAAAATCCAGTAGACACATTTATGATGCAGAACTGAAACAACAACACCACCACGCTAAATTATCATAACTTAACACTCCTTTAAAGGCTGTTTTATTATTTTATTTTAATGTTATTTCTTTAAATGTAACTAGAGAAAAAACTAAAATGTATCTAATTTAAATTAATTGATTTTGGTATTATCCTTATAGAGAGTTTAAGACCACAATGAAAGTCCTGGAAATAAACAAAATTATTAAGTATTTTGAGTTATTTAAAACAAGGAAAAGTTAGCTGATAAAGCAATATTTCTAATAAATATTGTTTAGGAATACATTTATAGGAATACAATTTAAAAGTACATTTTCTAAAGAAGATTTTATATTTTATTTTATTAAAATATAAATATAAATATTAGTTGAAACATTTAAATTTGAAATGTTGCCTTGCCAAATAACTGAAATTAAATAAATTGAAGTACTAAAATGACAAAAAAATTGATACAAATAAATTAAAGCTAAATAGAAATCTAACAAACTGAAACTAATAAAACGTAACAAAATTGCTGAAACTTAAACTGAAATAAAAAGTATAGTGAGCATATACATACATATAAAATCCAATTCAATATACTGTATTAATAAATACTATATAAAGAAGTCACGCTGATTAAAATCAGCTCTATGGTTTCATTCTTTTAATTGTCATAATAATTATTATAAAACACCCAGTACTAAAACATATTTAAAGTTTAAAAGTAATTTAAGTTTAATTATCATTTAACATAATTTGGACACAAATATTTTATTTTCCCCTTGTTTAACACATGCTTTTATTTATTGGATTTTCAGAAGAGATCTGAAATATAAGGTTTGTGCTGAACTAATTATTGCAAGAATTAAATACAGATGTATTTACTGTTTTAGTGACCCACATTCTTGATTTATGTGATTGTACCAGTTACACAGTCATTGTGGAATTGTTATGATATAATTTGATTGGGCAGGAATATAGTTCTGCATTTCATTATCAGGCATGTAATGCTATCTTTTACTTCATTCCTGGTGGCTTTGGCATGGGCTTTGATTTCAACATCTCCCAGATGGCTTCAATTGGTATCAAATCTAATATCACGAGCCCTACAATGAAATGGAAGTTCTCTATTAGCTGAAACTAAATAACTGGAACATTTATGGAAAAGTATATATAGATCAAATGAACCTTAGTTCAGTATAATTCAGTACATGTCTGTTTCAGTTTTAGACTTTTCTCTGTTAAAGTTTAAGCAATCATGAAAGCTTTGAGCATGTGACTCTATCAGTGGCCAATGAAGCCGTATTCTGCCTGGAGGATTTCACCTCAAATTAACCGTAGCTTTTCACCTCCTTCGACTTTTAGTTATTTATTTCTTTTTTTTGTGGTACGTTTTATGTTAAAGCCAGATGTAAACCGATTTTTCATGGGATGTATGCAAAGTTCGGCTTTAAAAATAAAATATAAAAATATATATTTAAGAATTGTATTCACCAAGGATGTATTAAATTGATCAAAAGTTACAGTAACGTCATGCAGAATGTTACAAAACATTTCTATTTTAATTAAAAGCTGTTCTTTTAATCAAATTAATCAATTAATCGAAAAATACTGAAAAAATGATCATAGTTCATAAAAACAATCTGCATTTATAATAAATATTATCAAATAACAAATGTTTCTTAAGCACAAAATCAACATATTAAAAATGATTTCTGAAGGATCATGTGACACTGGAGTAATAACGGATGAATATACAGCGTTGCCATCACAGGAATAAATTACATTTTAAAACATATTGAAATAGAAAAAAAAAAATGCTTACATAAATGCAGCCTTGGTTGGCATGACAGATTTCTTTGTGTACCTAGTATATTTTTTTCGAGTGATTTCTGATTGATAAAATCAAGTCATGCTCTACATTTCTCTCTTGAATATCCTGCTTCACTCGGAAATGCATCAAATTACAGAAGTAAAAGTATTTGCCAACAGTTCGCTTTAGCAAAATGTACCATTTAGTTCCAGGATCTGATTCTAAGCAATTCTAAGAGTCCCAACACATTTTGACCTTGTTCATGACCAGCTGTTGATGTATTTTTAATTCCCCAATTGCTGATAAGAGCTAAAACCGTGAGAGCGTGATGATTTTGGAAAGCAGCAGCTACTTTTTAGCACAGTTTGGTCCCCAGACGCTACAGAGGAGTGTGAATGGGTTCTCCTCGACGAGGGAAGGGGGAGAGCTGACGCTGGGTCAGTCGGTACCGTTCCTCATAAAGGCCTTAAAGTGCAAACAGACCCTTAAATCTGCCCACTGAACAACGGCCTGACAGCCCTGCATGGGTGAGCCAAAGTTAAGATAAAGAAAGCTGGATATATGTGAAGCTGCTTTTGTTCCGAGCTCCTTCGCTTGGAGCCAATGGGAGTCATCATTTCACCAACTCATTGTTATGTCATTGACCCCATGGAAGAAGGGCCCTTTAATTTCACCATTTATTACTCTACCAATATTGTTCAGGTTCCACCTCAGAAATAAATCTGTCTTTTCTCAAGTTGTTTTAAAGCTTTGTACACCACTCCCATCAGCCTTTGTGTCTTTACACACTTGCTTCATTGGAGCTCAGTGACAGCGGAGTGAAGGGGGTACATAATAATGTATGATATAGCTGCGTGCGTTGTAAGGTCTCGATACTTAACAACCAACTAGTCCGTTAGTGAGGTTAACTCACTTATCTATAGTTTACATTTGTTTAGTAGCGGCACTTTCTTGGAATGCAGTTTAGATTAACGTTCTTTAAAGCATTGTGGCTACAGTCTTTCACGTTCAGATGAGTTTTTTTTTTTTTTGGAGTATTAAATATGTATTGGCCAGTATTGTGAATGCTCACTTTATTTTTTACATTTAGGTTGCCTTTGCTGTCATCAAATGCTCACCTTAAAGTTAATCTTTCAAACACATGGTAAATGTAATCTTTAGCAAATCTCAGAATAATTATATATTTTTCATACTTATTATTCATCTTTACATGCTCTACAAACTGTAAAAGTGCAGTTATCTAATTTATCGTATTACTTTTTTGGTATATTTATCCATATCCAGAATTTGAGACCACATTGAATGTAATATTTTAAACCTGGAAATACACAGCTAGGATATATATTTTGAGATATTTAATAATAAGAAACGTTAGCTGTTGAAGAAATAGTTATATTAAAGATGGTTACATTTAAAAATTACACTTTCTAATTTGTAACTACTTGAAAATGTGTAAAATAATTAGTTAAACTTGAAAATGCGTTAAATAAAAATGTATAATTATTAAATAAAACATACAAACTAGAAGCATTTTCAGTAGTGGTTTAATATTGTGGTGCCTAAATAACTGAATACATTTATAATAATAATGAATGTTATACATTTATTACAAGTTTATAATATACAAAAATATTAATTTAACATTTTAGTGTTTTTTAATTTATTTAGACAAAATAGTATGGAATTTAATATTCATAGAATTTGAATACAATTGTATATGTATATGAATCTGAATTGTATATGTGCCATTTATTGTTATCAGCAATTACATGAATTGTAATTATGATGATTATAATCTTATCTTATTAGCTGGAATTCTAATGCTGTATTCCCGATAGTTAACTTGATAGGAAAACCCCAATCCTTATTTTGTTGCTTCCTTTCATCACAAGTCATGTTTTTCCCATCATTCCTTCCAATTAGCAGTCGGCATGTTCAGTTCAACTCCTGGTTGCTTTTCTAGTGTCTATCATTTCCAGTTCTAAAGTTTGTGCTGTAATAAAACTGCCAAGTTTCGATAAGATAATCCTCTTATAAATCAAAGGGCTTTTTTTCCTTTTACCTGCCCTTTTCTCTTTCACTCAACCTTTCCTTCTCTGTATCTTGGCCCTCTCCCAAACCTAGGTACCATTACCCAGTGCCTAAGGTATTTTATGTGCAGCTGACAGTGGGGAACAACGAGTTTATCGGAGAGGGGCGGACTCGCCAAGCTGCCCGACACAATGCAGCCATGAAAGCCCTTCAGGCCCTGAAGAACGAACCCATTCCAGAGAGACCACCTCAGGTAACCTTCACATCTGTCCCACCTAACTAAACACACATAGCCATGCAATCAAATTAATTTTATGATTTCATAATACTTTTATTCAGCAAGGATGCATAAAAATGATCAAAAGTGACAGTAACTCCACCATCGTCTCAGAGGTGAGTGCGTGCATGCAAAACTCTACATTTAGGAAGAATAAGGCATTATACAGTTTTTCAACTGCTTACATTAGCTTCTTTTTTAAACTTTACACACAAATCCAAGAATTGTTTCAAATAAATACTGTTATATTGAATTTAAATAAATGCTGTTATTTTGAACCTGAAATATGCTGAAAAAAAGTTTTCCACAAAAACATTAAGCAGCACAACTGTTTTCAACGTTCATAATAATTAAGAAATATTTCTTAAATATTGCATATTATTTATTAAGATTTGCCATTACAGGAATATATAAGTTAAAATGTATTAAAATAGAAAACTGTTATTTTAAATTGTAATAATATTTCACAGTATTTTGGTTTTATTGTATTCTTAAAATAAATGGAGCATAAGAGACTTTCAAAAACATAAAAAATCTTAATGATTCCAAACTTTTGAATAGTACTGTATATATAATATATTTAAAAAAAACTCATATTGTTTTGGTATATTTTTCCATATACATTATCTGAGACCATATTGAAAGTCAGTAAAAAAGGCGGTTGAAGAAGAAATATTTATTTGAAAAATATGCAATTTAAGTATATTTGCATAATCTGTCTAATTCTAAAATTCTAATTTGTAATGGATTTTATTATTAAAATTATATGAAAGTAATGCATTTTCTCTAATGGTCTCTGACATTTTTTGTGTCAGTTTCTTGTTTGCTTGATCCCTCAATTATGAACTTGAAAGTCTATTCTGCATATTCATAACCTGTTGACAGGTATAAGTTATATTCAGGCTAACGATCCAAGTCACGATATTTAAGAAGACACTACTGTCCTGTTTCCTCATAATCTGTCAATGTTAACAACATCTCCTCAGAGCTTTAGTTTCTGTCAGAGCTGTGTTTGCACGTAGCTTCAGGCCATCCTTCAAAATACTCATTTTCACCAGAAATTATATTACATTGTGCCCCAAATGCCTGGCATCGACCAAGGTTATTTAAACCACAGTGGCGCCTATCCTGTTTAGTCTTGTCCCCCTTCTGTCTCCATAATAAGGTCTTTGTCAGACGCTTCTTCCGTGTATTGCTTTACAAATTGATACACACCATACCTGTGCACACCTCAGGGCAAAACTGTGTTTGTCTGCATGTCTCCCCACTCCTGTACCATATCTCAAACCTCGAGGATGAGTATCATGCTCACACACACAAACACACACAATGGGTTTCATTCACACGTATTTGTACACATCTTTACTTGCTTTGTTTTTCAAACCACGAACTACGTGTACTTGATCCATCAATTAGAAGTGTATACATTTAATGACATAAGAAAAAGAATACGAGCAAATTTATGTGCGTTGTAGGGGTGTCCCGACAAAGGATTTTTAATAGGCGAATCTGAATTGTCGAATCTTGCCGATAGTCGAATCACATGTTTGGGGGCGGAGGAATAATACATTACCAATAATTGAATTGTCAGACATTCAATAATAATAATTTAGGCACCATTAATTTATTAATTTAAGGGAAAGTTCACAAAAAATTAAAATTCTGTCATTAATTACTCACCTTCATGTTGTTCCAAACCAATAAGTTCATCTTCGGAACACAAATTAAGATATTTTTGATGGAATCCGAGAGCTCCCTGACCCTGCTAAAGACAGTAAGGATCCTTATATGATCAAGGTCCAGAAACGTAGCAAGGACATTGGTAAAATAATTCATGTGACATCAGTGGTTCAACCGTAATTTTACGAAGCTACGCAAATACTTTTTTTTTTGCAAAAAAAACAACTTTATTCAACAGTTTGTCTCCTCCGCGTCACTCTGGCGCCATTTTGGAGAGTATCCACTGAATGTAAACAGTGTATGCTGTTCTGTGTCAGCTGCGCTATGTGGATACGTTGTTTACACCGCTTACGTTTTGTACAAAAACAACGTGTCTGTGTGGTGCAGCTGAAATGAACTGAGGTCTTGGGTTTGGAATGACATGAGTGTCAGTAATTAATGACAGAATAAAAAGTTTTGTGTGAACTAACCCTTTAACACGGGGAACATGTGTACCGGATGCCACGTAAGATACAAACGGGATAATGTTTTATTTTTTTTATTAAAATCTAGTTAACATTAGCCGGCTGCATAGCATGTTGTTTTTACTTATCAGAGCAGATGAAACCTTACGATTTGCACAAAAAAATATCAAATATCTACACAAGATGAAATCAACAGATGCATAGACTATTCGAAGAAGCCCATATGCATTAATGTTTACTCTAACTGTATAGAGATTTTCACAGAGGGAATGAACAAATATTCAGCAAATATTTCTGACTTTGATCAGAAAATGTTCACAGCATCCAAAAATCTAATTAGACCCGGCAGAAATATTTTGAAATCACTTTTACCCTAACTGATCAGGGATAAAAAATACAGTTTCACTCTGCTTGTGTCAATTTGAGTTTTAAGTTTCAATTTGAGTCTCAGATTATGGAAATTGAAACTTAAATCTCTCATAGAGGTGGCTGGATTTATTCACGCAGTAAAATATTTATTAAAATCTTCATTCTTTTCATATTCTTATTGGCAGCATTATCATAATAGGCTGTATATTAACTTATTGGGAGAAAACCGTTTTTTCTATGTGAAATCAGACATAGAACATAACACCATCACCACACCTCTGCGAATATTCGACTGTGAGATTGGTAGTCGAATCGGGCTCCTCCTATCAAAGCATCGAATCTTCAACTATTTGGGGTCACCCCTAGTGCATTACAAACTTTTATGCACACATAAAAAAGGTCACTTGCGCTGTTAAAAGTGACCGTAATGAATGTTACTGATTTACTATTATAATGTTACAAAATATGTTAGTTTCAAATAAATCCTTATGTGAGGAACCTGTTTGTGGACTTCAGCTCGGCCTTTAACACTATCATTCCAAACCTCCTCCTTCCCAAACTAACTCGGCTCTCTGTGCCCACCTCCATCTGTCAGTGGATCAAAAGTTTCCTGACAGACAGGCTGCAACTAGTGAGCCTGGGAAAATACACATCCAGCACCCGTACGGTCAGCACTGGAGCTCCTCAGGGCTGCGTTCTCTCCCCACTGCTCTTCTCTCTCTACACGAACGACTGCACATCTAAAGACCCCTCTGTCAAGCTCTTGAAGTTTGCAGACGACACCACACTGATCAGTCTTATCCAGTAGGGTGACGAGTCCGCATACAAACAGGAGGTTAAGGAGCTGGCTGTCTGGTGCAGTCGTAATAACCTGGAGCTCAACACACTCAAAACAGTGAAGATGATCGTGGACTTCAGAGAAACCCCCCTGCTCTCCCCCCAATCACCATCATGAACAGCACTGTGACGACAGTGGGTCAATCAGGTTCCTGGGCGCCACCATCTCCCAGGACCTGAACTGGGACATTCACATAGACTCCATTGTTAAAAAGGCCCAGCAGATGTTGTACTTCCTTCACCAGCTGAGAAAGTTCAACCTGCCACAGGAGCTGCTTAAACAGTTCCACTCTGCCATCATTGAATCTGTTCTCTGCACTTCAATAACTGTCTGGTCCAGCTTAGTTACCAAATCTGACCTCAGAAGACTACGGAGGGTAGACTGCTGAGTGAATCATTGGTACTACTCTCCCCACTCTCCAAGAACTGCACTTATCCAGAGTGAGCAAAAGGGCTGGCAAAATCACTCTTGACCCCTCACATCCAGCACAGTCCTTCTTTAAACTGTTGCCGTCTGGCTGACGCTACAGAGCTGTGAGCACCAGAACGACCAGACACAGAAACAGTTTCTTCCCTCAAGCAATCCATCTCATGAAAACTTGACAATAATTATGGAACACACACTATTTATACACTTAAACACTTATTTATCTAACACACATGTTTAGTCTACATTTCAATTTGCACATAATATACCTGTGCATACAAAATTGTCTGTTCTTATATATACCTGTACATACAATTGTCAATTTGTATATTGTTATTCCTTATTTACTTGTTCTATTTTTAATTCCTCTTTTTTATTATCTGTGTATTGTATTTTGTTCTGCCACTCTCATTCTGTTACACTGTGGAAGCTTCTGTTACGAAAACAAATTCCTCTTATGTGTAAACATACCTGGCAATAAAGCTCATTCTGATTCTGATAAATGCAGTTCCTTTGAACTTTCTTTACATTAAAGAATCCTGAATGGATTGTGTTTCCACAACGATAGTACACTGCACACCTGTTTTTAAACTTGATGACAATAAGAAATGTTTCTTGAGCAGCAAATCGCCATATTAGAATGATTTCTGAAGGATTATGTGACTGTAATAATGCTTGCTCAAAATACAGCTCTGCCATCACTGGAATAAATTACATTTAAAAAATATTAAAATAGAAAACTGTTATTTTAAATTGTAATAATAAATTAAAATATTGTTGTTTTTTTATTATATATTTTATCAAATAACATGAATATAAGAGATTTTCCTAAATGTTTTACATATAAGTAAAAAAAAAAAACTAATAAGAGCTGTTACCTCATTTAAGTAATTGTTTTTGCCTATCTTCACCTTTTTAAATGACTAACTGCATGTTCTTGCTCCCTCATTGAAAATTCTACAGATTTATCAACATTATAATGAGAATGAGAGCAAATGTATGCATGTACACACCTTTTGCGACCTGGATATAAATAAGGTCACTTGCGCCGTTATAAGTGAATGCGAGCTAGTGTTTGTGGCTCAGCTGATTTTTATTGTCAAGTACACCATGTTTTCCTTCCCCTCAACACGCTCATAAACTCACAAAGCCAATTGATTACCATGTGCTAACAGGCAAACGAGCGCATGCCAGTTTTGTCGAAGGGAATAAACAAGATTGCAGTATGTACAGTAAGCCCAGTTCTAAATGGTTAGTAAACAGACCTCGGGAAGCTCAGTAACCGCACACTGTAAGCAGGAAATCTCTCAGATGAAGACATGCTGACAGAAAGGCGGATTTGAGGGGTTTTCAAAGAGAAGCGAATGATTAATCCATCAGAATGTTGATTTTTTATTTACTCTATTTAGCAGATGAGCCCAAATTATCTTTGTAAGACATTTGTATTATATCAAACACTAATGGCTTCTTATTTTAGATTCTAAAAAACCTGAGGCTCAGCTTGATAGATTCAGATGTTGTTGATGCATAAAACACATGTGTATTCAAAATAAACAAATCTCTGTGTTAAATCAAAATAATTCTAGATTTTTTGGTGGTGTTTTGCAAGTTAAGCAGATAACTTTTTGTATTAACAGTTTTATTGATCGACTTTTATGAGGACCATTTACCTGTAGGAGGTTCTCCATAAGTAATATTTTTTATATTTCTACATCTGTAGTCCAGATTTATTATACATTATAAGCTGATAACAACATCAACAACAATAATATAAAAGTGATATTAGTTTTTATATATATATATATATATATATATATATTATGTATATATGTATATGTATATGTTTTTTTTTTCCTTTTTCATGTTAGCCTAAAGCTATACAACTCTTTGCAATTATATAATTTCATTTTTATTATTAATTTATATTATGTTGAAACTTTTGACAACTGAATGTAATATTGTAATATATATTTTACTATTTTATATATATATATTTTTTTTTTTACTTATTTGTACATACATGCATGCGTGCATTTGTATTGTACTGTTATCCTGACACTATGTATAAATCATGGGACAATGACTGTTATCCAGGTTCAAAAAATACCAGAAAATTTTGAAAGGCATGGAAAAATCACGGCAAAAATAAAAGTCATGATATCTTTGTAGTCAATATACATTTTTGTACTTCTGGTCAGTGCTACTTCTTTTTATTTAAATCACTTTCCAGTCATCACAAGCAACTGGAAAAGTCATGGCAAATCTTTAGTTAGAAAGTGTGGGGTTGCTGTATTTGAGATACGTCTGATGCATTTGCAGTCTGAGGAAGAGCAGAATGTTCAGTGCTTCTCAAAATCTTGTTAATTTGAACTCTTCTTCTTTTGTGCCTTTTAGACTCCAAAACTGAGTTAGTTTGCTCATATTTTAGCCAAATCTCTGTGCTTTTTTTATCATTACAACACATGCCAATATCAAATTTAGCTTGTGACCTGTCAGTTCAGTTTAAGAAGGGCACACAAACAAGCCTTCACAGTCTGTCACACAAAGCCTCACACTCTCCAGACCACCTGATGATTCTCCATCCCAGACATCATTAACAGGCGTTTGAAGGAAACGCACAATGACATCATGCCATGTGATCTCTAGACTGAGAACGCAGTATTGAATGTCTGCAAAAAAACACAACTTGATCGAGCGCTCTTAGATCACACAATCCTGTTCATGTGTTGCATGGGAACACACTCTTCATTCTGAAAAGTAATGTCAGAAGAGTAATGGAGGTGACCAAGATAATATGCAGCAGGGATCATATTAAAAGTCACCCTTTGGAACTTTTGTGAGAGTTCTATTGCAGCTCTTTTATAGTTGATAAAAGATATGAATCTGAACTAAGGGAACTGCTCTTGGATCAGTTTGAAAGCTTTTTCTTCTTACAAAACCAAGCCACTTTGTTTAGAATCTCATCTGTTCAACAAAACCTGAAGCATCTCTTTTCAGTGGAGGTACATGAGAAACCGCAGTCATGCGTTGAAGCAGACCCACCATCAGCTTTGAGATCATACAGTCTGTTCTTAAAGGGATAGTTCACCCAAAAATGAAAAATCTGTTTTTAATTACTCACCCTCATGTCGTTCCAAACCCGTAAGACCTTCGTTTATATTCAAGATATTTTTGATGAAATCCGAGAGCTTTCTGACCCTGCATAGACAGCAACACAACTACCATGTTCAAGGCCCATAAAAGTAGTAAGGACATCATTAAAATAGTCCATGTGACATCAGTGGTTCAACCATAATTTTTGTAAAGCTACGAGAATATTTTTGTGCGCATAGTTTAAAATTAGAGTATTTCATCAGCCTTTAATTTAGCTGTCTATGCAGTAGGGGTGTGAATCTTCACTGATCTTACGGTTCGATTACGATTATCATGTCATCGATTCGGTTCAATTCGATATCGGCATCACGGTGAATTGACGATGCACTGCATCCTCATTTTTCAATTTTATTTCACATGTATACAATTTTGTCAATTAATACAAGCGGTCAGATATATGAACTGAACCTTTAATTTTACCTGCTCAAAGAAAACACGCTTATTGAATGTATCAAACAAAACTAAGTCTGGGCACAGAAGACAACAAGAGCATTTAGAACAAATACACAAAAGTAAATACTAAATACTTGGCACTGACAGGGTTAACAGCACAGGGTGAAAACGGCTGATGTGGTTTCTCAATTTAGTTCTATTACCCCCTGCATATTTTATTTGTGCGTGACATGATTTACACCAGTGGTTCTGAATTCCAGTCCTTGTGGTCGGTCCCCGTCCCCCCCCCCCGCATATTTTGCATGTCTCTCCTTGTTAACACACCTGATTCAGATAATCAGCTCTTTAGAAGTGCGCTCCGTGCATGAACTGTGTTCCGATTGACATGCTCCCTATACACAGTGTCCATTGCTCCCTACTCCCTGAGCAGGGGAAATCCGTTGTAGTTTACTTCACTTCGGAACATTCATTCAAGCATAGACCAGTGTGACATCATATACTTCTGATATATACAATTTTAATTCATGTCTCGCACACTTATATGCACTTTAAATGGAATAAGTTCGCTTTCGAACTGGAATCGTGGCGGAATATCCTTTGATGTCCACTTCGCAGGGCACTTACGTTCGAATAGAAGAAACATCTGAAGCGATAAGAGTGAAATGTGCGGGGGGGCGAGGACTGGAATTGAGAACCGTTGATTTACACACAGCGTGTCTTCTCTAGGTCGTGCTTACCAGGTTGTTCATAAAAGCCAGATGTCGGCTTTTTAATTAGTTGGAGCATTTTTTATTATACACGCACTCGCGTCTCGCCTCCCTCCGCCATTTTATGCTCCCGCGACAAAGCATGTATGCGACAAATGACGTCAGAAAAGCTTCAGTCCATTATAATCAGTTATGGTCTATTACTGAACTGATACCGAATCGTCCTCATCTGCATCACGATGCACTGTATAAATGATTAATTTCACCCCTACTATGCAGGGTCAGAAAGCTCTTGGATTTAATTAAAAATATCAAAATTTGTGTTCTGAAGATGAACATTTCTTTTGTGGTCTTAACAGGTCTTATGTGTTTTGAATGACATGAGGGTGAGTAATTAATGACAGAATTAAACATTTTGGGTGAACTATCCCTTTAACATCTTCCTGGCAATTTTTAATTCTGGTAGTGTGCCTGGGTAGGCGATGTCCTGCAGAGTTTAGCTCCAACCCTGAAAAAAACCCTCACCTGCCTGCAGCCCTAGTAATTCTGAAGAACTTGATTAGCTTGTTCAGGTGTGTTTAATTAGGGTTGGAGCTAAATTCTACAGGACAGCAGCACTCCAGGACCGACGTTGCCTACCACTGTGGTAGTGGGTAAAATGTAGGTTTAGGGCTGATTTAAGGTCAGCAACAGAAATCTTTGTACTGTAATAAAGAGATTGTTGAGAGGAGGTAGTCCAATTTAGGCACTGTTCTACATTGAGATTTGTGAATTCTCGCAAAAAAAATGTATAATAATAATTGTTAAATATCGCTCAGTCAGTACATTATTATCAATATCAACTACAGATTTTTTGTTAAACTAATTATTTCATAAAAATATTCAAAATATTTAATATTTTTCGTTTACATATTTCATCAATAAAAATTGCTGTGATTTGACTAATAAATAAGGCCATTAAACAAAAAACTATATAATGTATACACAATTTATTTATGCTGCTATTTATGCTAGGAGCTCGCAATTTTGAATCTTTGAATAAGTAATAGATTGTTTTGGACACCTATGTTGGGGTGAATAGTCTTGGTTCAGCATGTGTTTTTATGTCAAATCAAAGTAAGGTCATGACTCAAAAGGCCAATATGCTGGATAAAATGTAACAGCTTTTTTTCTAATAGGCCTGTTTTGTGTTTAACTCTTTCAGTGTTTAGAGGAGGAGAAAGAAACGGAGGAGAACAGCGATGCCAGCAAATCTGAGATCAGCCTGGTCTACGAGATCGCCCTTAAAAGGAACCTGCCTGTTAACTTTGAGGTGAACTAAGCTACTTTAATTGAGAATATAAAGGAATGTAACACTAATAATGTTAGTTCAACAATAATACTCATTGCACAGTTATTCCCAGTTCTAGTGACCCTATCCAGCCTATGAAACATTTTCTTTGTACTACAAAAAAGTTGTATGCTTTTGACACTTTAACCTTTTTTTCTAAGCTTGACTTGAACTTCAAACTTATAGCATTCCTGATTTTAAGCACACAGTAATTTAGGTTTGCAATGAATTCTAGAAGATTTTGATGTTAGCATGTTGCTAAGCAAAATGCTATACTATAAGCATTAAAATACAGTGCACACACAAATAATGGTCCTATATTATACAGAAATTAGCATCTATACAGTTGGATAATGAATAAAATATTTCTCTGGCCTCGTTCTCCATCTTGAATAATTTTTTTTTGGGACTAAAACTTGTCACAGTGCATTCTGGGATTACCTTCTCAGTGTATCATGTATGTGTTGCTGCCGTAGACATCCCAAAAACTGTATTATGATGCTTTTGGAGCAGGCATTGTGTTGGTACAGAGCAAGAGTCTCTATTTAACTGTAATTTTTTCCCCCCTTACGTTCAAGTGTTCATTCTAATTGTATCAACATCCAGCAGAATATATTTAGAGATCCGTTCATTCGATAAATTGAAAATTACTAGCTTCAAATAAAGAGGATGAAAAGGGAAAGTGATTATATTAAATGCCTGTTCTTGGTCAAGCTCTGTCAGCATCTGTTAAATCTGGTAATTGTAATTGCTTTAAAGCGTTTATTGTTCGGAGGAGGGTGATTTGGATACCTTTCAAAATCAGCACTTCATTATAGAGCTGCATCAGCAACGCTTCAAATCAACACAAACCTCAATGTTCTACATAAACACCAGAGGAAGTCTGAGGGTCTCTGTAGCCTGACTACTACTGCATCCGTGTTTATCTTAAATGATTTTCCACGGCTGTCTCCAACTTCACAATCTGCAATCATCTACTTGGCTTTGGTCAACCAGAATCTTCCTGATGTGTGTTCTCCGCTTGCATGCAATCTGTTATGTCTGGGGACCTCAATCTAACAGCATTTGGACACACTGTAGCTCTTTCTTTTTTCTTTCTTTAAAGTTTTGACTGTAAGTCATCTGTGAGATCCTGGACTCCTTTCAACCTTGTTAGATCTTTTCAGGAATTTTCTCCCCAGCTATTTGTAGGAATGGAAACGTTTTGTTCCTTATTCAATTAGCACACAAACATGGAATATTACGGAAATAGTTACTCTGTGAGAAAGAAACCATGAAACCATTTCTTGTTCAAAGATGTGGGACTTAAATGAAATCTTTTAAATAACTGAAAAAAAGTCATTATTTACTCATCCTGATTGTCATTTCAAACCTGTACAACTTTATTTCTGTGGAGTAACAATAAAAAAAATCTTAGCAGTGTCCGTTTGCCCATACAGTAAAAGTCTGTGAGGACCAGGGTTATTTTAGACCCTACTTGCTTTCTTTATGTAGAAACAAGATTTTTCCTGTGCTTGTAAATGGGGCTGCACAATGTGGCCCAAAATTGTGTGATTGTACGCAAGAGTCTTGTATGCAAGTATCAATATCAATATGATTATAATAGGGGTGTAACATTTCTCAGTAAAAAATGAATGGACAAATTCACACAGTAATTATGTCAACATCGTCTTGGTGAGTATCCTAGCAGAATCAGTGTACTGTATCCGTGCATTGTCTTAAAGTGACAGCACCTTTTTAATGTTAATCAAACAACAAAAGAAAAGGAAATCACTCCCTTCTCTTGATTGAATAGTTTTTGTGACTTTAATAAGGATTCATCTTTAATTTATACAGTAAAATATGCAATGTTATTTTACATTTGATTACTTTATTCAATTTCAGTACCTTAAAACGAATGTTAGACCTACCTAAAAAACCTGAAAAGCAATATTTATTTTATTTGTATCTTTGTATTTATTTATGCTGTTGCTTGTAATTAGATTATTTGTTCTTATTTTCTTTATTTTTATGTGACAGCATGGTCCTTTTTCCCTAAACAGAGCACATATTGTTCCAAAACTGTGACTCTGAAACCATTATATAACCATTTATATAACTTTAGTTATATAAACCGAACCATGAGTAATTTTAACCGTTACACCCCTAGACTATAATAATAATAATAATTATCGTCATCATTATTATTTACCATAATGATTATTATTACTGAATAACATTTTTATAAAGAAATATTACGGTTTCTTTTTACTGTGTGAAAAAAAAGCATCAGCATTTACTGTAAACTGAGCTGCTCTGAGACACTGAAAGCACTAGATTATGAGCAGCTTGCGTGTAAATAAACAGTGCCGTGCCTTGCACTGAAACATGCAGTACCTAGGTTTATTTAATTAAATTGCTGTCTTTATGGTTCTGTAATCGCAGTAAGATATTTTAATCTTTCTTGAAAATATCTTCTTTTGTGTTCCACTGAAGAAACAATATCAGGTTTGGAATGACATTAGGGTGAGTAACTGGTGACAGAAGCTTTGTTTTTGGGTGAACAATGCCTTTAGGTCAACCAGAACAGTGTCTCACCTGTCCCCTTATGAAATCAAGGACCACTCTCACCTTCTTGTTGGTGTCAAACGATATCAAACAGATGCCAACTTCAAAGAACAAATACATTAATCACAGTTTCTTGTCGTGGATGACGTCTTACAGAGGTACAAGAGTGGAAACTCGTGCCAAGAACCACCCATCTTGTACATAAGTACCTTCCCTCAGGGGACTACACATCAACAATCCATACAAAAGAGCTTTTCTTCATTATATCAGTCCTTGCCATTGTCCCACCCTGGCTTGGTATCCTGCCTTTTCACCAGGTTGAGGACACGGCCGTCTCACTAATACCATATCTCCCCTCGCATCCATGGAGGGGATGAAAAATCATCAACCTCATGTTACAGCGATTCCTTCCTACAACTTGATCTCCGTTGCCAGCCATGCGAGACAGAGAGCAGACAGAGGAACTGGCCACCGTCAGACACAAGAATCAAACACTTGCTGAAACCTCATCACTGCCTGAGGATGCCATATCATCTGTTGCAGACTGTCTGCCATGAAGGGAGTAGAGCCCCGGTGCCAAGACCTCCTCACAGTCCTCGTTCACCCGATGAGGCTCATTCACTAGCTGGAACTGCTGCCCACCTACCTCAGTGCACAGGTAACTGCCATGGAAACTGTGTCAGGAGGTTACCAGGCCCGTTTTAACTTGTTGATGGTGTAGTTGAAGTTACTGCAGCTTGTCTTCACCGGCCACTCATATTCATTAAAACTAGCGCAAAATAAGATAAAAATAGTTCACCCAAAAATTTTAATGTTTTACTTTTTTCTCTCCCTTGTGTTATTCGAAACCTGTTTAACTTACTTTCTTCTGCACAAATAAGATACTTTGAAGAATGTTTCAAAATTTTTTGTCCATATGAAGTCAATTCAAAATGTTGGACCCCATTGACTTTCATTGTATGGTTAAAAAAAGCACTGAGACATTTTTCAAAATATATTTTTATGTGTGTGTGTGTCTCACCGAACACAAATAGTCATACAGGGTTTGAATGATATAAGGGTGAGTAAATGATGACAGAATTTTAATATTTGGGTGTACTGTCCCTTTAAGTTGACATTCTTGCATTTCTCTTGGAGACTGTGCCCAAGTCAATTCACTATTTAAAGTAACTGTGAAATTGGCCACAGATTTGCAACAATTAAGTGTTTCCAAGTCTTCCATTGTTAGACAAAATAGATAGATTAGCTTTATGCCTTATTTTGGCACTCAGGACTTGGTAATGTACATTGAAAAGTTCCCTTTTCAAGTTATTTAAGTCTCTGTTTCTGAGATATGTCTCATCAAGGAGAATCGCAGTTGAATTGAGTTAGTTGTATAATCAGTGACTGTGAGTAACCAGGCTAAATCTCCACTCTCGGCCCATGGAATAGACCGTGTGGGAGTTCCCTCAATGATGGACTCACAGCTTTAAGCCCTTTTCCTTCCTCTCCACACCTCATCCTCGCAAGAGAGCTGAAATGACATGCTGATATTTCAAAAAGAGGGAAGTACAGCAGAATTTCATCACTTCATTATGTAGTGATGCTCACCCGGAGGAATTCTCTGAATTCTTATGTAACATCTATGTGTGATGATCAAATGCATTCCACATCAAGACCTAGTAAATATTGGGTTATGCCACTTTGTCTAGTGTGCGGGAAATGCACAGAGCTCTCCTGTGTTCCTCAGTTCCTCGCCATCTTCAGATGAAAGCCCAGATTGTTGAGGATCTGGAGTTTACAGATGAAGATTAATTATGTTTTTCTACGCGTCCAATCAATCAAATCAACTGTCTTGAGCTTTAAAGCGAGAGTTCTCTCAGAAATGACATTTCTGTCATTATTCACTCACCCTCATGTCATTTGAAACCTGGATGATTTTCTTTCCTCTGTGAAACAGTAAGGGTGACAGTGAATAGGAACTGGGATGTCAAGATAAAAAAGATCACCAGAAAAGTACCGTAAACACTGCCCATATTTATTGTTTTCGAAAGCCATTTTCAAACTTCATTTATTGTGTCACTGTTTTGCAGGGGTGTATAATTGGAGGGAGGGGGGGGGGGGCTAGGCTAGTGTCCCTACCAATATCCACCCATACCATCTATCCCCAGCAATAATTTGAACAAATAATTAAATATATGTATATGTTTTTGTCATTTCAGATGCATCTGAAACGTCATATTATTGATATTACCTAACAAGTTAAAGTAAATACGTTAAGTAAAACTGTGCGCGAATGTAGTCGCACACCATACGAGAATCTCAGCCGCGTTTATAACTCACAGCCTATTGCACCCAATTCAAGACAGCAGTTAAAACAGTTCATATAAAAGCCCACTTCAGGAATGACCAAAGTTGCATCGATGAGTTTGAAGTGGTGTTTGTTTGAAAAAACAGAGCAAACAGAAAGAGAAAGCGCGATTTATGGCTTTTATTAGCTCCCTAGGTAGGTTAAGGTGTATGGGATGGTCAACAGTGCAATTATAAATGACAGTAATTAATTACAGATTTAATTACATGAAGGTATTTTTAAGTATAAGTAAAAAAATATAAGTGCATTGTATCAAATTATTAATTTAAATGTAATTACATAGCAGTTAAGGCCACCTAATATAAAGTGGGACCTATTTTTTACCCATTTTAAAGCACTTCATCCATTTTGTTGCTGTAGAAAATATTCAGAAAAGTTTTTTATTATTTTTGTATGGGGATATGGTTTCACTGGAGTGTCACATGTTTGTATGAATGCCAGAATGGTCATGTGTGTGAAGAGAGGATGTGAGGAGAGAGTCTCTGGAGACGGATAACTTTCAGTTCTGACTGAGCACACAGAGGCCCACCCTCAGCTGTGTATGTGCGTCTGTGAAACTCAACCCCCCCAGTGTTGCTCTTAAAGAGCTCAGAGCAGCTCACCTGTTCTGTTGACCATCTCGGTGATGTCACAGGAAGTAAATATGATTACATGTGCATTACATTAAATTTCAGTTTCTCACGACAGTCAGAAATGGATAGAAGTAGGAGAACAGTCTGTTTAAATGTGTGAATAAAAAATAACTAAAATAATATATTTTAAAATGTATATATTACTATAGTATTTATTGATATTTTTAATTAGTTAAGTTGTATATTTTCAGTTAATTCTAATTCTAATTTTTGTAATTTTGTCACGTTTTAACCTTTGTTTAATATTTGTATTTATCTTTAGTTTATTTTATTTTTAGTAATTTTGTTATGTGGTTTTGTCATCTATAATTCTGTTTGTTAATATTTATATTTAATTTAAACACACACACACACACACACACACACACTGAACAATATTATAAAAGCAACACTTTTGTTTTTGCCCCCATTTTTCATGAGCTGAACTCGAAGATCTAAGACTTTTTCTATGTACACAAAAGGCCAATTTCTCTCAATTATTGTTAACAAATCTGTCTAAATCTGTGTTAGTGAGCACTTTTCCTTTGCTGAGATAATCCATCCACCTCACAGCTGTGGACTAGACAGCATGATTATTGCACAGGTGTGCCTTAGGCTGGCCACAATAAAATGACACTCTAAAATGTGTAGTTTTGTCACACAGCACAATGCCACAGATGTCGCAAGTTTTGAGGGAGCGTGCAATTGGAATGCTGACTGCAGGAATGTCCACCAGAACTGTTGCCCATGAATTGAATTTACATTTCTCTACCATAAGCCGTCTCCAAAGGCATTTCAGAGAATTTGTCAGTACATCCAACCGGCCTCACTTCCGCAAACTACGTGTAACCACACCAGCCCAGGACCTCCACATCCAGCATCTTCACCTCCAAAATCGTCTGAGACCAGCAAACAATCGGTTTGCATAACCAAATAATTTCTGCACAACTGTCAGAAACCATCTCAGATAAGCTCATCTGCATGCTCGTCAGTCCTCAGCTTGACCTGACTGCAGTTCTTCGTCGTAACAGACTTGAGTGGGCAAATGCTCACATTCGATGGTGTCTGGCACTTTGGAGAGTTGTTCTCTTCACGGATGAATCCCGGTTTTCACTGTACAGGGTAGATGGCAGATAGCGTGTATGGCGTCGTGTGGTGAGCGGTTTGCTGATGTCAACGTTGTGGATCGATTGGCCCATGGTGGCGGCGGGGGTTATGTTATGGGCAGGCATGTGTTATGGACAACGAACACAGGTGCATTTTATTGATTGCATTTTGAATGCACAGATATACCGTGACGAGATCCTGAGGCCCATTGTTGTACCATTCATCCACGACCATCACCTCATGTTGCAGCATGATAATCCACTGCCCCATGTTGCAAGGATCTTTACACAAATCCTGGAAGCTGCAAACATCCCAGTTCTTGCACGGCCAGCACACTCACCGTACATGTCACCCATTGAGCATGTTTGGGATGCTCTGGATCGGCATATACGGCAGCGTGTTACAGTTCCAGCCAATATCCAGCCATTGAAGAGGAGTGGACCAACATTTCACAGGCCACAATCAACAACCTGATCAACTCTATGCGACGAAGATGTTGCACTGCGTGAGGCAAATGGTGGTCACACCAGATATTGACTGCTTTTTCGGACCCCCCCCCCCCCCCCCCCAATACAGTAAAATTGCACATTTTAGAGTGGCCTTTTATTGTGGCCAGCCTAAGGCACACCTGTGCAATAATCATGCTGTCTAATCAGCAGCTTGATATGCCACACCTGTGAAGTGGATGGATTATCTCAGCAAAGGAGAAGTGTTCACTAACATAGATTTAGACAGATTTGTGAACAATATTTGAGAGAAATAGGCCTTCTGTGTACATAGAAAAAGTCTTAGATCTTGGAGTTCAGCTCATGAAAAATGGGGGCAAAAACAAAAGTGTTACGTTTAAAATATTGTTCAGTATATATTAACTATGACATTAATATGTGCTTTATAACTAGAGATCGACCGCTATATCGGTTGACCGATATTTCTCCCGATATTTAAGCATTTTACCATAATCGGTTATCGGTTTTGTAAAAAAAAAAAAAAAAGTTTTTTAATTTTTTTTTAATTTTTTCGTCACATACATAATTATACAGAGTATAACCAGCAGTGAAATTTTGTTCTCTGCATTTGACCCATTCAAGTGCACACACACCTGGAGCAGTGTTCACTCAGGAAATGCTCCAGCATGGCCACCGCATGTAACTTTATACAAGATTCACTCGTTTGAAACACGCGAAATTATATTAACATGTACTATAGAACCATTATTTCGATAATAAACATCTAAATAAATACATCTCTATCGAAATTAATTATTTATTATCTCCACAAGCGATCGCAGTTTGAGTAAAGTTCTGTGTAAATAGATAAACCGCGCTGTCAGCAGTTTTCATAATCTAGAATGACAAAAACATTTTAGTAATTCTGATAAAACGTGCCAGTTAAGAAATGCAATAAAATATGATGTTTTGTTTGTTATAGCTTATTTCAATATTCCAGAGAATATTATTCAGTGAATTATTCTCCACTCTTTAGTGTATTAAACAGCTTATAAACCTAAAACTGTAGTTTAAAATGAAGTTGATATTTTGTTTGAGTTTTCCTCGCTTTCCTTAGGTTTTAAATAGCCTGTAAGCGCCATGCGCGTTTTACTTTGACTTTAATATCAGCAGCAATTCGGCGTCAAGCAGTGTTTAAAATAAAAAACAGCAAATACTGTGTAACCAAATAAATGAGAAACGAAGGTTTTTTTTTTTTTAAACATTATCACTTAGATCAGGGGTAATAGATCGCTGGCGCTTTAGGTCAGTGTTTCTCAACCAGGGGGGCGAGAGATCAAACTCAAATATAATACATTCACTAATATTATGACTCGCATGTTAAGTAATGTAAAAAAATATATAGCCTATAAATAAATAACAGTACCACCTCTCTACGTATTCTGTGTTTAGGAGGAGAAATACGGTTCTCATCGCGCTGTGAATACAGACTGAACGACAGCTCAAAACCGCTGTATGAACATATGATACACAAACTACAGCTCTCGCTGGATAAAAGAAGCCAGTGTCACACTAGTACACAAGTTTGATGGGCAATTTTTGTAATCAAGATAAAGCTGATTACAGTGACATGATCATGCAGCAGGCGCGCGTTATGTCCGTTCTAAATGATGCGCAAACGAACCGTGTATGTGCGCTCTCGATCACTCTAACATCATATTTCTGCTTGAATACAGCTCAGTATATAGTTGAATACAGCAAAGTGAATAGTGAATAATAATAAAACACTATTTTATTTATTATTATTAAATTAATGCAACATAAAGATACATCACAACAAGCCTTTTTAATTATTTATTTAATATGTATTTTATCATTTATTTAATTTTCACTTGGTAGATCTCGGTGAGTTTTCTCCCTGACTTAGATTAATGTCAGACTCAGAAGTCAACAGGCTTAAAACGGGCGCTTTTACATTTCGTTTCGAAACTCTTCCGCAATCGTCTTGTCTGTGTCACCTCACTCTTCTTGTCAGTCATCTCTCTTCACGTGATAAATTAAATCTGATCTGTGATGTAGAGGTCTGCGCGGGACTATTTTAGGTTGTATTCCGCACCCACCCGCTCCTGCGATATATTCACTGTTTGTTCACATTTCTGCTGAAAGAAAGAGAGATAGGCCAACAAATAAAAGTTTAGTCTGCACAAAATTGTATTTATTTTATTCGTCTTGTCAAGAGTCTTTAATATATTGACAGAAAAATGTCAATAACATTTTGCTGCCAACACGGAATAAAGTTTCACTTTAAAAAAAAGTTATATAAAAATTGTAATCCCTATTTTTATTCGTTTTGTCAGGATATAATTCGTTTAGGCTAACATTCAGCCTACAACACAATAGGAAAACAATGTAGGTTTAGTCTTGTCAAAATACTAAATTAATTTAACATCCTGCTGTTAACACAGTGAAAAGTGCAGCAGAGAAAAATAAATAAATTCGACAGTCTGTCATTTAAAATGATAGGATAAGCATAATAAAGAAAAAAGAAAAGAGAATTGCACGTCCTTCAAGGACAGCGCATCCAGACCTGCTCCATACTTATTCTGCTCTGTCACTCATCACAACCTGCTTCTGCAGTTCTGTTTGAGAGCCGTATATTAATTATATTTGCTAGCCTGCTCTGAGCATCTTTGCACAGGCTGTGCACAGACAATAAAACGAAGCACTGGTCCATGTGTGCAGCGAGCGCATAACGGTCCGGGTGCAGGCTGAACTGATTGATAAGAATAAAGCGCAGATATACTGTTCTGAAAGGACGTCTGGGAACGGGATAATGTTAGACCACCCGCTCAAATTCAAATTGCCCCAGAGTTACCGACCGTTACCCCCTTGTATTCGGGAAATTAATCCCGCGGCCTAAGAAATCTGTTCGGGACAGCCGCGGCAAGAGCACGGCTCTCGTTCGTTCGGTGCACTGCGTTGAGCAGCAGCGTTCAGTTTTAATTGTAGTGTCCTCTAACTGAACGAATTTATTTGTATTACTATAAAAACAATCTAAACGATGGTGCTATGGTGAGCAAGTGAGGTAACGGTGTTGCGGCTTAACACCGGTATAACCGTCATCACGTCTATTGCGGCAAGCCTACTTCACTCTGTTATTTATTTACTTTATAACAGTAAATAAATATTGGTTCTGCATATCGGTTATCGGGTACATAAACGAACAAATAATCGGTATCGGTTTCGGTTATAAAAAATCAATATCGGTCGATCACTATTTATAACTACTTATAAATAGCCGATATGCTAATTATATGCATGCTAATAAGTAACTAGTTAATAGTGTGAATTGGTCCCTAAACTTGTTACCAAATTAAGATCAATAACATTATTTTCATTATATAAAATCAAATTAAATATTTTTGCTATTCTTATGATAAAGCTTAAAACACTGCATTAAAATGTGTGAAGTGAACTGTGCTTCTGATTTATGCATATGCATATTAATGTATATTTGTATTCATATATTCATACTGAGTGTGTGTGGTGTGTTTAATAACCAGGTGCCCTTTCCCAAGTTACAGTGGTCTAGCTCCCCATATGAGTAATTGATCCGGTTGTTAAACCAGACAGTTCGAGTGTAGTGAGTCTAATTAGCAGTATTCCCATTTCCGTCGTCGAGAAAGAAGGTGGTAAAGGGCAGAAGGAAGAGAGTGTGCAGCAGACATGCCCTAAGGGGCAGAGAGAAAGGGAGCGTGACTGGAATGACTGCTGTTCCCACTTCTGCATACATGTGTGTTCTCTTGTGTAACGTGTTCATTACATGCTCCTCAGGTGCTGAAGGAAAGTGGACCCCCGCACATGAAGAGTTTCCACACACGTGTGATGGTTGGGGAGTTCTCAGCCGAGGGTGAGGGGAATAGTAAGAAACTCTCTAAAAAGAGAGCGGCCCTCTCCATCCTGCAGGAACTGAAGAAACTGCCAGTGCTTCCTGTTGTGGAGAAACCCAAAGTGCATTACAAGAAGCGGCCTAAGACCATATTAAAGGTGGGTTGTTTTAGGAGCAGATCCAAAAGGAGTGCTGCTTCCTTAAGATTCCAGAGTGGTGGCTGTTACTGGAATATTATATATCGATATCGAATTCTATGCTTGATTATGGGATGAATTTTGGACAGTTTCTGTGTTACTAACAACATCAAAAGAAATTGCATAAATAAAAGCTATGTTTTCGTCCTTTATGCAAATTCCAAAAGCTACTGTACCAACAACTAGTGAATATACGGTCATGGCCAAAATATTGGCACCCTTGGTAAATATTATCAAAGGCGGCTTTGAAAATTAATCTGCATTGTTAATCTTTTATTTAAAAAATTCACAAAAATCTAACCTTTCATTGGATAATACGAATTTAAAATGGGGGGAAATATAATTATGAAATCATTTTTTTTCTCAAATATACATTGGCCACAATTAACGGCACCCTTTTATTCAATACTTTTTGAAACCTCCATTTGCCAGTTTAAAAGCTCAAAATTTTCTCCTATAATGCCTGATGAAGTTAAAGAACACCTGACAAGAGATCGGAGACCATTCCTTCATCCAGAATCACTCCAGACCCTTTAGATTCCCAGCTCCATGTTAGTGCTTCTTCTCTTCTCTTAGGTCACCCCACTCATTTTCTACATGGTTCAGGTGAGTGGACTGGAATGGCCATAGCAGAAGCTTAGTTTTGTGCTCAGTGACCCATTTTTGTGTTGTTTTTGAGGTTTGTGTTTGGTTTATTGTACGTTTGGAAGATCCAAACATGACCCATTATAAGATTTCTAACAGAATCAGTCACTTATTGATTTTTTTATCTGTTGGTACTTGATATAATCCATGATGCCATGTGTCTAAACAAGATGTCCAGGACCTTCAGCAGAAATATAGGCCCACAACATAAAAAATACAGCAGTATATTTCATTGTACACATGGGGTACTTTTTATCCCCGTGTTCGCTACACCCATCATTAGTGTTTACTGCTAAAAGCAATTTTTTTTGTTTCATCTAAACATAGAAGCCAGTCCCATTTGAAGTTCCAGTCGTGTCTGATAACTGAATATGCTGGAGTTTGTTTTTGGATGAGCTAGGATAATTGTTCTTGAAGCCCTCCCAAACAACATGTGGTGATGTAGGTGCTGTTTGACAACTTTTTAAAGGTTTTCTGACCCCGAGACTCAACTATTTTCTGCAATTCTCAAGCTGTGGTCCTTGGAGAGTCTTTAGCCACTCAAATTCTCCTTCTCACCATGCATTAGGACGATATAGACACATGTCCTCTTCCAGACAGTTTCGTAACATTTTATGTTGATTGGAAATTCTTAATTATTGCCCTGATGGTGGAAATGGGAATTTTCACTGCCATAGCAGAGCTGTTGTGCATCTCCAAAAAGCGCAGTGGTGTTTCGTTTCTAAATGAATCCACATTTTAAACTAATCTTGTGAACCAATGATTCAAAAACCCATTCATAGACACAGCCGTTTACTTAATTCCTGAATGAATCAGGTGTTTTAACGAATAGAATGAAGACATGAAGACGCCACCTGCTGGCAGAATTAGTTTCTTATTTAGAGTATAATTTCATAAAAATAATAATAATAAAAATTCAAATAAAAAATTACTTTAAAGGGATAGTTCACCCAAAAAAATGTTAATTCTGTCATTTGCTTTCCCTCGTGTCATTTCAAACCTTTCCTTTGTAGAACATAAAATAAGGTATTTTGAAGACTGTCAGTAAAAAAAGCCGTTATAGTTAACAATGAGTTTCATTGTATGGACAAAAAATACTGAGTGCAAACGATTTGTGTGTGTGTGTGTGTGTGTGTGTGTGTGTGTGCACGCAAGTGATGCGTGTTGGTTAGTGTGCATCAATTAAAGCCCATTAATTTGGAACGGTGATTAAACTGACCTGGAACTACCTGTGCAGTTAAACGAATTTAATCAACACCTGCCAGCCAATCAGAATAGAGTATTCAGACAGACCATGGCATGCATAAATATATATATATATATATATATTTCCATTTCCAAAGCCATAGAATATTTATTTTTTAACATTGAAGTTAATGTCATATTCATTGAAGATCTTTGTCATTTTGGAGTATGTCAGACCCAATCCAAATTTCTTTGCTCACTCAGTCAGTCACACATTCACACACACTCATTCACTCTTTTGTCATTCTCCTGACAGGGTTACTGACATGAACATTAACCAGCCATCCATCTGTCCCTCTGCTGCTTTATCTGTGTCTCTCATCCTCATTTGCTTTTTTGTTCTCAATTTCTCTCTCAGACAGGACCAGAGTATGGACAGGGCATGAACCCTATTAGCAGACTGGCTCAGATTCAACAGGCCAAAAAGGAGAAGGAGCCCGAATATATGCTGCTTTCAGAGAGAGGGATGCCTCGCCGGAGAGAATTCATCATGCAGGTACATTTAATAAGAGAGGGAATGAAGAGGTGTAAAGTAAAAGAAAAATGTGAAGGCCGAGAGGGGGAGTGAAGGACGGATGAGTCCTGCACAAACACTGATAACCTCCCACTGTGCAATCTGTCTTAATCAGAATGACTGTCACCTCCTCCGGCTCTGATTACCACTGACCTTCAGCTCTGTCAAAGTCAGACAGAGACTCTTTTGACACGCACATACACAGTTGCTCGTCCACTCTTGGAAATGTAATCTCATTTCATAAGTTAATGGATAATTAGTCTTAATTTAGATCATTTAGGTGATGACAGTAATTTTTCCATGTAGGTCCAAGCTAAATTCAAAACTTAAACACAAAACTCTGCCTAGCTCAACATGCATGTGCATTTATGCCCTTGACCTCTTGCATGTAGGATGCAAATACAAAGTTTGCAGGAAAATTGATATTGGCTTGTATTTAAATGTAAAAAAAATCAACCCATTATTTTCTGATTGCTCACTGCATCACATATGCACTTAGCACACATCACATCATTGGCTGGTGTCCACTGGTTTATTACAGGTCATTAAAACAACAATAACTGTACTGCTGGCTGCCCAGTAAAATTTAAGTTACCTCATACAGTAAAAATTAAGCCCCCATTTAGCCATAAGAGCTGTGCTTGTGAAAAATACCAGCAGAATTGGCTCTAAATAACCTGGGATTTAGAAATGCCTCCAACTTGGATCTACTTTTATTCTCTTGTTTTGGATCAAAGAACAGAAAGAATCAAAGATCATAACTCATTCAACTTAATTGACTTGCGCTTGCTAGTGGAGTATTGTGTAGTATTAGTGAATCAACGGAGAATAGCGTAGTATCAAGTAGAGTAAATTAGTGTGGTATAGAGTGCCATAGAGTGACTCAGATCTGTTTTTCTAATGATGGTGCGAACAGCACAAACCACATGGAATCTTTTCAATTCCGATTTGTGCCACTTTCATATGTAGTACTAAATCTGATATAGATTATTTGTTTTGCAATACGATGGCAGTCAGAAGTCATATCGGAATTCATGCAACATGTACGTCACTCTAGATCCACGTTCACCACGATTCTGTGCTCATGGGAGTCACATATTTTGCATTTCCAAAGTTATCAAGTTGCGAAAGGTACTCTGTGGAAGTACAGTGATGTATCAGAATGTATAAGTATTGCAGTCTACAACTCTATATACAAGCGAAACATAAGGACTCTTATAACAAAAGTTTCCAAACTTCTTCTGTCACATCCTTGATATATTACCTGCACATAATTTTGCTGGGTTCTGCTAGCAGATCACACTATAATTAAACACATAATCCCTTACATTATGTTCTCTGTGCTTACTACCGTATGACATGTTGCCAAGTCCATGGTTTTCCCATGCAATTGGGCTATGTTTTTGCTGTTTCTATGGATTGTTTTTCAACTATGTGGGTTGAAGCAACCCTACTAATGCGTAGTAGCAACCCTACTATTTACTCCGCGGGATGCGATTTGGGTTGTTTTGGACTAGTTTTGAGAACCAATTGGGCAGATTTGTTGTGAAAACCTGGTAGTCCTGTTCGTATCGTTCTTTTGCGCATGCAGTTCAGATCAGAGCCATGTTCTGTTCACACTGGAAATCTGATATTGGTCACATTTAAAACTAAAATGTGAACAGCTATACAAAAAAATCAGATCTGAGCAAAAATCGTAACTGAGCACTAAGGCTCAGTTAGAGTAGGGTAGAATACATAGGATGGATTGAGTAGAGTAAATAGAGTAAATTTATTTAGTACATTTATATAGTTTAGAGTTGTATAGAGTGGTGTAGAGATGTATAGAATAGAGTAGATGTATCAGTAAGGTTGAATATAGAGTGAGCAGAATAGATGTGTGCAGATCAGAAAAGTATGCTGTGGAGTAGTACATAGTTGAATGGAGTTTTGTAGAAGAGAAGATGATTTTTATTCATCACATACACAATTATGCTGAATATAACCAGCAGTGAAATTTGTGCTCTGCATTTAACCCATCCAAGTGCATACACACCCGGAGCAGTGGGGGTTCGGTGCCTTGCTCAAGGGTCTTACCTCAGTCATGGTATTGAAGGTGGAGAGAACGCTCGTTATTCACTAGAATTCCCCCCACCGACAATTCCTGCCGGAGCCGAGATTCGAACTCACAACCTCGGGTTACAAGTCCGAAGCTCTATCCATTAGGCCACGACTGCCCCCTTACTAGACTAGATAGGATGAATAGAGTGTAGAGTTGTATGACGTAGAGTAGCTTAGAGCTCTATAGAAGAGATAGATAGAATAGATGAGAGTAGATTCGAGTTAAATAGAGTAGTATTGCATAAAGTAGTACTTAGTTGAAGGGAATTGTGTAGACTGGATAGGTTGAGTATAGTAGATTGGATACTATAGAGTAGATTTGTATATAATAGTGTAGAGTTGTTTGGATTGGTGTAATTAGGGTGGAGTAGAATAGACACAGAGTTAATGGAGTTGTGTAAACTAGATAGGATAGGATGTATTGGGTAGAGACATAAGGATATTTTAGAGCCAAGTAAATTAGCATAAAGTGAAATAAGTAGATTATTCTGAATGATCCGTTAGAGGCTCATCCAGCTCTACCACACACATAAACAAGTATCTAGAAGTTTCTCTTCCCTGTCTCCCATCCGATAATCCCTTGCTTTAAAGTGCTCTGTGCATCTCTGAGCGTGCGGTAACACAGCCTCTAACTGATTCTCCATGCTCCTTTCACTGTCGCATTAGACTCTGCTTGTGTGTGTGTTTCTTTTGTGTTGCCCAGTCGCTTCTAAAATTTCCACGTTGTTCGCTCTCTGGTCTGTGGGCATCAATATGTGTCTGTTTTCAGGCCCACACCATCCTTCCCCACCTGCTGCTTTGCTTCTAATAAATATGAAAAGATGATTGTCTGGGTTTAGAGACAGTTTTTTGACAACACAATGTTTTTATCTTTTTAGTTTTTCTAATAATATTTGAAAGTATAGTGCTACATAGGGCTGCAACTAAGGATTATTTTGATAATTGATTAGTTGGCCGGTTATTCTTTCGATTAATAAGATTTAAAAAAACTTCTTTTTTTTTGACAAAAAACACACAACTCCACATTCTGTCCAATGTCTTTCAAACAAACGTGCCAATTGAATGATACACATACAGTACTTAACAATTTATTAGACCAACTATCATAATGAAGAGAAAACACAACTATTTTAGGAATCTGTCGAAAAAAAAAATATCTAAAAATGTTATTGTCATTTATTGGGCAAATAACAAACTGAACCACTATAACAAAAATGGCCTCCTATGCCTTTCAACAGCTCGCCTTCTTGCTGCCATTATGTACTTTTTGACTGTAAGTGGGTATCTGAAAAAAACCCACCATGAAGCGCTCTGCCTTTCTTTCATAGATAACAGCATATTGGAGGACTAACCGATACAGAAAGCTAGAAAAATTACTTTGTAATCACCAATGCTGTTAGTTTAGAGCAGCAGTGACACAAACCTTACATCATTTGTTAAAAACCTTACATAAATGTGTTTTAATAAATTTGTTAAGCACTGTAATAGTGAATATAGTTTAAATCTCTATTAAAATAAAAATAATAATAAAGACAAATAAAAACACAAACTCAGTGTTAACCAACAGGTAAGAGGAGTTTTCTGCAGGAACACGCGTTGACTTTGATCACAGTCATGTGTGATTTATTTATCCTGTAAAAAAGGCAGCTATGAAGCGTCTGATATTTATATTCAGAATTACACGCTGTTATCCCTTAACAGTTCCCACTCTCATAAAATACTCGCACGGCATGTTGACTTTTAAGCCCTAATTTAACTTTCAACAACAGAAATGCGCTGAATAGCCTTTTAATTGTCTCCCTCTGTGGGTCTGTCTGACGCGTGTGCACGTGCCCGCCCGGCGCTCATTCTGTATTAAAAACTTAACACAGACTGTCAGGACAGACCTTTATGCAAAAATGGAAATGCTCGCATGAATCTGTGACATTTATAGATAAGGATATGACCGTAAACTGAGCTTTTTTGTACTGAGGACGCACATGCATCTGTCAAAGAACCTGATAGGGCAAGCCGTTACGCTAATGCATTAAAATAAAGAATTCTCATGTTTTGGGCAGCTTGGATCACGTAGCCTAGTTGTCCTGCAGCATCTCATTCTGTTTCCTCCACTATTTTTAGATGCATTTTGTCCATAGAAATGCGTTATTCAGTGCTGTAATTTGACGCAACCGGCTGAAGTTGGATGTGCACTGTGGGCAGACCCGTCTAATCGATAATGAGAATCGTTGTCGATGATTTTCAATATCGATAATAATCGATTTTATCGATTAGTTGTTGCAGCCCTAGTGCTACCAATTGGGTGTTGGTTGTACTTTCCGCCAGATTCACAGTTTTCTTTCATTATTAATGTAGTTTTACAGGCAATATAGGCCATTTTTACATTTTAGATACATTATTGTTTCTTATGTTATTAATAATCCTGGTTTTTGTACACTGTGTGTTTGTTGACAGGTGAAATTAGGTACAGAGGTGACCACAGGAACTGGACCCAATAAAAAAGTGGCCAAACGTAATGCTGCTGAGGCTATGCTGCTTCAACTGGGCTACAAGGCATCTACACCATTACAGAACACTCCGGAAAAGGTCAGTTTCAATCAAGCTGCTTTGAAACTTTTAAGCTGCAACTGCTAGTAATTATTATGCTACAACGAACATGTAATTTAAATGAGTCAAAGTAGTTTGCTACACTACAAGCCACTAAGCACTTAAAGCTATTTAAAAAATAAAATATATTAGGTTGCATTTCACATACTTTCAAAATCAAGATTTATCACAAAGTGATACTAATGATGTATCTTAGTGTTCATAATTTGGGGATGCATTTTATAATCAAGTACAAGTGTACACACACACACACACATACACATACACACACACACACACACATATAGGTTGGGAGCTGGGTCTATACTACGCAAGCTATGCATTCATCAACCTCAAATATGGCTTTTCATCTGAAAGATGTATGTAGTAGCAACTTTACATGGCCGCTCAATATGATGTTAACCTAGAGAAATGTGCGCTATTGAAGTGTTTGTGTGGAAGCGCGTTTGCTGCAGGACAGGCTCCGGGGCGCTCACTTGCTCTTAAAATCTCCGTCATTCTTGGTCATACAGATAAAAGTAGCCTAATACATCTTTCGAATCTGTAAAGACTCTACGTTTATTTGTGTACACTCAGAATAACAACGAAACGTTGCGCTTTTAAGCAAACAGGATTTGCTTTAGGTCTCATGTGAACTTGAGCTAGAAACTCCGTCTTTGAAAAATATATCTATAGAGAGTGAAATGTCTAAAAAATAAAAATAGAAGACGTGTGTGTTAGCATGTATGATTTACATGAAATTTAATCTGTGCAACACTGTGCATAAAATGGCTTTCAGTTCAATATAATAACAAAAAACAACATTTTGGGTTTTTATTCAACTAATAAGGTGGGCACGCTGTGATCTGTACTATATTTTTACTGTAATTGACAGTTATCGGCAAAAAAAAAAAAAAAAAACAACAACACGGGAGTGGGAGTGGAACGGGAGTCATTCTTCCGGGAGTGGAACGGGATTTTCCTCCAGTTTTTTCGTGGGATTGGGACGGGAAGAGATTAAAGTTTGTGATGCATTTTGGAAACAGGAGATGAGCCCCTGGTCTAATGCGCCACCTGGCTTGAGAAACCCGTTCTCAAAGACTTACTTTTAGTCATTATTTGGGTAGCACACATATTCTGAATGCCTTCGGCAGAATTCAAATGAGCCATTTTAATCTAGATTAATCTAGATTAATTCCAAAATTAATCTAGATTAAAAAAATTAATCTATGCCCACCTCTAATATATATATATATATATATATATATATATAATTTCATACATTTAGTCATTTAGCAGACGCTTTTATGTAAGCGACTTCCAAATGAGGACAATGGAAGCAATCAAAATCAACAAAAGAGCAATGATATGCAAGTGCTATAACAAGTCTCAGTTAGCTTAATGCAGTACACGTAGAATGTTTTTTTATTACATAATAAATAAAAAGAAAATAGAATAGAAAAAGAATAGAGCAAGCTAGTGTAAGAGGCCTATTTTGCTTTTGTTAATTGTGTAATAAATAAAAAGAAAACAAATAGATAGAATACAAAAAGATCAGAAAATCTAGTGTTTTTTATTGTTTGTTTTTTAGAATAGAATTGGAATAGAGAGTGCTAGAGTTAGAGGTTCAAATAACGATGGAAGAGATGTTCTCCGCTTCGCGTCGGATGGTTCTTTGCCTCCACATCGTGCATTAAAATCCTTTATGCACAGCTAGCCGTTAATTATCCCTTACATAAATAATATATTATATACATTAAATAATACAATAAAATATAATTATTTTACTACCAAAAAATGATGATGATGATGAATATTATTATTATGATGTTGACAATTATGGCAACAATTAATTTGTTATTTTTAAATTGTATATTTGAAACAGACCATCCAAATTTTTTCAGACTTTCCTTTTATTGTGTCCTTATATAAAAAAAATAGGTAAATTTGTAGAGCAGCAACTTTGTTCTTTTTTTTTACATGTTGTAACATTTCTATTAAAATGTCTCTCTCATTTAGAAATCTAATTGTCTCAGTAAAGTAAATAAATTAGATAAGAAACATTCCACTTAATAAAACATTTCAAATCAATAGTTTAATGTATAGCCTGAATGCTCTGTAAGTCGCTTTGGATAAAAGCGTCTGATAAATGCATAAATGTAAATAATATTTATATTTAACCATATATTTCACTACTTAAACAAATCACATCACCGGCTGAACAAAAATTCTATTTTTTTATAATAGGCTATAGGCTATTATAAATATATAGCCTATAGGCTATACACACACACATAATATACATTGTTTTAATTAGACATAAAAGAAAAATGTAATAAATATTTTTTACTTTATAAAAGAATATTATTTACAGGAGAAATCCTAACCCCCTTTTATCAATTTGAGGGATTTTGTTAGCTATAAGAAATAAACTCATTATAAAATGCACAAAATGTTTGTTTCACTTTCAAGTAGCCTATTAGATTTGTGACTTGTTAACAAGTCATCTATGTTAATTATTGTGTGTTCGTGGGGGATTTTTTACAGACCTTAATATATCAGCGTGATCTTGCGTTATTCTCGTGTGCTTTCGGCTGTAGTTTGCGGATCAGACATACTTGTCGTCGGCGATTCTTCTTATTGTAAAGTAATGAAGTGTGTAACCTATTGTCGCCGATCCATCATGCAATGTGAACATAGCAGCAACTAACTGTTACCCCAGATAGTCGTGCAGTGTGAAAACAACGGTGATCCAGCGACTTTGAAAATCATGCAGTATGAACTCGGCATTAGTTGTCTTTTAACGAAATAATTATCCTATTTTGCCACCACATTCAGTATGAGCAGCGTAGCGGGGATATTAATGAGTAGAGTATGTGAATGTAAACGTTTGTATCATCACGCTGCTTCTTGTTTTGGTGCGCACAACCTTAATCTTTAAATCTCCCATCTACTTAGTCTTTGCAAGTTAGTGACGCTTATGTAGTGATGTCTCAATTTGGTAGCGATTCTCCCTTTCTAATGGAAACAAGGGAAAGCGACATGTCTGACACGCATGAAAAGGGGTTTGCTAAACCGAGCCTCTTTTTCTCTCTTTCCATTTCTTCCCGCTCCTCTATTATCTTAACATTGGCCACAGATGGACAACAAAGGATGGAATGGACAAAGGGCTGCTTTTCCTGAAACAACGACCAACAGTAAGTGTTTTTCTCTTCGTCTGTGTTGCACGGTGTAGGTGATGCCGGGCCGTTTAATCTATCTGACTGATTAATAAGAAACCGAGTCGGCTCAATCACAAACTCGCTTCTATGCAGAGCCTGTGAATTCCTCCTATTCATGCAGACTTCTGTGCTTTCCCAGGGGGTCTGTGAGACCACAGTATTACACACTCACACACACATTAACCACCCAAACACTATTCCAGGGTACAACCGTGGTCTTCCAGACGGGTTTGCACACACACAAACATATCCATTTCCATGCCATGCTCGACTAGGAGTTCTGCGGATCTCTTTTAGGACTGAAGTTCAGAGAAATAAGATCTCCGTTAGGTCCTCAAATGATCCCACTGTGTCAAAGAACTTTTAATGGGTGCTCTTTTTAGCACCTGTTTACATTGAACTATGTTATAATGACCATCAATGTCTGTTTTAGTTAGGTCATGTACTACATAGCATAAAGATGCCGATTAACCTAACAGCGTATACACTATGCATGCACTTACCTTAAATTGAATAACCATTTTTAATATAATTACATAAATGTAAAAAAATATATATATATTAACATTATTTTATAATTTATGTATTCGAGGCAAAGTGCACCCAAAAACGAATACATTTCCTTGGCATCAGGCATTCCAAGATTTAAATGTGTTTTTTCATCAGAACCAATCTGGAGGCATATGAGCAATATTACACAAGTAGCAGTGCGATATGGCTGATTGAGTTTATACAACAGTTCAATGGCACAAATGTTTAAATGCATAACAAACAATAACAGAGTTTCTTTAAAAACGTTCTTTTGTGCAGGACTACTTCCTTCCGCCATGGATTCAAATATCAGTTTGACAGTGTAACAGCTGAGCCCAAGCCTCCATTACTAATTCGAAAACATCACTTTAGAACTAGTAACGAAGGAACGTTGAGTTGTTTAATTGAAAGCTTATTGTATTACTGTATTAAAAGCTCACTGTATAATGCAGTGTGAGATTTTGCCCTTTGCAAAAACGATTTACACTGGAACAGATAATAGACTAATGACACTAATGACTGACTGTTAGATTTATCCAAAAATAATTATATCTCATGTTTAACCACTATAGAGACATACGAGCCAGTGGTAAATTCCATAAGATCTGGCTGAGATGAGGCGCTCTCGGCAGGTTCATAAGCTCTGAACGGCTGCTGAGTGCCTGGAGCTCACATCTTCGAAAACGCCAAAGCAAATTTTCAAATAGACATTATCTTTATTAACAAACTGCATATTTGAGGTCTAAACGAGTACAATCTCCTCTAAAAACTCTTAAAGCTACATTCCGTGATACAAACACTGTATTTTTTTTTTAAATGACAGTTTGCCCTGGCACTCCCTAAGATAAATACTGCAGGTGGAGTGATACAAATGGCGAAAAGGTTGGAGTTCCGATATCTCTTAAATATCGCTTTAAAATTCGAGGACCAGAACGAACTGTTGTATAATTAGCATTATTCCATGGTCTGTCTGAATACTCTATTCTGATTGGATGGCAGGTGTTGATTAAATTAGTTTAACCGCACAGATAGTTCTAGGTCAGTTTTATCACCATTCCATTTTAATGCACTACTTTAATTGATGCACACTAACCAACACACATCACTCGCTTAGACACACACACACACACACACACACACACACACACACACACACACACACACACACGGAGAGAGAGAGAGAGAGAGAGACAGTGAGGTCGAAGATTGTGCTGCACACACATAAACTTGTTGTCAACGCTTCCCTGCGATTTTTATTACTAAAATAAAAAATAGATACTAGATCACTACATTATATTCCCCAGCAATGAGGTGATAAAAATCACTGTTTGTAGAGAGAGACGCGCAGACGCAGCAAGCAGGTACATACTACTGTCATATCTCTCTCTCTCTCTCTCTCTCTCTCTCTCTCTCTCTCTCTATAATTCATTCAAATAAATGTGGGCTTACCGCACTATTTCTTCATCTCTGTGTCTGATTTGAAGCTGGCAGAACAATCCATAACTAACGAAAATAACCGTCATTTTTACCCTTCCTGTCAAATAATGCACTGCAAAGAGCAATACTAGTTTTAACTTGTCTATAACTTGGCAAATGACCAAGGGTGGTTCGTGGAGGCAATTGGTGAGTAAGTCAAGTAATGCTGAATTTCTCCAAATCTGTTCAGATGGAGAAACAGTAATCTGCATACTGGATGGCCTAATGATAACTGTTCTTTTCATCTATTATTATTTGTTTTATTATTTACTATAGTAGGCAGTTCTATACAAATTTTAAATTGACGTTGTTAGTGTGTATTTAATATAAATATTAACAATTGATGGAGACCTGATTTCGAGGAAGGAGCCAATTTCTCACAACATCGGCCCATGATTCCCAGCTCTGACTTTGAGAGATGAGAAATTATGTAACTGGCAACGTTCCTGCATAGCCTGTCCTGCAAACAAACACAGCACATCTCTGTCTTTGTTTAAGAGCTTTGCCAATATATTTTAACATCCTAAGCAAATTCAAATTACTGTCTTTTGCAATCACAAGCTGCTTTGTTGTGGTTAGAAGTTGTGTAATGAATAAAAATCATAGCAGTCAATTCACACATATGATATTTGTAAATAAGATTATTTTAGACAGATGGAGAAAACAAACAGAATTAAGACATACACGGAGTGTCTGTCAATTGAGCATCTCTGTAAACAGCTTTGTGATTATAATCACAGTGATCTAGTTTTGGTTTACGTCAGTCTTGCCAGACTGAGTTGTAGTTGTTGTTGTGAACTTGTGGACATTATTACACCCCTGGCCTCTGGCATTATTGGGTCCTGATTCAATTTTTCCAGACCAGTCTTTCTTTTTTTCTGAAGTGAAAATATGCAGATCTGGCACTACTTGACAGTTGAGTTTAGGATTATATGAAATTGCACGATAATTTTTTTTTTAAATCATTGTCAAATGCAAAAACAGCCCTAACAGTAATGAAGGTTGCAGAAATGAGTGATATGACCGCATCCTCATGTAAACACCTTCAGTGAATTCCCGGACCTTCAGCAGTTTTGTTGCTTGATTCGAAGCAGTGTTTGACAACAGTTTTGGATGATTCTATAAAAACAATAGCTTCTCTAAATCATCTCTAAATCAGGTCACTCGTGGTCTAATGTTGGATCATATTTGACCCAACTATGTTGATATTCCTGGAACTTGCACACATGCTGACGAAAGCTCTTGGCTGATGGAAAAACCTTTATTATAGTGCTTGCGGCAAGCAGTTCATTTAATTTCTTATATTTTTTAATTTTTTATTATTTGCCCACAAAATCAAATAACATTAACAGAATCACATCATATATTCATATTACAGAATGTACAAGACCCTAAAGATTAGTGAAAATGGATGAAAAGCTAAGAAAAACCAACTATATTTATAAAAAAATCATACCATTTTAGAGCATTCTTTAATTAAGAATTATAAAAAAATTAAGGAAATTAAAAACAGTACTGTATGTACTGTGTGTATTCCCAAAGGGGAGACATATCAGCCAGTATTTTGTCAATTTTTGTATGTTTACCACAAGTGAGATTTTCAAGTGGCAACCACGTAGCAATCTGTGATATCCACATTTTGAAAGATGGAGCCTGTGATGCAGACCAAAGTAACAAAATGCATTTTTTTTAGCTAAATATACCAGGACAATAAATAACTGCATTGCATCTTTTTTAAACAAACTGTTCACATTAAAATTCCATAAATATAAAGCTAGGGTCATATCAAAGTTGAGTTCAAGAAGATCTTTAAATAACACTGTGTATTTTCTTCCAATATGGCAATATTTTGTCACAGTGCCAAAAAAAATGAATGAATGTGCCTTTATATTTTTTCACTTGAAACGTATGCCTGTGGCGTTGATAAACATCTTCTTAATACGCATAGGTGTAATATATATCCTATTAAAAAAAATTAAAGTTGAGCTCATGGATCCCAAGATAAGTAAATTTCTGATACATATTATCACATACAATAGCCCAATCATTCTCTTCAATGGTTTGACCAATATCCTTCTCCCAAACACCCTTCAGTCCGGGCAAGGCAGAAGTGCAATTACAAGACAAGATGTCATATGCCCTTGATATTAATCCCTTTAAACAAATTGGATTCAGTAAAAGGTCTTCAATCTCTGTTGTTTCAGTTCTCCACTCTTCTTTGTCTATCTTTGGTTTTAAAAAATGTTGCAATTGAAGGTATTTGTAAAAATTGGACTTTGGAGCTGTATATTGCTCTACAATCTGCTGGAAAGACTTTAGGGTGTCCTCTGAAAATAAACAAGATATTTGAGAGATTCCTAGTTTCAGCCATGCTGAAAGACCAATCTTCTGCAAAGTTAAAACAAATCAGGGTTAAAAGAATGTGGGGAAGACAAGGAAATCAATTCTTAAGTATGTCTTAATATCCCTCTAGGCTCGAAGAGTGTTTGATATGGTAAAATGTTCCGATACCTTTTTTATCTTTGTATAGTTCTTAACAAATGGCAAAAATCGAATTGGTAATGGGGCGCAAGCTGTTTCTTCCATCTTCCACCGTCAACTGCCTGAAATGAACACTTTTTACATGCAATGTATTTTAGATGTTATAATAATTATCTGTGTTGTGTATCTGGCTATAAAACATAAAGGCGTAAAACATCAATTTCATTTATCTTTAAATAATTGAAAATTAAACTTTCTTTGGCAAACAAAGGGAATTTACTATTCAAATTAAATGTTAGAAATGTTGTTTAATCATTCCTTAAAAAATTTAGTTTTCATAATGTTAGTAGTAGTCGTATGTACATTCTGCTGAACAAATATTTCTGCTGCAATGTCTTTACAAAACCTGGACTTTTATTTTTACGGGTTGCCGTCACAGCATGTCACAGCACAGCAGCGCTACTGCAAACAGGAACAAGTATACTAATGTTACATAGACATTTCTTGTCGGCGTGTTATTTGAGCGGACTTCGCTTTTCCGGTGAGCCTGAGCGGTAACTGAGCTTAATGATAGAGCGGAATATTGAACGGAGCGTCAGTGATGCTCAGTGATGACGGCTGAGCGAGAGCAGAAACCTGAATGCTGCTGGGCGGTGCGGCGCAGCATATATTTTCGGCGGCCAAAAATTCATTGCATCCCTAGTAAATGGACAAAACAATTCTTCGAGGCACATAATTTGCCTCGATGATTTTTTGTATTCGAGTTACTCGAGTTATTTGAGGAATTGTTTCAGCCCTAGTGCACTCTCTCAATCTCAAATCTGAGATCAAAAGTGAGGTTGAGCCATTTCGGTATCATTCCCTCAGGAATTAGAACCCTCAGATTTTTCGGGTAAACCGACGATTCGCTGATTCTTACGCCTTCCTCGATTTTCTAAGTCATCCACTTTAGCTTGAAGCTGAGTCACTGTTTTCGTCATAGAAGACAATTCACTCTCGCAGAGCGTCCTCTGGTAGAGATTCGATTTTCAGCTTCCATTAAGCGGGATTCACTCGAAGACGCTCAAATTAGATAAAGAAAGTCTCATGAACTGCAGAAACCGAGATCGATATAGCATCGAAACGACTTTCTATAGTGTCGAACCGACCATCGATATTCCCCAATCGGATACTAAGCGCTTGTATTTAGTTCAAAACTGGGTCCATTTGCTCCGTTGAAGTCAAAGATGTTTCTGCTGCTGACGCAGTTTGTTTTTTCTTTTTCTGGAGGTTGCGAAAAGTGGAAAGTCCTTTGGAACTTGAGTCTCGGACATGTTAGTCATGTGTTAAGCTTTTAAATCAGGTAATTCAATTTAAATCGAGGACGGTAGCAATTTATTAAAAGATCAGGAGCGGAGCTTCAATTTTGGTGGCCATCTTATCCAGCATCCGTGAGCGCCCCGCCCCCCTCATTTTTTTAATACTACAGTTAATTCACCTTGAACTTTTTCTAAATAATTTCTGCTGTCTGTCCTTAAATAGTCTCGCGTAGCCAGACCTTCAGACATATTCTTATTCTATGCCGCGAACTTTACATTTTTCACATACTTTTGAAAAATCTCCGTTAGTTGATCCCGACAAGCGCTCATCATCAGTTGTAAACACGACGGCTTTCTTCTTTCGTGAGGGGGTTTGGCGCCACGGTATTTTTGTTTCCAGGCGGATTGTTAAAGAACGCAACCCACACGTCTCCCGGAAATCCTGTATAATTCAACCAATCCGACTACGACTTCGAAACTCCTGAAGTGTTTGCAGATAAGTGTGCCATATGCATCAGACGTTTATTCAATGTTCCGTGGGCGTGACGTCTGAGGCTGAGACTAGTCCTTAAAAGTCTTCATTTTTTTAAAGAAAAGTAAGTTTTAGATTAGGAGAGAAAAGCTAAACTTAGAATATGTTGTTGAGAATTTCTCCTTGACTTACATCATCGTAGTATTTACAAACTACATTTTGCTTAAATTAATATTTTGGGTTCAGTTCAAGTTTAACTCAATCAGTAGCAAAATATTTTTCCTTTGTCCCTCTTTTATTAAAAATAGTTCTAGCGAGGCACTTGATTACTTGGTTAACATTCACCCCAAATAACTGAATCTAGTAGAATGGATATTTTTATTTAAATATATTAATAGAAAGCAAAGAAATCAATTTGAAATTGTGTTCATATAGTAGATCACATATAATATGATTGAAGAAATGGAAAACATATGCAATGGCAACCAAGAACTGTATGGTTTCCCACATTCTTCAAAATATATTTGTTCAATGGAAGAAAGAAATTCATACAGCTTCGGAACAACTTCTGGGTGAGTAAGTGATGACTGAAATTGAATATTTGTGTAAACTATCCATTTAACTTGTTAATTCTAAAATATTCCTTTAAACGTATAGTTTACCCTAAAGTTCTGTCATTAAAAGGTACCAATTACGCCCCTTTATACAAGATGTAATGTTGGGCTCGGGTGTCCCCAGAATGTGTCTGTGAAGTTTCAGCCCAAAATTTCCTCACAGATCATTTATTATAACAGCTGGAAATTTTCATTTTTGGGGTGTGTCTAAAAAGAGCTGATTTGGAGTGTATGCAAATGAGCTGCATATTCCCACCCCGTCTCCAGAAGAAGGTGTCACATATACGTCTTTCTGAATTGCATATCTACAGCAATAAACAGCCGATATAAGCAACATAACTGAGAGTGAGAGAAACAGTGTTCAGCTGTACATATGAGAAGTCAAATGCACTAAAAGAGAGACAAAACAGCGCAATGTTACAGAGCTCGCGGTGCGCTGACCTGTCATTGGCACGGATCAGCAGACCGAGCCGCGCTACCGAACGAATCTCACGCTACACGACGAACTAATCTCACAAACACACGGCGCTGATCAGTTAAAAATACTTAGTGAATGCACATAAATACTGGTTAAAATACTAAGCACTATAACAACATGACATTCACAAAGGAGTCTGGAGTGATAGATGTATTTAGGAAGATTTTGAGGCGCATTATTATAGGCGAAAAATGAAAGTAATCCACAGCGTCCTCAGCAGCTCAGATGTTGGGAGAAAATGATTTTCAGTCTTACATTCAAACACAGAGCACCGGGATTGCTTGCGTTATCAGTTAGCAGTGGGTAATGAGCAGGTGGGTGGAATTTTATCATTGTAGGGTGGTTGTGTTCACACAGAAAGATACCAAGAACATTGACAAAACAGTCCATATAACATCAGTGGTTCAACCATAATTGTATGAAGCAAATACCACAAATCATGAGTGAGCTTTGATCTGCACATAAACAACGCAAGCGCTGTGGTGCTGCTGATGTAGAACACGCATACATCGTGATACTTTTCAAAATGGCACTAAGGTGACACAGAGGAGAAGAACTGTTGAATAAAGTCGTTTTTTTTGCACAACAAAAAGTATTCCCGAAGCTTCCTAATATTACGGTCGACCCACTGATGTTACATGGACTATTTCATCTATGTTTTTGGTACCTTTCTGGACCTTGAACGTAGTAGGAGCCTTGCTGTTTATGGAGGGTCAGAAAGCTCTCGGATTTCATCAAAAATATCTTAATTTGTGTTCGGGTTTGGAACAACATGAGGGTAATTAATGACAGAATATTAATTTTTCAGTGAACTATCCCTTTAAGCTTCTGTTTTTTGTTGACATCTGTTTCAGTGCTGAATCGATCTTTATACATAATATGCTGCATCTAAAGCAGCATTATATATATGAAAAACATGCATTTGGACACACTTTTTAATGCTGCTCCGATGCAGCATATAATTTTCATGTTAAAACACAATTATCCATCTCTCTCTTCATCTGTCTGTTTTTCTTTTGGCGAGGTTTTGGAGAGGATCCATTCTCCAGCTCAGCTTTATCATGTTGGTGTTGTTAGACTCCATCTATCTCCTAATTGACTTCACAGACTTTTTCAACCGTAGAGTCTTTAACGTCAGAATAATGCTGGTTAATTTACGGTTTCTGAGATCTGCCAGGGAGAGAATCAACGTCTCTAAGGGGTGTAAACTCAATTCAGAGCAGATGTACATGTCAGTGACCTGCGAACTAAGTTTTTCCTTTCCATCCTTGTGAACACAACCAGGTTCTCTAAAGCAGATTTATGGTAGCTTGTCCATCGCTGCCAAGTGTGCAGATTTATATCAGCTACATTTTGATTATGCAAGAGCTATGATTTTAATCTTTAGCTCTGCATTCTTGGGTGTTACTTGAACTGTGCACATGTTTGGCCATGTGGACTCTGAAAACACAATTCCACACTAGTTGTCCAAAAGTGTGCACAAGTGTAAGGTTTCATGAATCCCAAATACAATTAAATATTTACACACATTTTGTATAATCAAAGTTACAGTTTGGAAATGATCCACAATAATAATATTCTGCTTACTAGTGATCTTTACCTTGTTTTATATTTGTTTCTATGCATTTCATAATTTATACTGTTTTCTCTTTGTTTAACAAGTACACTAACGATGCATATGATTAGGGCAAAATATTTGTGCTACTTAACTTGTTTTAAGTAACCCCCCCCATTTGTCTCATTGAATAATGCAAGTTGTCACGTGACAATAAAAAAATATGGAAATAAATGTAAATATGGAAATAAATAATTTTAACATAATACATATTGACATGGTTTGTTACCATTTTTATGTACTGGATATTTTTATGATGGATTTTCATGTTTTAAATTAGCTAAATGTGGGCACAAGGATAACGGTTTTAATTTGTCACTTTTACTTTGCAAAAAAGTGGAAATGTGTTCGTTTTAATAAAAATCAACCTTAAAGATTTAAGAGTGCCTGTAGCACCCTCATACCTTATTGCTTAAATGTCTTCAACGTGACATATAGAGCTAAATACCCAGGGTTGGATCCCTCTCAAGAGTGTAATGGTACAAAATGAGCAAGACTTTGAAACAAAAATGAAATGTAGTCAAATTGTGCATTGAGTCATGTCTGGCACAACCATATGGTCTCAGGGCTCATGTAACATGCTTTATTTAAAGTAACAAGACAATGTGTCAGGAATTATTAATCAATTTCCTGCACTGGTGGTATCGTACAAGTTTGAGCTTTAATCCCACGATGCATTCTTCTGAATGTACAATCCCATGGAGATACTTGGCATATGTGTTATAATTTGTGTGTGGAGTAATAAACGGATGAAGGAAATGAGGCGGGAGGGATGGATTAAGGGACGTATGGGAGGTCTCCGCTTTGCGTTATGTCCCAGAAAAGCAACACATCTTCTTAATTGAGGTTTTTTATTCCCACACGATCTTAGAAGTCCAAAAAAACATTCAAGATAAGCATTTCAGCAGCTTTTCGTCAGCAAAGTGGCCATAACAAATTTCTTTCTTTTTTTTTTTTTGTGAGTGTGCGTATGAGCAAAAGTCTGTTTTTGTGTTAAACAGGGAAGAAGTAGAGCAGGATTCCACAAAAACTGAATGTGTGAGTAAGACAGCGCTTTGCTCGTGTGTGTACAAATATGTCAGTGTATTAGTGTTTAGTGTCTTGGAGCGTTGCTTCATCGTGTTGATTTACAGTTGGGCCTTGTGTGTTATCTGTTTTAAATCACTGCTTGGGCCATGAGCTGGCCAATCTCCAGCCCACCGTTCTCAAATTCAGCCCATTATACTGGGTGGAACCTGTTGGAACGGGGAAAGAGAGCGAAAAAAATAAAGAAATGAGGGTGCCGATGGTGTGGTGGCATTGCTTTTTCTTAGCGTTTATGTGCTCTTTGTCGTAATTCCCAAATTGATGTCATTCTGGCTCACACCTCTCGTTTTATACCATGTTAAGTATGCATTTTTCTCTGGATGCTGATTTGTGTAATGTGAAATGCAAGTTGTCGTGTAAGATTAAAAAAATTCAATGTCTGTTGCCTCCTTTGCCAGTCAGTCTTGTTGAAATGGCTGACGGGAACTCCAAATTGCTGGTTTTCATTTACATTCTCTCTCCGTGAATTAAAGGGTTGCGTCAACGACACACTGCAGCGCTTAGAAGAACTGCCTATTTACATTTCTCACAATTTTCTGGGATAATATTTACCGGTTTTATGGCCCGAACACTAAGTTAAATCAGTTGTTGCTTGTTATGGGTTGTCAGAAATTGTGAAGAATAGCCGGCTGCTTTTGTAAACTTCATTTAGGACAGAAAACAGGAAGCAGAATCTGTGCACAGATGAGGACGTTCACTGCACCTGCTCTGTTCCTCTCATCTTCTCTTGTTGTCACTGTGTACTGGCTTCTGTGAAGAAGAATATGGCTTTTTGTCTGTGTTTGTCAACTTGAAAGTCATTTATAATGCTGTAATCTACATATAAAAATGACAAAACTTAATTTTAACAGATACAAATACACACACTTTCTCTTTTGGAGAAAATACCCCACTGTTTTATCATCGATCAGGTGAAATTCAGATCACTTAGAAAAGCAATAGCTCATCTGTATTATTTTGTTTATTGATTATTTTTTTGTTTTGTTTTTATCATTAATATAGTTTGAACCATTCAAAAGCTTGGTGTCGTTACGTTTTCAAATCTGCATTTATTTGATTAAAAATACAGTAAAAAACTATTTTAAACTAGCCATTACTCCTGTCTTCAGTATTACATGAACATACGGAAACCATTATAATATGTTGATTTGGTGCATAAGAAACATTTCTTATTATTATAACTCTTAAAAAAAAAATTGTTCTGCTTCATATTTTTGTGGAAACCAAAAATAGATTTCAGGAATTTTTGATGATTAGAAAGTTTAAAGGAACAGTGTTTATTAAAAATATTATTCATTACCGTCAATGTAATGTGTCCATCATAAAAAAAAAAAACCGGCTGCTAAAGCCATGGAGCTCCCAAAACGTCGAAGCCAATTTTCAAATAGATGTTATCTTTATTAACAAACCACGTATTTGAAGTCTAACCAAGTACATTCTCACCTAAAAAACTATTAATTATTATTTAATTACAAAATTATAGTGGATTTGTGCATCTGCCGTGACACTCGTCATTAGAAATACTGCAGGCGGAGTGAAACGGTTGGAGTTCTGATATAACTTGACTATCTCACTCCTCTCAGCCAATTAGATTCGAGGACAAGGAATAACTATTGTATAAATATATTGTTTTTATTAATACTTTTTTCAGCAAGGACACAATAAATTGTACTAATAAATATTTAACATGTAATAATTTATCCATTTTGGTTACTTTTTTTTAGAGATCGACCGATATATCGGTTTACCGATATTTTTCCCGATATTTAAGCATTTTACCATTATCGGTTATCGGTTTTGTAAAAAAAAAAATATCGGTTTTTATTTTTTTTTTATTTTTTATACATACATAATTATACAGAGTATAACCAGCAGTGAAATTTTGACCTACATTTGACCCATCCAAGTACACACACACCTGGAGCAGCTCAGGAGAAGCTCCAGCACGACCACCGCATGTAACTTTATACAAGATTCACTTGTTTGAAACACGCTGAATTATATTAACATTTACTATAGAACCATTATTTCGCCAATAAACATCTAAATAAATACATCTTTATCGAAATTAATTATTTATTTTCTCCACAAGTGATCGCAGTTTGAGTATAGTTCTGTGTAAATAGATAAACCGCGCTGTCAGCAGTTATTTCATAATCTAGAATGACAAAAACATTTGAATAATTCTGACAAAACATGCCAGTTGAGAAATGCAATAAAATACGATGTTTTGTTTGTTATAGCTTATTTCAATATTTCAGAGAATATTATTCAGTGAATTAACATTATCCAGTGAATTATTATTATTCACTCTTTAGCCTATTAAACTGCTTATAAACCTAAAACTGTAGTTTAAAATGAAGTTGATATTTTGTTTGAGTTTTCCCTCTTTTCCTCAGGTTTTAAATAAGCCTGTAAAGCGCCGTGCGCGTTTTACTTTGACTTTAATATCAGCAACAAATTCGGTGTCAAGCAGTGTTTAAAATAAAAAACAGCAAATACTGTGGAACCAAATAAATGAGAAACGAATGTTTTTTTTTTAAACATTATCACTTAGATCAGGGGTAATAGATCGTATTCACCTCTCTACGTATTCTGTGTTTAGGAGGAGAAATACGGTTCTCATGGCGCTGTGAATACAGACTGAACGGCGGCTCAAAGCCGCTGTATGAGAACATGATACACAAACTACTGCTCTCGCTGGATAAAAGAAGCCAGCGTCACACTAGTACACACAAGTTTGGATGGGCAAGTTTTGTAATCAAGGTAAAGCTGAGTGACATGATCGTGCATTAGGCGCGCGTTATGTCCGTTATAAATGATGCGCAAACGAACCGTGTATGTGCTCTCGATCACTATAACATCATATTTCTGCTTGAATACAGCTCAGTATATAGTTGAATACAGCGACGTGAATAATAATAAAACACTATTTTATTTATCATTATTAAATTAATGCAACATAAAGATACATCACAACAAGCCTTTTTAATTATTTATTTAATGTGTATTTTATCATTTATTTACTTTTCACTTGGTAGATCTCGGTGAGTTTTCTCCTTGACCTAGATTAATGTCAGACTCAGAACAGGCTTAAAACGGGCACTTTTACATTTCGTTTTTAAACTCTTCCGCATTGTCTTGTCTGTCACCTCACTCTTCTTGTCTGTGTCACCTCACTCTTCTTGTCAGTCATCTCTCTTCACGTGATAAATGAAATCTGATCTGTGATGTAGAGGTCTGTGCGGGACTATTTTAGGTTGTATTCCGCACGCACCCGCTCCCGCGAAATATTCAGTTTGTTCACATTTCTGCTGAAAGAAAGAGAGCTAGGCTAACAAACACAAGTTTAGTCTGCACAAAAGTGTATTTATTTTATTTTTGTCTTGTCAAGAGTCTTGAATTTATTGAATGATAAATGTCAATAACATTTTGCTGCCAACACGGAATAAAGTTTCACAGAGAGGAAAAAAGTTATACAAAAATTGTAATCCCTATTATAATTTGTTTTGTCAGGATATAATTCGTTTATGCTAACATTCAGCCTACAACACAATAGGAAAAAAATGAAGGTTTAGCCTAATAGCTATTTTATTAGTCTTGTCAAAACACTAAATTAATTTAACATCTTGCTGTTAACACAGTGAAAAGTGCAGCAGAGAAAAAATAAATAAATTCGACACAGTCTGTCATTTAAAATGATAGGATAAGCATAATACAAAAATAACGGAAAGAGAATGGCACGTCCTTCAAGGACAGCGGAGTAATAAATCTGGTCGGGACAGCTGCGGCAATGCAGACCTAGACTGCTGTGATGCAAGACTCTCGTTCGTTCAGTGTGCTGCATTTAGCAGCCGCGTTCAGTTTTAATTTTACTGTCCTATATCTGAACGAATTTATTTTTATTACTATAAAAACAATCTAAATGAAGGTGGGGGACGGTGCCATGGTGAGCAAGTGATGTAACAGTGTTGCGGCTTAACACCAGTATAACCGTCGTCACATCTATCGCGGCAAGCCTACTTCACTCTGTTATTTATTTACTTTAAAACAGTAAATAAATATCGGTTCTGAATATCGGTTATCGGTTAAATAAACTATAAATAATCGATATCGGTTATAAAAAGTCAATATCGGTCGATCACTACTTTTTTTGTATTTATTTATCTTTTATTTCTTGACATTTTCAATATTAAGAATAGAAATATGCCCACAGCTGAGCTATGACCGTGTGTCTTTTTCCATCCCTATATAGCACAAAAAGGAATTCTTCACCTCTCCCCAGATGTGTATCAAGAAATGGAAGCGAGCCGGAATAAGGGAGTCCCTGGTGCCCCTGGAAACTACCTGACACCCAAAGACATTGGCCAAGGGTCCACAGGGTCATTCAACACCCCGTCGGTGGGCAACACCGCTACCATCGCAAGAGAGCTGCTGCTGAGCGGGATTTCGCCCACCGCTGAGGCCCTGATCCTGAAGGGAAAAGCACCTGCTTTGGCCTGTGACTCCATTCAGCCTTCCCAGCAGCTGGAGTACTTAGCCCACATTCAAGGCTTCCAGGTATGGAATATATGAAGTGATTTTACAGATCTGTTTATCTCTCGCGCTCGCTCTCCACTGCTAGCTCTACCCAGAGAACCAGACCTCAAATTTCATAACATCTCTTACGGAGCCTAAAATTGATCTGCTTGGCTTGCACTGTTCGTCCATCTGGACGAGACTGTGGAAATGTGGAAGTGCCTGCTTCTGTCATTGATGTTCCTACAGGCCAGGGAAGTGATTTATCTCAGTTATATTTCCATTTTCCTGCCTGTATACCATTGCAGACAAAGGATAACAACCTGTCTTTAGCTGATTTGTCTTCCACGACTCTGTTTGTCCTAGGGATGCGTTATAATTGCAATATTAGAAGAAATATTATAATTAACTGAAAATTATATTTGTTGAATATTTTTGTTTGTTTTATTTTTATTTGTGGAGCAGCTGCACTTTATGTTCTATATGTAGGCTACCAAGCAATAAGAATGGCCTGCAATCCCATTGTGAGAATGTTTTGTGCCAGTTTACTGGATCAGCGCTATACAATTTTTTTGATAAATAAAATAACTTTATTTATTATACAGACTACACTTCAAAAGTTTAAGTTTGGAAAGATTTTCTCCATGCTTTTGAAGTCTCTTAGTTTGACCAATGATCCATTTATTTCATTAAAAATACAAAAAAGTAAAATTGTGAAAAATAATTTTTACATTTAAAATAATGTTTTTTTTTATTTCAAAGCTTTTTGTTTCACACGATTCTTCAGAAATCATGATTTGGTGCTCAATAAACATTTCTTATTATAATTAATGTTGAAAACAGTCGTGCTGCTTAATATTATTGTAGAAAATGTGATACATTTTTTTTTTTAATCTTTGAAATAGAATCCTTTTGAAACATCCATTTAAAACATCCATTTTTGTATCCTTGTTAAATAAAATTATTAATTTATCCCAAAATTTTTAAATCTTACTGACCCCAAACATTTGAACAGTAGTGTATTTATGTGTTATACAAAATATAAAATAGAACAATAAAAGTGTGTGTGTATATGGTATTTAGTTTGCGGCAGTAGTAGAATGTATACCCTAAATGTATACAATTTAATGTGAATTTTTATTAAATTGCTGTTAAAACTTAAATAGGAGTCGAACAAAATGTAATGCTCTAATTGGCACTTTTAATATTAATAATCTCAGTTATTATTAATAGTTTCTGATTAATTGTACTTTTTGATCCCCAATGTGTGTGTCCTCAATCTCTTCTACACTTTAAAGAAAACCAAGCCAGTGACTGAAAAGCGCCCTCCAGTACCTTGAGCCGGACCACTTAATTTAGCAGCAGGTGCTTTTCATATTGGACAGTAAAAACATTTTATCTTAACCTGCTGAGGTTGCCTTTGAAAAAGCCTTTGTTTTTGCTCAGTGCTTTCCTGTAGTCTGAAACCCGATGAAGAAGATTGAGGCAGCCAAACGTAAACATGGGGGGGAAACAGCAGGTTTCACTTAAACGGCCAGCTGTGAGGGATGAGCCAACCTGCCTGTGTGAATCACTCCACATTCAAACCCCTTTCCCCCTCGAATGCCCTGATAAGAATCCCGCCTGGCTTGATTCCCCCCCCCCCCCCCCATTCCTTGGTGTCTTCTATCTATTTGAGTGTATAATGGAGGAAGGCAGGAAATGCGCGTTTCATTGAGACAATGCGCCGAACGATGTGGGTTGGTAATGAACACCTGAATGTACCAAAAGCAAAACAAAACCTCTGAGTTGCGTCTTTAGCGCTGAAATGCAGAGTATTGACTTTTATATGTTTGTTGGCAGATGCTCTTGTGCAAAATAATGTGCGCTTATTGGCAATCACCTTACTGTTTCTAATCAGAGCCGCAGACATGCTATCCTTCGTGCCAAAGGACATGTTTAACTCAGACCATGTTTGTGATTCAATTTGGACCTGATGGAGATGTTATGAAAGCCCCTATGAGGCCTTTTTCATTGGCATTGGAGCAACAGAAACACCTGAAACTGTTTGGGAAAGCCACAACAAGAACCGACGTTCAGTCAGTTTCCTAAAACAGTTGTTCTACACTACAGATGTGGTATTCATTGTCGTGTGGTTATTCATGCGTTGGTTTCCTCTAAATCCTGATTCTAATCTCGAAACACTTAATGGAGAAGTTAATAGATGCCTTGTAAAAATAAAGACATAGCAGGGGCTGAATTTGGCGTTGACTTTCAGTTGAGATTGGTTCATTCCGGACTTTTGCTCTTGTTGGGCCCCAACTATACACATGGGGCCTCTGAGATTAAAGAGATTTGATTGATGGAATTTTGCCAGAGGTTGAAAATTAGATAGGGCATCAGTATATTGGCATTTTGGAAGCAGTGCTGATGCAGAGAGGGTTGGAGAAAATAGTTTGTTTGCTGTTGATTTCCCTGATGTCTCAGGCCACATGTGATGGAAGTAGGGCAGAAATAATGGAGTCGTTTGAGTAATGCATAACATATGCTCTCTTTTTCTCGTTCTCTTTAGTGAAATGCTGTTATTTTCTGTAGTTGAGCTTCACATTTTGGCTGAGTTTGTGCCCACACTTGCCTTTTAAGTAGGCTCTTAGGTAGTCCGTTGTCTTCAGTTCATGATCATTAGAAAAATAGTCCTAAATACCATCAGATTAGGTTTCTTTGGCCTGTAACGATAGCTGAATCCCATTTTGTGCTACATATAAATTGCATTGCCAGACTTTGATTTTTAGGATAAAGTGTCTTCCTGCTTATTCTGTACCAATTGTTTATTGGATAATTTGTGGTCCAGCGTATTCCAGCCAACAATCACTCATTTAGACAGGAAAAGGCCATTTAACTAACATTTAAAGCACTCATTATGCTTAACCCAGTACAAATATGACTCTGACTCCCAGATGTTGCATAAAACCTGCTAAGCATGGCTTGTTTGAGGAACAGACCTAAATTTAAGTCGTTATTTGCTCATAATCTTCCCCTTCATTTAGCTGAGTAACTGACTTTAACTCGAGCTCAAGATGACTATAATGTGAGAACAAATCATTCCACTTTGTTGAACTGGATTAGTTGATTTATTGAAGAGTTCCTCAAAAGAACAATTCATTAATTTAATAATTCATTCATTTGAGGGATATAATTTTTTTTCATTAACTACAAACCGACGTTTGGTCCCAAACTATCTAGCCACTGCTGAGTGAAAACTTAATGTAGGAAACAGTTAAAACCCTGTTACCCATTTTGGCATATATTATTTATTTATTTATTAATTAGTTTTTGTCTATAAAAAAAAAATACTTTTAGAAAATAACTTTCTAACTTTTTCACTTTTTTGTTACTTTATAAAATTTTAATTTTTTTGCTAACCTATTTTATTTGAAAATAAATCACAAAACAAATCTGAATTTCAACATTTATTTTGACATGTGCCAGTAACAAAAGATAGTTAAGCACTGATTTACACTTGTCAAAATGAAATGAATCAAAAGATCCAATGCTTTAAGTTTGAATGCATGAGTCACCTTTCATTGCATGGAAAAGAGCAGCTAGCACATTATTCAGAATTTATTTTTTTATTAAGAAAGCTATATGGGTTTATTGATGACAGGTGACATAATTTTTGGGTGAACTAATGCTTTTTCTAAAGTGCACAGTCAAAGCCGCAATAAAACACAGAACAAAGGTTTTTCTGTTGACTGAACTGACATCTGACAGATTATTTAGTAACCTTCAGTGATCTGGTTAAACTCTTGAGCCTCTCTTGGTCAGCTGGGTGACTTGTTTGGCGCAAGTAGCATCAGCTTTAGACGAACCCAGAGATGGATCTTTCCCCAAATCCCCCTTTGGTCGAGCAACCGGAGCCCTGTCAGCTAACGTTCACTCCCCAGGCTGGGGACACAGAGATTCGGAGAGGACGAAAGGGAGAGAAGAGGTGGAGCAGTGAAGCCAATCTCTGTGGGAACATTGTTCTTTGCCGCATGTCAGGTGCACATCATAAAGGGCCTTTTGTGCTGGGCCTCTGAGCTGCAAAGCAGTCTGGGAGAGCAGAGAGTAGTAGGTAGAGCTCATGTTAGGGATGAGTCCTGAGCATTTTATGAACCCCATTCATCCTATCACTTCATATGAGACATATATGAGTGAAACATACTGTACCATAGTCTTCCACCCTGCATGTATACTTCAGAACTTATGACCTTCTCAATGTAAATAATATAAATAATGTTTTCAACTTTTACTATTGCTGTGTTGAATTCGTTAAAGTTATTGGAATTTTTTTATTTATTTTTTACAAAATACAGTATAATGTGACCCTGGACCACAAAACCAGTCTTAAGTGTCAATTTTTCGAATTTGAGGTTTATACATTATCTGAAATCTGAATCAATATTAATTCCATTGATATATGGTTTGTTAAGTTCGGCCAATATTTGGTCGAGATACAACTATTTGAAAATCTAGAATCTGAGAGCACAAACAAATAAAAATATTGAAAACATCGCCTTTAAATTTGTCCAAATGAAGTTCTTAACAATTCATATTACTTATCAATTATTAAGTTTTTATATATTTATGGTAAGAAATTTACTAAATATCTTCATGGAACATGATCTTTACTTAATGTCCTAATGATTTTTGGCATAAAAGAAAAATCGATAATTTTGACCCATGCAGTGTATTGCACTATTGCTACAAATATACCCCAGCGACTTAAGACTGTTTTTGTGGTCCAGGGTTACATATATATATATTTTTTTTAAATACATATATTTGATATACTCAAGGTCAAGGTTCAAGGTTTCTTTATTTGTCACATAATAAATTATACAGGGTATAATCAGAAGTGAAATTTAGATCAAATCAGGTCCGTTCAGTGGACAGTGCAAAAGAATAAAAATTATAAAAAAGTAACACAACACAAGAGCATATATATAGGTAAAAAAGAGAAATAAAGAGTAAAATGTGCAATAGAATAAAGAAAAGTGCAAAACAAGTAAGATGTGCAAAAACAGTATATGGGACTTAATAAATATTAATATGAACAAGAGGGATGTGCAAACGGGTTGTACTGGGTATGTACACATAGCAGCAATACGGATGATGAGAATATGAATGTTTTTTTACAGTTAATAATGAGTCTTGTAAATGTTTATGAAACAGAGTTTGTGTTGAGGAGCCTGATGGCCTGAGGGAAGAAGCTCCTCCTCAGTCTCTCAGTTTTTGCCATCTTGCTCCTGAAGCGCTTGCCAGATGGCAGTAAACGGAAAAGATGGTTACCGGGGTGATTCGAGTCTTTAATGATTTTAGCAGCTCTGCTTTTGCAGCGTATAATCTTGGAATTTCTCAGTTTATTATCACTTTAAATTAAGTTTTTCAGTGACTACAAACCAACATTTGTTCCCAAACTAACCGACTGAAATGTTTATTTTATTTACTGTCTGTATTCTTTTTTTGCCTATTAATTTTTTATCTTTTAAAAATAGAAAGTAAGAATTAAAAAATAGGAATTCTTATATATTGGAAGAATAATTTTTTAGGAAATAAAATGCATTAATAAGGATATTTTTGTAAAGTGACATGACATACGACCATGTATAGTGAGTGACCCATACTCGGAATTTGTGCTCTGCATTTAACCCATCCAAGGTGAACACACACACACACACACAGAACACACACACATTTGAAGCAGTGGACAGCCATTTATGCTGCGGCGCCCAGGGAGCAGTTGGGGGTTCGGTGCCTTGCTCTCAAGAGCACCTGAGTTCACTCCCCACACCGACAATTCCTGCCGGCCCGAGACTTGAACTCACAACCTTTCGATTAAGAGTCGGACTCTCTAATCATAGGCCACGACTTCCCAGTATTTACTTTGATGTTTCACTTTTTTAGTATACTTTTTAGTAACTACAAATTTTTCAAATATAGTAACATTAGTAACTTAATTTGGGTCACATTTCCCATCCTGGCATAGATGTTTTTTGTTTTTTTTTGTTGTAAAAAAACATACATTTTTATTGATCTTTTTTTTATCAATATGTATTATCTTTTTATTGATGCTATTCAATCTGAGAGATAAAAAAATGAAAGAAAATGTTTTGTAATTTAAGTAATTAAATATTTTTGCAAAGAAATCGTGCAAATCTGGATGTCAGTGTTTATTTGGACATTTTCGACTTCTGGTTATAAGATTGCTTTAATTATTATTATAGTTTTTTAATGAGGCATGTACAAATGAATAGAAGTTACCACTTATTGTATAATTGTTTGCTAGCAATCAATATTTTCTGAATGTTTTCTGTGTTCCTGTGGCTCAGTGGTATAGCATTGCGTTAGCAACACAACGGGTTGTGGGTTCAATTTCCAGGGAACACACATACTGACAAAAAAAATTATAGCTTGCATGAACTGTAAGTTGCTTTGGATAAAAGCAGATGTAAAATGTTTTGTTTTTGAGTTTTAGACCATATACTTGGAGCCCATCACCTTAACCCTCTTTTTCATGCCCGTTTCAATTTTCCCTTTATTTAATCATACTCTTTCTGTATCCTCCCACCCTCTGAGCCCCTCTGCTCACTGTCCGTCTGTTTCTCTTTCTGTTTGTCTGTCTCTCACATGGTTTCTAACCTTGGCTAGAAATACCAGTATACCTAGATTCAGATCACAGGTTCTCATTTATTTATTCAAATAACAGTCATTGATGTTTTCTGACCTTCATTTTGAGATGAATGGAGACGAGCTGATAAAAGAACTCGTGCTTGGATTTCTCATCCTGCCAGCGCTGGGCACACACGCATCTCTCTGTGAGGTGCTGCTTTGATCACGGGCGGCAGCGTTCAGCATCTATATGCCAACTGCTCAGCAGTCATGTCATAAATCACTTCATAAATCGCTTCATATGCAGGTGATGCATCCGTTTCATCTCTTATATTAGTGGGATCTACTTCAATAATAACCTTACTTCCAACTAGAAGTTTGCATGGTTATAAATGTCGAAGCCCTAGTGACTTGACCAGAAGTCAGATTACTGGTCAGAAGTGCTACCACCACCACACAAGATCTACAAGATTGGTGTGGGCTAATGAATTAATATTAATATCTGTAGATTCAATACACAGTGCCTTGCGAAAGTTTCAAGTGTTCATACCCCTTGTTTTTTTAATAATGTCGCTGTCTTGTTAAACTGCTTTAAATTACTTTTTTCACAACAATCTGCACTCCATACACCATAATTACAAACCAAAAAACTGTTTTGTGAAAACTTTGCACATTTATTAAAAATGAAACACTGAAATAAGTACTTCGTATAAATATTCATTTAAACTCCACTTAAAGTCTTTTTTGGTATGATGTGGCAAGCTTTGCACATTTGCATTAAAATCGAGCACATTTCATCTCTGCTAGATATTTCACAGTCTACTATGTGAAAGGTGGAAGCATTTAGGACCAGTAGTCATGGAGTGAGATCACAGAGTGCTGAAGCTAAAAGTCTCCAATGCTCAGCTGAAGTGTTATAAACTTCAACTGCCATTAATCTCAGCATAAAATTGTGTGGTGGGAGCTTCATGGATTGGGTTGCCATGGCTAAGCAGCTGTGTGCAAACTTCATATCAACAAGTAAAATTCCAAGCTTCGGATGTAGGGCTGTAAAGCTTGCTGCCACTTAGTTTCAGCCTCAGATGTCACGCCCATGGACTATTGGCTAAACTTCTGATGCATATGGCACACTTATCTGGAAACACTTTGGGAGTTTCGAAGTCGTCGTCGGATTGACTATATTAGACAGGATTTCCGGGAGACGTGTGTGTTCATTAACGTTCTGCCTGGAAACAAAATGCGTGGCGCCAAACCCCCTCACGAAAGAAGAAAGCCGTTGTGTTTACAACCGTGACGACGAGCGCTTATTATGATCAACTAAACTCTGAATTTTCAAAAGTATTTGAAAAATGTAAAGTTCGCGGCATAAAATCTTTCAAATATGTCTGAGAGTTTTACAGTTTATTTTGTTAAAGAGCTTTTCTGTTATTGTGACAACATTTCCACGCCCCGAAACATGATGCGGCACAAAACGAAACGTGATTGGTTGCTTTACCTGTCAAGTCATATGGCCTCTTGGGCAGGCCTTGGCCATTCAAAGCTGCCAAAGTTCCCAGACCTTCAGCCATCAGTCTGAAGGTCTGGCTACGCGAGACTAGCTGCCACTGGACAGTGGAAACCAGTCTGTGGACTAACAAATCAGGCTTCTCTGTTTGTCAGTCTGATGGGTGAGACTAGGTTTGGTGGATGCCAGAAGAACTGCCTGACTGTATTGTGCCAACGGTACAGTTTGGTGGAGGAGGGATAATGGTATAAGGGATGTTTTCATGGGTTGGGTAAGCCCCTTACTTCCCATGAAGGGAAATCTTAATGCTTTGGCATACCAAGAAATTATGAACAATGCTCTGCTACCAAGTATTTTGGGAACAATTTGGGGAAGGCCATTTTCTATTCCAATATGAATGTCCCAGCGCTCAAAGCATGGTGCATTAAAACATTGGTTGGATGAGTTTGGTGTGGAAGAACTTGACTGACCCGTATACTGGATGGGCAAAAACTCCAAAACTCAGTTTCTGTTGATGTAATGGTCCCAATACTTTTGTTCATTATATAAATAAGTTTATCTGCCATAACACGGTTATGGTAATGATCAGAATTGTAATATCTCTAATACTTTCTCAATAAATCTAAGCCCATACCTGAAGTCATACATAAAAAACTGGCATTGAAGCCAGTATTGTGACTGACTGACCATACATACTTTTTAATCACACTTTAATTTCCGTGCCCACCTGTATAACCTGTAACCCACCATATTGCCCTTAATGACAAAGCACTGATTGATGATATGAAAGTGATTTCATTTGATGCGAGAACATCTGGAGTTTTATAACTCAGCAGTAGCATCAGGTTCATAATTTAAATTACAGAAGAGGATTGATGTGGGCTTTTGAAGGTGACTCGATCCTTTTATGGTGAAGGATATGATTCAGAAGATGGTTTTGGCACTGGTATGCCTTAGACTTGCAATCCAACCCAAAAATTGGTGAATATTTTTTTGGAAGACTTATGAGGCAATTAAAGATATATTTATGTTATAACTGTAAAAGCTGGCATGTATCAAATTTGTTGATGTGCAGTGTCTGCTTTAGTGGTAAAGGGAGCCATATTTGGTTCGGAAAAGTGAAGCTTTATCTAACTGGCTTCAGATGCTATAGATAGGCTGTGAATATATTTGCTAAATGATGTGCCTACACTCTTAAAAATGAAAGATTCTTTATTGGCATCTGTGGTTCCTTTTAACATCCATGAAACATTTCAAATGCACAAAAGTTTGTTTATACTTAACGAATGTTCTTTAGGCTGGTTCTTTAAAGAACTGTTCACTGCCAGGTTCTTACGGTGGCCCAGTAGTGCACAACAAAATTACATCTCCACAACACAACGGCAATAAGCAGCAACACACCAAAATTAGCAGAAAACATTGGAAGCAAGCCACAACACAACAGAAACAAGCCACAGCACAATTAAATTATCACAACACAACGGAAGCAAGCAGCACCACAATGGAAACAAGTCACAAGTCAATGGAAACAAGCCACAACACAATGACATTAGCGCAACACAACGGAAACAAGCTGCAAAACAAAGGAATTAGCACAACACAATGGAACAAAGCCACAACACAACATTTGCAGAAAACATTGGAAACATGTCGGAACACAACGAAATTAGCAGAAAACATTGGAAACAAGTCGGAACATAACTAAACTAGCACAACACAAAAGAATCAAGCCACAACACAACGGAAGCAAGCAGCACCACAATGGAAACAAGTCACAAGACAACGGAAACAAGCCACAACACAATGAAATTAGCACAACACAGTGGAAACAAGCCGCAACACAAAGGAATTAGCACAACACAGTGGAAACAAGCCGCAACACAAAGGAATTAGCACAACACAATGGAACCAAGCCACAACACAACAAAATTACCACAACTCAACAGAAACAAGCCACAAAACAGTGAAATTAGCACAACACAACTAAACTAGTCCTATGTGTTGTGGCATTTCGTTGTGGTGGAGATTTCATTGTGTCGTGCACTACTGGGCCACCGTAGGTTCTTCATGGCATTGCTGCAAAAATTCCTTTTTAGAACCTTTGTTTTTAGGAGTGCAGTTATTTATTTTTAGAAATGTCCCTCGTTTTCCATGTAGAAATGTTCAACCCAGTTGTTCAGGAGAGCATTAAATACACATGTTGAAGCTAGACGTATCATAAACAGAGACATGTTATGACTCCAACTGCTGGTTTAGGGCATATGAAACTGCAATATGATGTTATCAGACGCACTCATCTGTTAAATCCGCCAGCAATATCATCCTGATAAGAATCACTGGTCCATGTGCTTAAGTCAAAGGCAAGATGTTACTCCGTTTTGTTTTAATTTTCTTCCTTACCATGAAGCAAATCCCACTTTAATGAAAATAAAAACTATCAGATGATGTATGTTTTGAACATCTGTGCCAAAAGATCGCCCCCCCCCCCCCCCATACTCTGATGTGTTGTCTGTGTAAAAAGCACTTCAAATAGCCCTGGCAGAGTCTTAGGCTTGATTTGGCTCCTTTTCCACTGCACATCTCTGTCTTATACACATTCGACATCAAACACATCTCCTGTCCAAGCATCAAAGAACGGGACGGTTTGTTTCTGTCCCTCTTGCCCTTTCCCTGTTCCTGGAGCTGGTGTTTATGCTGGGATTTTCATTAGCAAACACATGCTAGACGTGCTAATCCCTTGTGATCTGATTTTTGCCTCGTTCTGATAGGACCCAGCTGTATCGCTTTGGCGCATTTGTGCAAGGAGCGAACTTTGAAAACAGTTTGTCAGGGAGAGCCCACAGTTATTTGCTCAGTGACGATACTCCACCACAATTAAATGCATTAGGAAAAGTTTTAAATCAAACTCAGCATTGCGAACAGATACAGTCAGTATATTTGCAATACAGCTCAAACCCATTAGATTAAGCTACATTTATTTCATTTGTACCAGGTATAGTGTTTTTTTATAATAATGTAATGATTTTATATCTTTATATATATATATATATATATATATAAATAAATATATATATAAATAAATAACTGATGACTAGTTAATATAATGTGATATAATATAATAAATATAATAGTTTTACAGTATTTAAAACTGAGAAAAACTAGTATTTAAATTATTTTAGTATATCCAATATTTAATATTGGATTTATTTATATAATTGTATTTTATATTTATATAAAATATTTGTAGATATGTCATTATTAATATTTTTATATTTAGATATTTTTTAATATGCAATACAAATATACATAATTATATATAACTAATAATATATACCTATTTTCGATTTAGTTTTCAAATCTTATGAAGCCATTTTTTTAAGTATGTTTTTATATTAGACATTTTTATATTACACGTTTAATTAATGTAGTTATTTTTCAGTATATTAAGAGGGTTATTATAATTATAAAATAGCGGTGTTAATTGGTTAAAAACTGTAATCAAATCAGTTATTGAAATGCAATTAATTGCATTTTTTTCAATATTTGCTGTTTTATCACGCTATTTTTACTTGACAAATTAAAGTTTTAAAATGCCATTCCTAAGAACGTGATCTGTTCGTGCAGAATATAATAGAAATATTAACCAAGTCAGCGGGGGCATTTATTTCTTCTCTTCGCCAGACACAAGATGTTTGTATATGTCAGAGTTCCTGTTTCCTGGAGCTGTAAATGCCAATCACACATTCTGCTTCTTGCAAACCGTGTTGTTAACATTGTCTTTAAAACACACTTCACAGCGGAATGCCCCATGGTTCTGGCCCATCAGACCACTTGAAGACTGAACATAAACACACACGTTCATGGAGTGAGATTTCTTCAGTCTGCTGTTGCACACATTCATCTGTTTCTCTTCTCTTCAGGATTCTGTTTTATGCAGTAACAATTGTTTATTTTAAATATATGATCAGCATTTCGTCCAAGACATTTCTTGTGCTAAGTTCTCTGGAAGCAGACTTTCACACATTGTAACCAGCTGTCCAGACATTTTTCCCATGGAGCAACTCACACTTTTCCCAAGTATCTATGATCAGAAATATAGATCTGTATCTACTGAATTTGCTCAGTGTTTTTCTAAACGGTTCATCCTAAAATTACATTTCAGTCATTGTTTATGAAACCAAAAACACTGGCAAAAATTTAATTAAAAAAAAATCTAAAAGTAAAGAAGTCTTTAAAATGGCTTGGATATGTATATAGATCAGGTATAACATGATCAAAGTGGTCCAGCATAGTTTCCAAAATCCTTGCACTTTCTCACACACACACACACCCAATCCTTTGGGTGTTGCTGAGTGGAGTTTGACGTGCAGAGGTGTTCTCAGAAACCCCAAACGGGGCCAGAGCTCGCCTCTAAATCACTCTATCACTCGCTATCCGGGCGCTTGAGAAAGCATAGATTGTGAACCATTCATGAGGAGAAAGATCAAAATCTAAAACCACTGCTGTTATCAAGTAAAAGTGAGCACAAACTACCAGCCAAGTCTGAGGATCCAGTTTGTACTTTTCCCACAAAATGTTTTCCAAGGTCAGAACCGCAGAGCAGTACATGCTGTAAATTGCATCACATAATATTTAATACTCCTTTCCCTCCGTCTCTCGTCTCATGCAGGTGCAGTACTCAGATCGGCAAACTGACAAAGAGTTCATGACCTACCTGACCCTCTCACCTGTGCAGATGACCTTCCACGGCATTGGGAGCTCCATTCCAGCTAGCCATGACCAGGTCTGTCTGTCTGTCTGTCTGTCTGTCTGTCTGTCTGTCTGTCTGTCTGTCTGTCTGTCTGTCTGTCTGTCTGTCGGTCTGTTGGTCGGTCGGTCCGTAACTCTACACCCTTGCCTCGTTTACTATTCATGGACCTATGAATATGCTAATTTGCCCCGCCTCCACTCAGTCACACCAGCCAGGGCCTCCTGATCAATTCAATTAAATTCAAACCATGGATAATGACTGCTAAAACTATGTTTTTACTAGTGGACATCTACAGTGGATACTGTAACAGTCGTTAAAGTTACTTACCTGACGATGTTGTGTCCTCAAAATGCCTTGAAGACTCGAATGCAGCCAAGTTTATTATTCTTAATTCACGCCCGTGAGCATACGCGAGTGAAGTGCAGCCGCCAGTGTGGAAGAGGTGAGTCTGACTCTGGGCTACTTTTACACTGTTGCTGCGGGTTATTATTCAAGTTAGCGGTTCTAAATTCATGTTAAACCATGATTTTATATTTTTTTTGCTCTATTTTATTTTTGGTTTTGTGCTGGTAATCCTACTGGAATATTTTGCTTGCGATCTCTATGCTATGATCTATATGCGCGCCACGTTTGTTTAAATGAAGAGAGGCTATGCTCAGAATCTATCCCTTGACGTGATTGGTTATTGGATTTTGTGACGTAGCAAACCGAGGGCTGTTTCAAACCGTGTTTCTTGAACAGCCTATGGGAAACTACAGTTTTAAGGAGAAAATACTCAGTGGTGTTGATTAATGGATTGGCACATGGTTTGTCTAAAAGCAAATTAAAAACTACAAATAAACAACATTAAAAAACTTGATTTTCACTACAGGAGGACTTTAATGTATGCAGTTTTTAATTTAACAAAATGTAAAATGAAGTGACATTTGTTTCAAAGACATAAAAAAACTAACTCAGACAAAACGTTTTAAATTATGAAAAAGTATTATTTTAAAATTACTGTAACACCAGTTGGATGATGTAACTTGGTTTGATATTTTGCATCTAAAACAGTGACGTTCAGACATTGTCAGTGTGACTTAAGTGCCCGAAGGTTTTGGGTTTCTTCACATGTGTTATGTTAAATGAGTTCCAGATACAGATGATTTTAATGAAATTATTTGTTTAGCAGGCTGGTATTTCATCAACCTTTTTCCCACGGCTTTTCAAGCCAGTTACCGCATTACATGCCGATTCGTTGATTGCTTTGGAATACAAAACCGATATTGGGAAGATGTCAAACCGACTGACACATTTGTGCTGACAGATCTAAAAGCATCATGCAGTGCGCTGTCAATAAGAGGTGTGCATTATGAAGATTCATTGGGGAGAACATGTTGTGCACAGATATTGTATTGCATTGTTTGTTTGCAGAGTTTCCTTGGATATATCTGACTATCCGCAGCCAGTTACTTACTACCACAGTTTCAGCATTCAGGCAATCGGAACACGCACAGCCATTATCTCCATTGTTAATGATAAGCGTGGTTTAGTGACAGACCAGACCACGTTTGATTAGGTTTTCTTTTTTCATTTTTCTTGCAGTAATTATGAAACAAAAAGAGCCCTAGGATCTGGGCTGGCTAGTATTCATGAGGTGGCTTATTGTGTAGTGTCATCCATGCAGAAAAGCGGTTGCTTACATTATCTAATCTAAACATAGGACGCTCTTTTGTTCTGCCCTTCAAAGCTCCACTCTCTAATAAAGCCCGTTCTATAACCAGTAATAGGGATTTCTGTTGTGGGGACACAGCCGCCAGAGCAAAATGGAGGCAATATAGGCCATGGACTTGTTGTTGCCAAAAGCACTGGTGCATGACCGACTGTTAGGGAGCCTTTCTTTTCCAGATTCCTTAGTACAGTGGCATGCAGCCATAAAAGGAGTCAGAACAATGAACCCAGGGTGGTTCTGGATTGTGACACTTTTTGGCCCAAGTTGCTCCTCTGCCCCACAGTTTGCAGTCAATGCTTTTAACTATAATCGACTTCAGCAAGAATGAGAGCAAGGCTCTTTTTCTGTCACTGTGTAGTTGTGGTAGCCGGGGACTGGTTGTCACACTTTTTATTCCCTTGAATATTTCTTGGGGTGGGCTTATTTTTGAAAGATTTCTGTATAAGAAACACTTGACGACCTTTTGTCACAACATGCCCCAGTATCAGAATGTGTTGTCATTTTTGATGCAGTGTTTTGTAATGTGCAAAATTAAGAAACCGTTCTGACCTACAATGGCAAAACACAAAACATCTTCACATTTTGTCCGAAAGGACTTGTGACCAAAATCATCTCTGGCGCAATGGTCTTTCCTATAACAGATGAGTTTGTCTTAACTTCTCAGATTTAGAAAATCTATATGTGACCCTGAACCACAAAACCAGTCATAAGTATCATGGGTATATTTGTAGCAGTAGCCAAAAATACACTGTATGGGTCAAAATTCTTGATTTTTCTTTTATGCCAAAATCCATTAGGATATTAAGTAAAGATATTTTGTATAATACCTATCATAAATATATTAAAACATAATTTGTTAGTAGTAATATACATTGCTAAGAACTTTATTTGGACAAATCTAAAGGTAATTTTCTCAATATTACATTTTTGTTTTTTGCACCCTCAGATTCCAGATTTTCAAACAGTTGTATCTCGGCCAAATATTGTCCTAACAAAAACCATACATCAATGAAAATCTTATTTATTCAGCTTTCGTATGATCTATAAATCTCAATTGCGAAAAATTGACCAGTTTTGTGACTAGACTTATGACTAGTTTTGTGGTCCAGGGTCAAATTAACATAAAAATATTTTTTTATTTCTATTGGCATATGTTGCCATCTTGCATTCACAAGGCAGCACTATTTTGGCCTACAAATAAATATTTAAGGAATATATTTTACAAATGTATATTACTATAATATTTATTTTATATATTATAGTTATAAATACAAAAATAAATTGTACATTTAAATTCAAAGATTATTTATGAATTTTTATTTGTAGGACAAATCACAAAGAGTTAACTAGATATTTAAATCCAACATGCTAAACCACTGCTAGAGAAAACATATTTTTGTACAATAACAGGACGGTAATTGTTACTATGTAAAATGTTTCAAGCAAAGCACAGTGCTGTCAAGATTAAAAAACTAGGTGGTAGGTGGACATGCATGATCTAGGTTGAGGAATCATACTCACATGTATATGGATGGGGTTTGTGATGCATGTGGGCTGAGGCACGTGTGCCTGGGATGTTCAGAGGGACTGTCTTATCTCACTAACTGTGTAGCCAGTGGGAATGTGATAGGGTCCGTTGATAACTCTTTCCTGAAGATTACCAGTATACTTTCATTCAAGCTGAACGAAGACTATCAGTCCACAAGAGAAAAGTCCTATAAGTGTGTAACATGTTTTTAATCCATCAAAATTGATCTGTCTTCTTGATTTACATTATGTATAGTATATCTCACAGGATTTTGATTGGACGTGAGCCGTGTGATGTTTCCCCATAGCAGTCCCAGGTCACTTTTTGACACATACTCATTGGTAGAATTGACAGAGTCCTGCAGAGGACTGTGTAGAGTTGCTCCTACACTTTCCTGGCTCCTGCAGAGCCTGTCAGTTCTCAGGGCCCAGGGCCCTGCTCTTTCTCGTTGCCGATGAAGGCCTCAAGCCCCCATAGCCTGACGCCCCTCCTGCCATGATCCTTGGCCCCCCATGTGCATTCCTGGAGGGCCTGGACATCTTAGATATACAGCTGAGCGCCCCCGCCGACCTCGTGCCAGCTACGCAATGCCATCTGCCCAACATATGTTTGCATTCACTCATCTTGCCTTGAGCAACAACCAACTGACTGGAGGCCAAAATACATACTTAGCTGCACGTCTTTTTTGGTTAATGTCTTTTTTGAATGCAATTGATTCTATTAATCAATTTTTGTGTCATTGTTAGTGCGGTTGTGAAAATAGTACTTCAAAAATTTCTTGAACTGGTCCAGCATGTTGATCCCAGAGTGTTTGATTCCAGGAACGGCGTGTCCATTTTTGGCTTGTTAGGGCCTTTAAATTGTCCATGTTCTACAGAGCTGAAGTAACATAAGTGTCAGCCCACAGCGGCAACAAACATGTCAAAGCGGGGAGCTCACAGAGCCCTGCACGAGGTGTTGCTTATACAACATGGAGGCCTTGAAATCGAATGTGACAGGGCAGATTTGGCTGCTGCTGCATGTGCATGCTGTGTTCAGCTGGCTGCTCTTTTCCCAAGAGCCTTTACATCCAGCCTTCAAGCTGAGGATTGACAATAGTGCAACCTCCTACATCAGAGGAGATCTGAAGTTGGCAGTTTCTGAAGTTCTCAAATGAAGACTAAGAGCTGACTGGCAGAGGCCAGAAATTCTCGAAACTCAACTATGGGTTGGCTGCTTTCTGTTTTTAGTCCTATATAAAAAATATAATAGCCGTTTGGCAGGCTGTTTCAAGAGTTGGCCTAGTCAGAAGGATATTTCACCCAAAATGCAATTTCTGCTCTTAATTTGCTCAAATAAGATGATGTATTTAAGCAGTGTTTAGGCTGTTTTTGTCCATACAATGAGATTCAGTGAGGTTTAAAACAATTTTTGACCCCATTGACTTTCATTTTATGCACAAATACAATTTTAAAAAATACATTTACATTTTTTTAGCTGATGTTTTTTTATTAACTTACCAATGCAAATCAATCCAACTTAACAGGATAGTTCACCCAAATATGAAGATTTTGTCATCATTTACTCACCCTCAAGTCGTTCCAAACCTGTATGAGCTTCTTTCTTATGTTGAACATAAAATATGATATTTTGAAGAAGGCTGGTAATCAATCAGTTGATGGTCTCCATTGACTTCCATAGTATTTCTTTCCTTACTATGAGAGTCAATGGGAACCAACATCTGTTTGTTTCTTCAAAATATCTTCTTTTGTGTTCAACTCGTACAGGTTATACTAAGGCTGTGCAATTAATTGAATTCGATTAACATGCGCATGTCAACAGTAAAGCCGGTTCCGTAATTAGCTCTAAATCTCCATCACCTGTTTTCAGATGGAGCGGCAGTTAATACACAGAGCCGTAGTTCACTGACAAGCTAGGACATATCGCGTTTGAAATCGCAGACGAATCACCTTCGATTATGAATGCAATATTGCGTAGCATGTCAGTGAACTACGGCTCTGTGTATTAACTGCTGCTCTATTTTAAAACAGGTGATGGAAATTTACCGCCAATCACAGAACCGGCTTTACTGTCGAGATGCGCATGTTAATCGAATTCGATTAATTGCACAGCCTTAAGGCCCGTACACACCGGGACGAATTTCGCGCGCGATATTCGCCGACGTTTAACGCCTCGTGACTAAACAAAGGGCGCCAATGTGAGTGTGCATACCGACGCGAAAAAATGTCACGCGTAAAAGCGTCATTTAAAAAAAAAAACGCCTCGGGTTCGGTTTTTTGGTTTGACGCGCCGCGTCAAAAACTATCCGACCAATGAGATTGGCGCTTTTGCTCACGTGTCTGGAGCTGCTGAACTTACAGTAAAACACAACTTGGGGGCGCTCAAACACAAAACAGTCTTGCCGAGCACACATACGTAACGACGAAGAAGATATACGCCAAATAGCGTCTACACTGTCCAGCGTCGGCGTCTTTTCCAGGCGTCTTTCCTCATTCAACAGAACAATAATTTCTTCATCGCTGGAGCTACTGGTGTTTGAAATATTCATGTTTTCTTTGTATGATTTTGACAAGCGCATAAATACTTGCTCTCTTCTTCTGAGTGACAAGCGAGTGTCAGAAGCGTAAAGTTGTGCAGCGCCACCTTGTGTACCGTGGTATTTCTATTAAGCGCCATCTAATGTCAGGGAATGAATTTGCATGTTCACTCGGCTCATCGTCAGCGAAAATCGCTTGGGTGTGAACACAAAAAACGAGTTGAAAAACGCTAGCGAATAACACGCGCCGATATTCGTCCCAGTGTGTATGGGACTTTAGGTTATACACATAAGATGGTGAGTAAATGATGACAAAATGTTCATTTTGGGGTGAACTATTCCTTTAAGGAGGCAATAACATGTGAAGTTCTTCGAAAGTTTCAAACATCATCCAGAATAGTAGAAGCTACAACAGAAAGTACATTATTTTGTGTCCCATGGAATAAAGCTTCCTTTTTTGGGTGAACCGTTTCTCTAAAGTTTCAGCCAGATTGTTTCAGTTTAGTCCACGGGAAGCATAAAAAGCATGACAAGTTCTGAAAGTCTTTTTAAATAACTGTAAAGACGATTTCTCCTGGTGTCCCACAGCATCTTTGTTTTGACTTCCTAACAACACTTAGACATTGTTCTCAAGCAATTAATTGTAGCCCTTGGATCTTGTATGTTTCATTATGTGCTTGTTTGTTTGCAACAGGAAGCCCGTTCATGGTGAGAATGCGTTCCACTTGTTGGGAAATGGCTCTTTCATTATGACAAGCGAGGAGAGAGTGATTGTGCGACAATTTGGACACCTGTTGAGAGGATGGGCGGCTATTGACAGGCCTGATTCATGGCCGAGAGGCTGCTGTGTCCGTCTTCAGAAGATCTCCCGCCGGGTGCTGGGCCGTTTGAAGTCTCCTCCGGCCCAGGGCTGGAGACGTTAGTACAGCAGGCCGCCTCTGTCAGGGGTCTCGGCATGTTACTCAACTCGGCAGCTGTTCTCGTCTTCTTTCTTTGACTCGGACTAAGTCTAGCATAATGTCTCTGTCTGCTACGACGGCACCTGTAGCAAATCTGTTTACGTAAAAGCACAACCAAAAGGGTCTTACATAATCTACATTGTTTGGAGGAGGATTATTTTTTGAAGAGGATTATTTTTCCAAGGTTGATTGTGTTTTTAAAGTCCACTAAGCAAAGACCTTTTAATTGAATTGCATGATGAGGGAAAAGTTCACATTAGGTTAAAAAAATGAAGTAAGTATTATGATGTTTATTATTGATCTAATGTAAAAAGGCTCAAATAATATTAAAAAGGCTTAGGGCAAATTAAGCTAAATTCTAATGCCAAATTATAACAGACATGGATTGGGTTATCCAACACATTCTAATATGCAAGTGATTTTGAATTAATGATTTTAGGTGCGTTGCACTACTGCAAAATAATCATATTCATATAAATTGAATTAAAAATGGCTTCAGATATAATACTCTAAAGCTAGGTCTTCTAAAAATATGCATTACTGTTTAAAAGTTTAGTTGGTAAGGTTTTTTGTGACTTCTTTTTAAATAAGTCACTTATATTCACCAAGGCTGCATTTATTTGATCAAAATACAGTACATTTAGTCATTTTGCAGACGCTTTTATCCAAAGCAACTTACAATTGGGGAATACATAAAGCGATTCATCTTGAAGAGGCAAACAGACAGAGGAAGTGCTCGTAACACCAAGTCTCAGGCATTGTTCAAATAAGTACAAGTTAGCAAGGGAATGAGAACAAGAGAAAGATGAAGTCAAGTAGTGTCGAAAGAGATGAGTTTTCAGTTGTTGCTTGAAGATTGACAGGGATCCAGCATTCCGGATAGGGGTGGGAAGATCATTCCACCAGCCAGGAATGGTGAACGAGAATGTTCTGGAGAGTGATTTTGAGCCTCTCTGTGATGATACCACGATGCGTCGCTCATTAGCAGATCTCAGACTTCTGGAGGGGATGTAGATTCGTAATAGTGTGTGGAAGTAGGCGGATACTGAGCCTTTTGGTTGTTCTATATGCAAGCATAAGTGTCTTGAACTGGATGCGAGCTGCAACTGGTAGCCAGTGCAAGGAGATAAAGAGAGGTGTAACATGGGATATTTTTGGCCCATTGAAGACCAGTCTTGCCGCTGCATTCTGAATCATTTATAGAGGTTTGATTGTGTTTGATGGAAGTCCAGCCAGAAGAGCATTGCAGTAGTCAAGCCTAGAAATGAGCCTGGACAAGAAGTTGTGCAGCATGCTCTGTCAGTAAAACAATAATATTGTGGAATATTATTACAATTTCAAATAACTTGAATTAGTAAAATGTAATTTATTCTTGCAACGCTGAATTTACTGCAGCATTACTCCAATCTTCAGTGTAACATTCAGAATCGTTCATGTTATTTGGTGCTCAAGAAAAATGTCTTGTTATTATCAATGTTGAAAACAGTTGAAAACCTGCAGTTTCTTGCCTAATAGAATCAGCTGGATTTCCACTGACCTTACACTGGTCACAATGAAAGAAGCAAGCTGCATGTAATCACATGAGCTTGTTATTTTGGTAAGGGTGCATTTTTGAAATAACTGACAATAGCATTAAATTAAATAGAACTTAAATAGTTTTCTTTTATTCTAGTCAATCCCACTTTTTAGTCTCCCTTTGATGCGTTTTAAGATGTTTAGTGTCATTTAACATCTCTTCTGCTTCTGCACATTCAATCATCATCAGCCGCTCGGGTCGAATGTCAGCTCTTATCACCGCTCGCGATGTGTCAGGTAGAAAACGAATAATGATAACGCAAGGTCGCGGTTTAGTGATACCAGTCCCTTACCTCCCTCCATCCCCCAAAGCTCACCATTTTAGAGGTGACTTTTCCCCATGTTTGGAGCCCCTGCTTTCAGCAGGAGGTAGTGGGTTGATCAGCACCCATTTGTCAAGTGGTCCCGCACTGCGCCGGGACCCCATTAGCCCGTCTTTGAACGTCGCTGTCTCAAACTGTCCCATCGAGACCCCCCTGACGGCCCGTCGCACCAGCAGCCGTGGGCTTTGGTGAGAAAACAAAGCCCTTCCATTGCACCATCACTCACCCTCGCATGTCTGTCATCTGTTTTTCTTAGGAAACGACTTTCAAAGTTGGCCGCATTAGAATGCGGGGGACCTCAAACGAAGCATCAAGAGATGATAGAGCAAAGAGGAGGGAAACGTCTTTTCTTCTTCCCTCATTGACCCCCCTCCAATGCCCATCCCTCAACAAGCTTTGAATCGGCCTGCCAGAGGATACGATTGTCGGGCCACTAATCTAAACATGAACTTGCACATTAAGGGCAACTTGTTGATACCTAAAGAGGCCTCTCCAAACACAAAGGGTTTGATAATAGAACATTAGCACCTTGACGGACTCTTTAAGTGCCAGACTCATTGGAGTTAACTACCCACGGTGCCACATTCGTGCTTCCCACTCGATTTTTTAAAGCCGCAAGATTTTAATCTCAGTTTCACTTTGAGTTTAGTTTCACACACATGTTTGCTCTGGTGTTGAGTTGTGCAATGAGCATAATTCAGTTGGTTTGGCTGTGATTCACCAAGAAGAAATTAGCAGATTTGTGTCAAGTTTTACTGGCATTACCATTTAAATAATGCTAATTTTAAACATTTATGCAGCCTTTAATGCAAGCGAGCTCATGCGCTAAATGCCAAAAGTCTCCTTTTTTTATTGAATTAACCCATATTTATTGATTTTTTTTTTTTACTTGAGTTCCAAAATAAGTTTGTCATGCCCTTAGTCCAAAATTGCGAGGAATGTTTGTTGTATTTTGTCAGCTCATGTCAAAACTGGTTTTCATTTTTGGTTTGTTAATCTTTGTTAAATAGCTTTTGTTTATTCTTCAAGGAGTGAAACAAAACAAAGGCTTAGTAGCAAAGTGAGAACATATGTTTGCCTTATCTACAACAAGTTCATTGCATATGTGGGTGTTAGTGGTAAAATGATTATTTCAGACCACAACACCTCCAGCGAGTTCTTCTGATAATACGCTGCTGTTTTTTCGCACCCTTGCCCTCTTGTGCTAAGCCCTACGTTCATTAGCACCTTGGTGCCAATCGAGCACAGTGTTTTGCCAATGGCCATTGATTAGTGTTATTTGGGGAGGTGTGTGAATTTACTGTTTGCCCAAACCGAAGAGTGAGTAGTGATTACCAGTTAATCAATTCAAGTCTAAATCAAGTTCTGTGTGGTTTCTTTGAAATGGATAGACGAGTGAATCTCACAAAACCTGTCATACCCTGGTGATATTTTACTCCAACATTTTTAATGGCCCCATTCTTTTCTAAATAAAAAATATAATCTCTTAATTATTTATTTGAATTTTGAATTATGACCAGAATTGAATTGTAACATGCCTGCATAAGTTATTCTTTTGTAAGTATTTTTCCTGTATGAATCCCTTTCTCTTGGTTCCTTATATAACTGCAGAAGTCAGCACTCTTCTGTATTCTGAAGGTGAGAGGAAGGAGAGCTTTATTAAACTACGTTTGCAAGCCCTTAGGGATGACTGGGTTTCACATACAGCACAGTCTATAGGCCTGAAATAGTCTCTCGATTCCAGTTTTCTCACAGCGGCACCGAAAGACTCATTCAGGAGCAAACTAACACTGACATTTGGAGATTCCTTCCCTGAAACAAACCCTATCCTTTGTCTGCTTTTTTAGTTATGCTTTAGTGCAAAAACCAGGGATTGAGATCCTCTCTTAACTTGATATGTGACACACGTCTTGCGGTTAAGAGCTGCTCTACATTAATCATCGCCGAATGCTTCTCATGAGAGCAAACTTTCAGTGGGTAATTGTAAGCATATACAAGACAATGATAGTCATTGTTGTGTAATTAACCACAAGTAATAGGAAACACTATCCAAAGATGTGTTGATTTATTCATTTAAAAATAATTTTTTGACAACCTGCAATTAAGGGATGTCCTTCCCCAAATTATAGACTATTACTTACGCTCAGTGTCTTCAGTGACAGCTTCAGTCACGGCTTGTTCAAAGTCTCTGCAAGAAGGATACGTTTGCTTTTAGCGTAAAAAATCAATAAAAACAGTGCTATATTTTTCTGTTTAAATATACTTTTAAATAAAATTTAGTCCTGTAGTGGTTAGCCTGAATTTTAATCAGCCATTACTACAGTCCTCAGTGTCACATGATCCCAAAGTAGAAATGTTTCACTTTTTATCAATTTTCCATATCCTTGCTAAATAATATATATTTTTTTTTTACTGACCCCAAACTTTTGAATGGTAGTGTATATTGTTACAAAAGATTTATATTTTGAATATATGCTGTTCCTTTTACTTTTTATTAGTCAAAGTATCCTGAAAAGTGTCCCAAGTTTCCAACATTAATTAGCATATTATAATAATTTATGAAGATTCATGTGACACTATAGACTGGCTGATAAAAATTAAGGCTTGCTACCACAGAAATAAATTAAATTATAAAGAGAAAATATTAATTGAAATATTAAATATTAAAACTAAAGTTTACTAAATATTAAAACAGAAAACCGATATTTTAAATGGTAATAATATATCACAGTATTGTATTTTTGATCAAATAAATGCAGCCTTGATAAGCAGAAGACACTTTTTTTTAAAACATGAAAATTCTTACGGTTTAAAAGAAAATCGCTTATTTTTGAATGAAATCTCTCACCAGGACTTCATTTATTTAATTAAAATACAGTAAAAACGAAAATAAAATATTATTACAGTCTAAAATAACTGTTTTCTATTTAAATATATTTAAAAGTGTAATTTATTCCTGTGATGGAAAAGCAGAATTTTCAGTATCACTACTCCAGTCTTCAGTGTCACATGATCCTTCAGAAATGCAGATTTGCTGCTTGAGAAACATTTTTATTATTATTAATATTGGAAACAGTTGTGCTGCTTATTTTTTACTGTCTCTTGAGCGGCCACATGTATTTGTGAGAGAACATCTACATTTATCCTGTAGACCCGAGGATGAGGATTGTGAATTTCTAAGCAAAGGTTCATTAGTTGCCCAATCAATTATAAGCACCCTAATACGACTTATCTTATGGAAATGAGAGGAGCAATTTGAGATTGTTTTTCTGTCTGTCTGGGACCCTGTCTCATCTTTCAGACATCATGAAACGCCCGTGAACAAGAAGTGCACCAGGGGTTAACACGGATTACGACCGAGGTGTCACACGCTCCTGCTGCTAAAGCAAACAACAGGCTTTTTGTGTGTGTGTGTGTGTGTGTGTGTGTGTGTGTGTGTGTGTGTCTGGTATGTCTTAGGACAATGATCTTGATGAGTTGCCCTAATGTTGTCAGGATCCATATGTGTGTGAGTGAATAAAGATAACGCTTTTCTTTTATTTCAATATTTCTTTTTAGAGAGATTATTATTAGAGATGTGGGCAGCCTTCTGTTGCTGGTATTTCGGAAATGCAGGATGTGTTCAGAGATGCATGACAGGTTTTATATGTCAGATTAATTTACCCTTTGCATTTTTTGATTGGAGGAGGAAACTCTTTCTGCGTGGTCCTATCACATCTTCCTCTGCTCTCATGTGCATAGATTAGACAGGAGGAGAGCGCAGCCAAATCATACAGCAAAACAGATGATGGCATTGTCAGTGTCATCATGACATTTGTTTTTCAGTTTTAGAAACTGAATGCGAAGGTTGATATATGCAGATGTACGATACATTTGATCTGCAAGAATATAAAAAATTGTAACGCTGCTTTTTTTCTTTCTTTTTTTTTTAAATGCATGATCAAATAAATGGTTTTCTTTTGATTCAACAGTGATAATAAGAAGAAATGTTTCTTGAGCATCAAATCAGCATATTAGAACGATGTCTGAAGGATCATGTGACACTGAAGACTGAAGGAATGATGCTGAAAATTCAGCTTTGCCATCACAGGAATAATTATATCTTAAAATAGAAAACGGACATTTTTAAATTGTACTAATATTTCGCAAAATTAATGATTTACTGTATTTTGATCAAATAAATTCAGCTTTTTGAGCATAAAATATTAATTAAAAAAAACTCAGCCACAAGTTAATCAGCCAAAACGCCAATAAATAAATAATAAAAAATGGCGTATATGACTTTTGCAGTAAAATAATAATTTTCCATTTTAATATATTTTAAACATTTATTTATTCTTCATAAAAGTTGTGTATGACTTTTGCATATGAATTTTGGACTATATTATAAAAGCTATAGTGGGGGGGCAGATTACATTTACATTTTAATTTTATGTTCTGCTCATTAAATTTTATTGAAATTTGTTTCTGTTTATACAAAGTTACCAAATGGCTTCAGAGGCCTTGCAATATTTTGCATGAGTCATATGGATCACTTTTATGAAACTTTAGTATTCGTTTTTTGTTTTTTTTTACCGTTTTGACTCCCAACAGCCCTAGTCCTCATTCCTTGAGAAAGAGCAGCAAGGACATTATTCAACATTTCTTCTTTTGTATTCCACAGCAGAAAGTAACACATCTTAAATGACTAGGCACATGATACAAGTAAATGATAACATTTTCAATTTGGGATGAACAGATTAAGCTTTAGATAAACATAAATCATGTGTGATTGCAATTTTGTAGCTGCATCTCATAATACTGCAGCATTATACAGACAATCTCCATACAGACAAGTACTTGATTTCTGAAACAGGATGTAATCCTTGAATAAAATAGCTCTGCTTAACATCAAGGCTTCCTATCAAAAGTAGGCACGTCGTAAATATATTCCTCTAAGACATCTTGAAATTCCCTTTTTTTTTACGCAGTCCCTGTAACTTTGGAGTCCAGACGTGTAACCTTGCGAGTATAACGGGATGAGACTTTGAAATGAGATTTGTAGGATGAAAAGACAGTGCATTGATTTATAAGAAGCCAGTGGGCAAGAAAATGTTTTCCAAGGCTGCAGAAGGCCACAAGGTCCACCATTAATCCCCTGACCTCTGATAGGAGCAAAGAAGAAAGAAAGACGGATAGGGAGAGAAGACCTTGTCTGCTCTGTTGGTTTGATGGGCTCAGCTGCAGGAGTGGCTGCTCTTTTGTTTAAGGCTCTTCGTTCATCTTTTACGACTCCCCTCTTAGTTTTACTATCTGCGATATAATTAGCTCCGTCCTAATCATGTGTTAAATTGCATTACCTGGTGTTTACTATCTGTTTGCCATGTTGTAAAAATGTGTGAGGGTGCCTGTAAACTCAGATCGCAATGAATTTGATGACTTTCCCCTCCTTTTAAAGAGCTTCTGGTACGGGAGTCGCAGGACTTCAGGAAGAAATGTAACCTGTAGAGTTGGCATTTAGATGTCTATTTGCTGCACAAAGCATTCTGGTAATTTATTATCCATTGTGAATGTTTTTGACTCAGTGCCAGCAAAAGTTAGTACATATTATTGCTTATAATAATCAACCAAAACACAATTTACATTTCACCCCCCCAAAAAAGGTAATTGAAATTAATTTGTGTCCCACAGTTGGTATCCCATCATGTTACCACAAGATTTTTCTCATGTTAAAAAAATAACATTTCTCAGAATGTTACAGTATGTGTGGGGGGGCGAGGACTGGAATTGAGAACCGCTGACATATGCAAACCAGTTTTTATGGAACATAAAATTTGAATGGAACATAAAAGAAAGTCTAATGTTAAAAGGTTTGTGGTCAGTGAGGTGTATTAAATGTTTTGATAGATGTCTCTTATATTCATCAAAGCTGCTTTATTTGATCAAAAATAAAGTGAAGCTGTAATATTGTAAAATGTTACCATTTAAAATATTTTTTTACATTTTATATTTTTTAAATGTAATTTAAATTGCCTGTGATGGCAAAGCTGACTTAAAAAGTCATTAATCCAGTCTTCAGTGTCACATCATATGATGATTTGATGATCCAGATTATTATGAATGATGATTTTTTTTTTTGTGGAAATCATAATTTATTTTTCAAATTATTTACTTTGACCTTCTGAGGTTGATTAAAGGTTGATAAAAAAAATGAACTTCAAAATGAGACATTCTCTTTTTGTTTCCCAAGGAAATACACTGACATTTGTGTAATTCACAAATGTTAACATTATTGGATTTCCTATGAAATGCCATCATTTGCATTATCATGCCATTATCATGATGCCTCTGACATCAACGATGAGGGTCACATTACAAAAATACCACTATATTTCCTCGAACACCATGCAAACGCTCTGAAATACATATGCGTCACTTAAAATAATAGTCCAATCAGGCACATGTTATACATTCATCAAGTCCAAGGCACACGGGTCCAAATGTGCCAGGATTGGAAGTACGTCAGATCCCTCGAGTGCCCAGGCCCTTTGATACAAGCAATCCAGAATGTATTGTTTTTTTGTAAACACATCTCAATGATGAAACGTCCACTGATTGTGCCGCAAGCTCTCCTGGCAACAAGGTCAAGTTTTTCCCCAACAAATTGGCCAACTATTTGGGGGTGGAAGGTGATGCAGTCGTTTTTGTAATCAACGTCGAGCACCGTGTTTGCTGGGAACGCAGATGGAGAGGGGGCGTCCGGACCCTGCATGCTTGAGTAATGTGGAATCTTGCACGCCATCAGGGATGGGCCCTACTCATTACACCATGCATTAGAGCGTTTTATTGGTGCGTCCCGTTTGGATATGGAGTGATTAACGCTTCCTCTGAGGCCGCTATGGGGGGTGTGGAATTGCGGATCGGGATGGAGGAGTGTAAAACGCTGTCTGACCGTAGACACTCTCTGGTTACAGGGTTCAGTTACATGCATACACACACATATGCACACCTTTCATTCAGTCCAGACAGTCTGTCACTGTGAGAAAAAAGATGGGTGATGAGTTATACAAGATCACGCACAAAAATACTCAATATTTAAAGTCTGCACTAAATGAAAATGCACTGTTTATAATATGTGGTATATATGTTATTGTGAACAATTCATGCATGCATGTTTCATTAAAAAAATAAAAGTTTGGCTTAGTAATGTTTAATCAAAACGCTGTAACTGGGTATTCCGGTAAAAATGCCAGACTTCTCTCTGGTGATGGATGCAGGATTTATCCAATCATTTAGTTCGTTTAAGCCCCACCCCTTCATGCTCATGTTCATCTGCCTTGAACATAAGAAAGAGACGTACACAATTTTGGAAGGAAATGAGGGCGAGTAAATGATGACAAAAGTTAAATTTTTGGGTGAATATTCTGTTAAGGGACTCTTGGAAAATTGTTTAATTGAAATAAATAGATAAAATAAATACATTTGCTATGCATTTATAATGCTTATAGCGATACAGAAGTAAAATTCTCTAACCATGAATTAATTTTCTCCATATGCGAAAATTATTTTGAATAGCTTTGAAACCTTTAACAACTTTAGTTTCAAATCAAAGGTTAAAATGATATGATTCCTAGCTGGTTGGTTGGGTTCATGACTTATAACTTAAAAAAAATAATCCCTGTGGGAAAAATGAATGGGAAAAATACTTAGAAGACCACTCAAAAAGTGGGTGGGCACTAATGCACTTTAGGGCTTTTCACACTGCAATTAAAGGGATAATTTACCCCAAAATGACAATTCTGTCATTAATTACTCACCCTCATGTCGGTCTAAACCCGTGATACCTTCGTTTATATTCGGAACACAAATTAAGATATTTTTGATGCATTCTGAGAGCTCTCAGACCCTCCATAGACAGCAATGTAATTACCACGATCAAGGTCCAGAAAAGTAACAAGGAGATTGGTCAAATAATCAATGTGACATCAGGGGTTCAACCGTAGTTTTACGAAACTACGGGAATACTTTGTGTACGCAAAGAAAACATAAATAATGACTTCATTCAACAATTCGTCTACTCCACGTCACCCTAGTGCCATTTTGGAGAATATCCACTGAACGTAAACAGCGTAGCTCCAACGTAGCACTATAGGGTGGAGACGAATTGTTGAATAAAGTCGTTATTTTGTTTTCTTTGTGTACAAAAAGTAATCTCATAGCTTCATAAACTTACGGTTGAACCCCTGATGTCCCATGGATTATTTTACCGATCTCCATTTTACAGATCTCCAGCACCATTTTAACACCCAAAGATAAGAAACCTGGCTTTTGATGTGTTAACCCTTCACTGCAGTGCCAAATGCTATGGACATTTCAAATGTAAAACACGTAGACATTAAGAAGAGACTGTTTTATTTTTACCTTTATGGTCCAATGACAAGTCAGGGAAAACTTGATAGTACAGTGCAGAACGATACGAAGAAGCACAATGCTAAAGTCATAATTTCCCTACTACAAATAAAACCAAAAACCACGGTTACTACAATTTTACAATAATAAAACCATGGTTAATTTTTGTAAGGGGAGAAACAGGTTGTGATGTGTTTGTCCAATAAATGATGATAAAACCTCAAACATGCACATAAAGACATTAACCCATGGGTTTAAGAATGTACAGTGTGAAACATCCGCTAATGAATACCCAGGATTAACTGTTAACCCCAGGGTAAAGTATAAACAATGTGAAACAAGGTAACCCAGAATTCTGTTTACCCAGGGTTTTGAATGGGTTAACTATTTCATGTGTGAAAAGCCCTTTGAGTATCACATTATTATATAAGTAACATGCTAACAAAGAGAACTCCAAAGAGTTCTACTGCTGACAGCAACAGTGTTGTTAAGTTGTTAGCTTAGCGAAATGCTAAAGTCAACCTGTAATTGAAGCCTATTCTTTTGTAAGCTTCACCTGAGAAGCACATAAGATGTTGCTGTCTTTGTAGAGCGTTTCAAATTAGTCTCATTAAAGTAGCACACTTGGTTGTGGAGCTAATATATAACACTTTTAAGACTTCAAGAAAACAATGAATGGCCTACAGTGAAGATGGGGGCTGCAATCGCAGTGGTCCGTTTATTATTTATGCAAATGACAGGAAGTGATTACACGCCCCCACCAAACCACGGTTTCCTCACTGTTAAGGTTATGGTATAAAGGTCTCTTCCACTAGGTATGCAGTGACATGACAGCTGCCTGCTGATAAGTAAACCTCCATTTGCATTTGCTATGTTTTTTTCCGGTCTGGGCATTTGCTATGATGGAATCTATAGATTGGAAGGAAAAGAAAGGACTGTGGAGGTAAACCCACCATATGCAGTTTTCTGATAGGCTGGGTCCTTGTGTCCGCCCACAGTTTTCTATTTTGCTTTAGGCAAACCGTGCGGACTAGATTATAATATGTGTGATTATAATATGAGGGAGAGAGGAGATAAAAAATGCTCTGGGCAGAGAGGAAGGGAATCCTTGTTGTATGATGGCATCCCTCTATCATAGAAAGGTGAACCATGTGATGCCAGTGGAAGACTAGTTTCATGATCCCACGTTAAACTGCAGCATTTCCACTGTGAATCATCATTTAGATATCAGAGTTTACGGCTTAAGAGTTCTCAAGACTATACTTATCCTGACAAATTGTTACAGAAAAAGTAGTGAAGTGAGATGTGGTCACAAATGTATTGTATTGAAATTGAAATTTTATGAATATCAAATCAAATCACTTTTATTGTCACATCACCACAGCACATGTGCCTTGATGAGTGAAATTCTTGAGATCGTGCTCCAGGCAGTGCAGAAACAATTTACATATAGACAGTACATACTTACAGACTTATACAGAAGACAATGTGCAGAATACACATACATATAGTCAGTACACACAGTGTACTATTAGACATACTTACAGTTATCAATACACATTCTACACAGTATGTAAACATTCTGCATTATGTACACATATATATATACACACAATAATATGCGAAGATGCAACAGATTATACATAAGCCGGATATGCAATGTCATGGATGTGCGTTGGATGGTATCCAGTGGTAGCAGATAGATTGTTGTGTTAGTCACTAACAGTTAGTGCAGTGTGTGTGTGTAGTCCAGTTGAACTGTGTTAGAGTTCAAGTTAAAGTGCAGTGCATGGCATATTGTAAAGTGGTAGTATGCTGTGGGGTGTATTAGTTTTTGCTGTTCATTAGCCTGATAGTCTGATGTGAAAAGCTATCCCTCAGCCGGCTAGTGCAGGATCGGATGCTGCGGAGACGTCTTCCTGAGGGCAGCAGAGAGAGCAGACTGTGGGACGGGTGGCTGGAGTCCTTGATGATCCTCCGGGCTTTCATTATACACCGCCTGTATACCGGTGTATAAGGAACAATACACCGCCACAATATTCTACCTTATACAACAGTAGAATATTTACTACCGTTCATAAATTTGGGGTCAGTTAGATTTCTTAAAATATTTTTGAAAGACGTCACCAAGTTATGCTCACCAAGGCTGTATTTTTTATAAAATCATAAATACAGAAAAATACATAATATTTTAAATTCTATTATAATGTAAAAAAACTAAAAAACAGTTTAAATACATTTTGGAATGTAATTTATTCCTGTGTTGGCAACAGCCATTACTTCAGTGTTCAGTGTCACAGAAATAATTCTAATAAGCTGATTTTCTACTCAAAAACATTTCTCATTACCAGTGCTGAAAACAGTTGTGCTATTTTTGTGGAAACCTTATTATTTAGTTATTTTTTCCAGGCTTCTTTGATGAATAGAGAATTCAAAAGAATGGCATTTATTTCAAATATAATTTGATTAATAACATTATAAAAGTTGATTGATTAATCGTTAATTCAATGTGTCCTTGCTGGATACAAAGTATTTATTTCTTATTTAAAAGCTGTACTGACCCTCAAACTTTTAAACAGAGTTGTACAGATATTAATCTCTAGAATATTTATGACATACAAGCCATTGTACTTGCACTGTATTGTTTATTTCTGATATATTTTATCAGTTATTTTATTGTATTTTACTGTTTTGCTTTATTTCATTTTATTACGTTAAAGTTTCAATTTGAAGTTGCTTTGGTACCTCGCTTATCTTACACCTTGATTTTTTTTGTTGATTTAAATTTGTTAAGCATGAAACATTTAAAGTAATTGTTCACCTAAAAAATAAATCCTGATATCTTAAATTGAAGATATTCATTGAAGAGCCATTCCACATATAAAAATGTTTTAGAATGCATTTTGCTAATGATTTCCATGCTACCAAATAGCAGTGGTTTTCATGTGTATCTTGGTCGTTTGCGGCACATTTAAAAATGCAAAAGTGCAAATAAGATTTAAAAACCAAGGCAGAGAGCAAGTTTTTCCCCAGTAACAAAAATACAACTTTTATACGGACACCTTTTAGTGAGTGACTAAGCCTGACTTACTGATATGATGTCAGCGACATACACTAGATAAATGCTTTTTTTTTTTTTGTTCACACTTTGTTAATCTCTGAACTATGGTGGAGCGGGTTAGTGCAAGCCTTCTTTTTGATTAATAGTATGAATGTATGTATTTTATGTAGGGAGTGACTGCTTTAAACTGTCTCGTCAGATGTTGAGGTATGCAGTACCCTGCACCTCTCCCATGTGGTTTGTGTTTTGACATGGGAGGTGCCATCCACGGTGTCCGAATGATGAACAGATAAAGGAGCCCTCTCCGGCCCTAATGACGCATGACATGCTGCTGCGTTTTGGGTCCTAATTTATGGTTTCCTATGTCAGCAAAGTCCTTCTCTCCAGGGGTTTTCAGGCAATTATTGACCTTGCATTCTGGACACGTTCCATGAAAAGGCAGAATCTGGAATTTTGATTATGGTACTCCAGGCCTGTGTGAATGCAGATGTCTCAGCCTTGTTTTAAACACAGATTGCTGCGTCCAATGACAGGCAGGTGTGTTTAAAAGCATATTTTAGTATTTCTCAAGAGGAAATTCATTATTATGTCCAATCTGGAAACTGTTCAGTTTAACCTTGTGAAATTTGTAGCATAGGCCTGTATGTTGTGAAACATTAATTAGATTTTATCAGTAAAAAACAACAACATTTAGAGATGATTACACATGCTACAAAATAATTTATACACTTTTAACTTTGAGTTGTTTGGAAGCAGTCCAAACTAAATACTTCTAAATACTACTATTTCACTTCAGGTATTTATTATACATAAGATCTTTGTCAAATGATCAGCCCAGATGATTATTTATTTTATTGATGATTATTTTAATTAAAGTACCAATCTACAATACCACATTCAGTTGCATGTATAAGTGGATATTAAACAGTGCAAAAGTGGATATTGCATTATAAATAGTTATTGAAATGAAATAATAAACTTAAATAAAATACATTTATTTATTTGATTATTTTTCTTCTGACTTTTTTATTTTTCTTATTGCATTTTAACGGCATACATTTACACGTTTGCATAAAGGAGAAAGAACAGGAACATAATTTTTATATACTGTATATATATATAAACATTTAGTTTGCGTTAATAATAGCACTGGTTCCTAATGGTTCTTCTCACCAGCCCTCTTGTTCTGTTCTCACCTGTCTGATTAGATAATCATAAATCAACAATTGGTGTTGAGAGCATGTGTTCACGTGAAAGACAATGTGAAGCGCTAAGGAGGCACGGGGGCTTTTTATTTTAACCTTGCTCGCATAACAGGGAGAAGGTTTTATCTCTCCAAGCAATGAAAAAAATGTAATGCTTCCACCCTGTGCAGAGCACGGCTGACATTTTTACAATTAGCTAGGAGCCCAGCAGACGCGAGTTTAGAATGTGTTGATGAGCGGCAATAAATTACGTGCGAATGTGCGGGGCGTTTATCACTCGCCATTTTCACCATTATTGCTTCAACGACAGACAGAGAGAGGGTCTCGTTGTTCTTGTCTGTGTACTCATCTTTCTGATGCTCCTACAGAAGTGTCAGGAACAGTCTAGAAGCTGGATTAGATAAGCGGCTGAAATTCCACATCTCCCTCCTATTGGTTTCTTCTTTATGTGTGATTTCACAGCCCATTGAGCCGAGGGCTCTGGTATGTCCTGATTCCAGAGTGGCTCATTTGGAATGGCACTCATCTGCTTCTCGTCTGATATCCGGCCTGTTTCAGACTTTATGGATGTGAAATATAGGTGGTGTAGGATAGGGAGCCTCTCCTCTCTGGGCGCTTTGGGCGCAGGACGGCAAGTTTCCAAATGAGAGGCAGGAATGTTACTGTGAGTTGTCTCTTGAGCTTTGATGTCTGGAGAATGGTGGGCTTTCTGTGGGATTCTCTTTCCATCTGCCTCTCACGTTACTGTTGCGCTCCGGAGGGCCGCTGGCAGAATGGATTTATATGCCCCTTTTAAAAATTGGAACAACTTTTTCCCCACTGTACAATAACCTACATGTACAGCAGATCTCTCATAAAGTGACTGTGCACATTTTAAAAGGATTGTTCACCTGAAAATTATAATTCTGTCATCATTTACTCACCCTCATGTCATTTCAAACTAGGACAGAACAATACATTTGTAAAGCCTAAAAAAGGAACACAAAGTGGCCCATAAGATGATCCAAATGCCTTAAACTACTCGGAGGGTAACAAATCATTCAGACTTGTTTAGTGAACTGGATCAATAAACAGTAAGCTGGGCTGTTGAGAAGTGAGAACAAGTGACAGGTGAGAACTGAGAACAGTTAACTGTTTACCCAGTTTCTTTGGCTCTGAAGAATGATTTATGAATTCGATAATGTTGTTTCTCACACAGCTTATATGGATAGTTCACACATAAATGAAAATTACTCACTCTCCTGTTCCAAACCCGTAAGACATTTTGTTAATCTTCAGAACACAAATTAAGATAGACATAGACAGCAACGCAACTGACACATTCAAGGCCCAGAAATATAGTAAGGATATCATTAAAATAGTCCATGCTGTGTATGCAGGGTCAGAAAGCTCTCTGAGTTCATCAAAAATAAATGCATTTGTGTTCTGAAGATGAACGAAGGCCTTATAGGTTTGGAACAACATGAGAGTGAGTAATTAATGACATAATTTTCATTCTTGTATGAACTATCCCTTTAATAATGGCTTTAAATGTATTTATTAAAAAGTGTATTTAGTATACTTTCATGGAGTTTTGGGGTTCTTTTTGAAGCTTTGAAAGCTTCAATCTCTATTCATTGCAATATGGAAAAGATCCCTTTTTTTTTTCCACAAAAGTCATATAGATTTAAGACACTTTATTTATTCAGATTTTAAAAGTCATAGAGATTTAAGTGACAATGTTTTGTGATTAAAGGCCCATTCCACCAAGATCTATAAATATAGCAATAATGACATATTGTTGAAATCACTTTCAAAACTTTTACTTAGCTAATGAATGATTAAAAACATTGATAGCCAACCGAATCCATCTGACTTTAAAAAGCTTGAGCATAACTACAGTGTGTACTTAGAGTAAACAGAGCGTTATCATACATTGATATGGATGCAAACATAGTTATCTTTATAGTAATTATTCCTGTCGTAAATAGACCTTAAATGATGACATAATTGTCATATTTCAATGAACTATTCCTTTAAACTGCAATAGAAAGTTTCATTCCGTCTCCCCTCCTTAGCGGCTGTAATAATTGTTTAGTCTAGAATGAGAAATGTCACAACCTCACTGCCATGAGTAAGCCATACATTTTAATTCTTCCATTTAGCCCTGATCCTGTGGCATTAGTATTTTAACGAGAAAGCAGCTTTGACTCTTTTGATGTCAACAGCCTGTAAAGTTGCGTAATAAATAAAACAAAGAGCAGGATTTGTTTCCATTCACTCACACGAGCTTTGAGTGGCTCAGAAACCCATCTGTTGGACAGTCGGGAAAAGCCCACCGGTATTGGAGGCTGAACCAGAGCGAAAGAGATTGTGTCTGTGTGTACACCTGCAGAGTGTTTGATTGCGTTTCAGATTGTAGGCCTGTTTATAGTGCTGCCAAAGACGCAGTGAGCAGTTCCTCCTCGTCAGTGGTTAATGGAGGACTAAATGGGCTGTATCTTCAGCAGCATGTCTCATAGAGATGAGGTGGCAGAGAAAACAAATGAGGAAATGCCGATCAAAGGCCAGCAGGGGGCCAGGACTGATGCTCTTGGAGTGGACTGTGGTTGAGCTTCGGTGGGAAGCTGTGCCGGACCATGGGAAAAACCCACCGGCCGACCAGATGAGAGCTTAAGCCTGGGCTTCATCTCTCCCCAGTAAAAACATGAGATGATCAGGTCTAATAACGTACAAAACTACGCCCATCTCACAAATGTTCCCTCTTGAACTGAATGTTCTCACATTTAAGAACACTTATGCTTTCTGGAATTGTGGCTTAGTGGTTGGCACAGAGATATTGAGCCATAGTGCTCGTGTGGAAATGCAAGTTTGAATCCTGTACCATCAAAAAAAAGCCTCATTCACTAATTCACCAGCAAGTTGTACCACTATCATGCAATATTTCTTGATTGCAAACCACCTGCAGTCCAGGCCTGTCTCCAGAATCAAATCGCTGATGGTGCTTCTTAAATTAGTGAGAGTGCTTTAACCTAAATATATAGATAGGTTGACCATAAGGGCCTGGCAGCACCCTTGCCAGGATTTTTATATTGCCTAAAATATCCAGGGCTGTATCTGAAATCACCGCCTATACCAGGGGTAGGCAACGTCGGTCTGGAGTGCCGATATCCTGCAGAGTTTAGCTCCAACCCTGAAAAAAACTCACCTGCCTGCAGTCCTAGCAATTCTGAAGATCTTGATTAGCTTGTTCAGGTGTATTTCATTAGGGTTGGAGCTAAGCTCTACAGCAGGGCTCCTCAAATCTTTCCCTGGAGGTCCAATCTCCTGCAGAGTTTAGCTCCAACAGCCATTTTAAGTGGTGTTCGAAACCATAGTGGATGTTCTCGAGTGCACTCATTCAATCCCACAATGCACCGCAAAAACGAGTGTACAACCGATATACACTCAATGGCTAGAGAATACCCATAATGCACTGTGAGAGTCGCGCGCCGAATGAATTCCCGCGTCTCGCCAGAAGATGGCGCCCACAGCTGAATCATCCATTCATTTATTTTAGAAGCGCTCGTACTTGGCTTAACACAGCGTAATACAACACGGTACAAATTAATTGTAAATTGACTATTAGGGTTTATACATAATTTCTGTGATAACAGTGAGTGTTCCTGTGGCTCAGTGGTTAGAGCATTGCGTTAGCAGCGCAAAGGTTGTGGGTTCGATTCCCAGGGAACACACATACTGATAAAAAATGTATAACTTGAATGCACTGTAAGTTGCTTTGGAAAGAAGCGTCTGCTAAATGCATAAATGTAAATGTAAATGATAAATCCTTTAATCTTACTACTGGAGCTGCCTTGTTTAAATGATTATTACACAGCAAGCAAGTATGCAAAAGCGGCAGTTCTTCCGGTGCACTCAGTGTCCGAATTCACTAACTCGTTTTCATTCACTCCTTCAAGTGAACTGAATGAGTGGACTAATGTAGGGAATAGTGAATGAGGTTATAGGGGCGAATTCGGATACAGGCTAGGTTTTGACTGTTTGCTCTGTGCAGATCAATTGTTGTATGACATTATTTCATGAGAGCTATAGAGAGCAGAGCAGACGGCTCCTTATGCTTCAAATCGCTCTCGAGGTACATACAATAATCAGTGCGCAGCTTCAAGTCGAACCACGATTGGCCAATTATGTACAATAAATTCATGTTATTGGTCAAATTACTTTAGATGTTTTAGGCCATATAAAAATCCTGGCCACGACGTGTCCCATATAAATGCACATATGGCTACCCTACATAAAGGTTTTAGTGCCGTCCACTACTATTGCGCTAAAAAGAGCGAAATAAAAAGCCGTCACTCATCTTAGTTCATTGCGATCTCACAAAGTTACGTTATAATCAATGAAGTTCTCTACACTGCACAATGAATCTCTTATTTATATTGCATCTACTACAATTTGTTATAATGAGATTATTTTTGCTGAACACAACACCTACAAAATCTCTGGTGATTTGAGCGGGGAGTGTATTATTAAATGCTTCTGATTAACTATCGCATGCAAGAAATCAACAGATATGTCTGTGATTGGTTATTGCTCAACGCTGCAATACACATTAAAATAGAAACTGATATCTAGAGCGCAAACCATAACGCACTTGATAGTTTTCCATATCTGCAATGAAATGCCATTATTACAACTTTAACTGGGGGTGCTATTTATTTCGTTTGAGGGTGCTTGGCACTATAGCACCACCGTAGAACCGAACCTGCTGCAGTCCAACTTAACCCAATGTTCATTCATAGTGCTGAACTTCAAGTTTTCAAATTAAATAATTTTTTGTCCAAACACGGTTTCTTTCTATGCAAATGAGGTTTATTATAGTCACTCACACACTTAACCCTATAAAGCCATACTTTATTATATATCATACGCACATTTATAAAGTCTCTAGATTATCTAGGCTATATTATTAAAACTTTGCTGAAAAACCTGTAAGCAATCTACTACATTCCGTCTACCATCTGATTGGTTTAGACTTGTTGTAGTAAGTAAAAGGCCTTTTTAGAATAATTTAAAACATATCCTCCTTTCAAAATGTCTTTCTGCTGTGAAATCTTTAAGGATTTTTATTAAGAAAATATTAGAATAACTGTTATATTGTTAGTAATATTTCAAGACCAACACTTACTAGACTGACGCAACTTAGGTTTACTTCATTATCTACACATACATATTTGAGACATTTTAACATTATATTTCTAATATATATATATATATATAAAGTTATTGTTTTTGTGTTAAAATGTATCAAATATCATGCATCAGACTTTTGAGGAATGTTTTATTTTACATTTCTCAATCCTCATGATATTAGATTGCATCATATGTTTTGCCACAAAATAAAAACTACAGAGCTTTGATCATAAAACGAACTAACTAATGCCATATATAATGCCACGCGCAAATGAGGAACAATATTGCCAACAATACAGAATCCTATATTTAGGTATGATGACAAAATTTTCAAACACCCCTAAGCTCAAAATGGATCACATGACTAGACAGAACAGAAAATTCCCTTTACGACGACACCTGGATTGTGAAAATCAGTTGAGGATTGCGGAAGTTATGATAGTTATAATAACAGGGAATATATTAAAATAGTATACATTAATTACAATGGAAGTCGTGTGACTGAAAATGCTTTTTATTCACACATTTTTGCTTGTAACTTCCTCATTTTATCAGATATTTGTATGAAATTTGAATAAAAGGTAGAATTGTGTTAGTTCTTTCAAATTAAATCACGAAAATGTACTGTTTTAGCTGAAAATGGGCATCAGACCCATGGTACCTCACTGAAAACAATTTTAATGAATAAGCGTTTATTTTCAGAATACAAGAGAAAACAACAATACACCTCAATATTAATTGTTAATTCATACAAGTACACAACAAATATTCATTGTGATTAACAAAAGTACAACTAACAAACATTCAGGTTTTTTTTGGTGCCATTTAAGTTATGTTGTGCAATTTGGACAATGATTGACCACACAACCTTAAACCAGTTACGCTAAAAATACTAATATACATTCATATTTATAGACATCCATTTAAATTATTTTAACTTTTTTTGTATCTAATAATATCTCTTGCAGTTCTGCTGGATTCTCCAGCTGTGCTGTAAAGATAGAGAATATGTCCAATTTGTATAAAATGAGGAGATGGTACATCACAGTACTTGTCCAGGAGGTGCTCTCTGGCTAGACCTGGCTGTGTGTTGGGCCCCTTTCTCCTTTTCATAATTAGCTGTAAAGACATATCAAATATTAGGCTAACAAGCCCCTCAACTGTACATACATTGATTAACATTAGATTTCCCTAAAATAAGCAACATGGCTTATGTGTTGCAGGATACTTTGGATAAAAGAGTAAACAAAATTAACAGACGACAAGCAAGCATAACTTTTTGATCACATTCATAGATCCAATGCCACTTTTAAATTATGTGCACAGATTTGCTGTATTCAGCTAGAGGTTACATGAAAAAGTGCATAAAAGATCTAAATAATACTATGCTTGTTAACTTTTTCATATCCACGTTGCAATTGCCCAGGCCTCCTGTCATATCAAGTGTTCTTAGCCTATTAATTTAGACAGTTACAGGCTAGTCCTCAGTAATCTAACTCGAAGTGATGTAAACTATGTTACCATTTTGACAAGTATGTCAGATAAACCATGATATACATATTAAACTACATAGCATCAGTAATAATTTCAAGAAAAACACAGTGAGAATGAGTTAAATACAGACAATGTTTTTATTTTTTTAGAACGATGTCTGCAGTGCGTTCGCTAATCTACCCGCCACAAATGTGACTACCCAATTTCCGCGATTTAGTAAAATACTTTCTCCTCTATGGATTTCGATGGAATTTCGTCAGTACCAAGATAAATGCTATGTATTTATGTCCACATACCTTTAAGTAGTGTCCAAAGCTTAGATGAAGCCCGCCGACCGGTTGAAAGCCACGCAAATCTTCCGAAAGTCGTGGTGACCTGAAAACACCTTAGGGCTGAAATCCCGAAGTGTCCAACGCTGCAGGGGTTTGCACTCAATGTAGTTACATTAATTAGTAATTTAGTGGATTGGGTGTTAAAACAACATTGTGCATGCAAATAAATAACTGCATAAGTTGACGCAATTCAATCTTAGTTAATCCCCCCCCTTAGAGTCTTTACTACAGGGATTGACTGAATGTAGTTAATGCTTGCTTTCTACGCTCCATGTCCATGAGTGATAGGCTGTCAGATTATCTCTACTTCAGCTTGAAGCCTTCCAAGTTATCCTTGTTTGATGCCCCCCCTGTGAGAGGCAGGTCGATAGAGGTGCTTGGCCCTGTCGATCCATCACCCCCCTATCTGTCCGCAAATTGGCCTCAGAGGCATGGAGCTCATCTCTTGGGGAAAGCGCCACTGTTTAGCCAAGGCAGTGAAGGAAATGAAAATGCAATCAGTGAAACCATTAAAGCAGCTTAGAAAAATGACTCCTCACTGTCCTTTGACAAAGTCCTCCGTTCGTCTTCCTCCACCGCCTTTTAGTCCGCTCTGATATATTTAGTTTTGACACATTCCACATTCCGCCTTTTTTCTGTTCGTTTGAATCCAACGGTGAGCTGATGAATACGTCCCGTAAAGTAGCGCATGTCGAGATTTATCGATTGAGCTTCGCTGAGTGGTGGCATGTTATCTAAAGCAGGGGGAGTGATGTGGGGGTGTCACCTGGGGTCCCGGGACAAACGTAACTTCTGATCTGAGGTTCTCAATGACAGAGATTGACCACTTCCAGGTTGGGGGGCTAGACTAAACATATTTCAGCCCATCAGTGATTCGGCCTATCTCATTAGAAAAATAATGATGTAATTGACTGTTGTTACAATAGATAGGCAGATATTTATCTTTTAGCCCTCTGTTTGGTGATGGGCGGCCAGGCTTTTATCATATGCCTGTCTCCCCCGGGCTTGATTCATGGTCTTTGTCTGGCAACGCAAAAGCAGATGCTGCTTATTTACTCAGAGACTGTAATGGCACACACACACAACACCGGTAATTACCCTTTTGATTGCAATTTATTGGCCACAGGAGAGGATGAGTTACACGCTTTGTACCGTAGAGGCATCTGCATCCAAATCCATCAAAAGTCCAAGCTTGCGTTTACATCTCAAGCCTCATTTTTACTCGGAATGCATTAGATGGCTTAGATTGCGATACCTTTTAAATGTACCGTAAATGCCAGAGTGAATTTAGTCGCGTTGAACGTTTTTGATTCAATTTAGAGACATGTTTTGGTTTTGATTTATTAGGCACTTGGAATTTACGTCTTGGGATGGTGTCGTTTTCATTCCCCCTCCATTCGTTTCCATACCGTGCATATGTTCCCTTAAGTAAATTAAACGCATATTGAGTATTAAGTTGGCCTACGGATGATTTATTTGGCATTCAGGAAGTCCTTTTGGTGCTTGTTTTTTCATTGCAGTCCTGAGAGCTGTGCGTTTACCGGGAAAACTCAGAATGCCTTTAAATTATCGTCTGAAATACTGAACAATTTCCTGGCTGAATGATGTCCTCTTTATTGAGCCTTATACACACTTGTCATCAATCACCAAAACAAATTTAATTTAACCCTGATTTATTACCGGTCCAAACGCCTCTGGGAGTTTACATGCAACAGACTACAGCCGTACAGTATGTTCCATTATAGATAAGATTTGGTTTTCCAAAGATTTCCAGACTTGATAAGACATTCCACATGTAAAATCCTCAAAAAGGGTTTCGTAAATGGATGAATATATTTGGTGTACAGCACTAGCCGTGATAAATTGACTTCATTTTTCACCATTCGCAGTGATTTGACTGTCATCCCTGCAGATGTGATGGCATAAACTCACTGACGTGGCTCGTTGTCATGTTGTGCACTCATTTCCTGTGCTTTGGCCAGCTCAACTCCATTTTCACATTAGCACATGATGGACCATTCTTTAAGATGTTAAGTCAGAGTCTGGATTTTTGTCAAGGTTCTGTAAGGTGATTGGATTTGTTTCAGGCCTGTCCTATTTATTGACTGTGAGGCTTTCCGACTGTTAGCAATGAGCCTGAAAAACAGCCATTTAAGACTGCTTGTTCATGAATATCACTGCAGAAAACCAAAACAAATTTAAATAAAATAAGTAAGATGCATATAACACTTTTTTTATCACCAATTAATTTATCAAAAGGGACAGTAAGACTTTAACACACTTTACAAAGTATTTATATTTTAAATCAATAGAAATAAACTGTATTAATCACTGAATCTGAAAGATTTGCCATTGTTTCCACAAAAATATTAATCGGCATATAAGAATGATTTCTGAAGGATCATGTGACACTGAAATCTGGAGTAAGGATGCTGAAAGTTCAACTTTGCACCACAGGAATAAATTACATTTTAAAGTATAAAAAAATAAAGAATTGTAGAGAGTTAAGGCCCGTTCACACCAAGAACAATAACTATAAAGACAACGATAATAGCGTCTACATCAGGGGGCGATATTGTCTATTTGTTCTAAGCGCATGTGTGTCTGCTGCTTTAAATTCTCGAGCTCGTTATAGCAGGATGGATTCTGATTGGCTGTCAATGTTTTTATCATTCATCAGCTGGAAGAAATTAATTCTGGGAGTGATTCCAACTATATTTTTTCTCTGTGCCTTTATTGTTATAATTGTGGCGTGAACTCTTTAATAAGCTTTAATATTGAGAACGATGTTTTAGATTGAGAACTTTTTTTTTGTTATCTCTTTATCATGATCTTTATAGTTATTGTCTTTGGTGTGAAGGGGGCTTTAGTCATTTATAGATTTATTTTAAGCTTTAAAAATATTTCTCAATATTTCTGTTTTAGTGTATGTTTTATCACATAAATGCAGCCTTGATGTGCACAAGAGATTTCTCTCAAAATGTAAAAATATGTATATATTGACCTCAAACTATTGAGCAGTAGTGAATATATACAGTGCTCAGCGTAAATGAGTACACCCCCTTTGAAAAGTAAAATTTTAAACAATATCTCAATGAACACAAAAAACATTTTCCAAAATGTTGACAAGACTAAGTTTTATATAACATCTATTTAACTTATAACATGAATGTAAGGTTAATAATATAACTTAGATTACACATTTTTCAGTTTTACTCAAATTAGGGTGATGCAAAAATGAGTACACCACACAACAAAAACTACTAAATCTAGTACTTTGTATGGCCTCCATGATTTTTAATGACAGCACCAAGTCTTCTAGGCATGGAATGAACAAGTTGGCGACATTTTGCCAGATCTATCTTTTTCCATTCTTCAAGAATGACCTCTTTTAGAGATTGGATGCTGGATGGAGAGTGATGCTCAACTTGTCTCTTCAGAATTTCCCATAGGTGTTCGATTGGGTTCAGATCAGGAGATATACTTGGCCACTGAATCACTTTCACCCTGTTCTTCTTCAGAAATCCAACAGTGGCCTTAGATGTGTGTTTAGGATCATTGTCATGTTGGAAAAGTGCGTGACGACCAAGGGCACGGAGTGATGGTAGCATCTTCTCTTTCAGTATAGAGCAGTACATTTGTGAATTCATGATGCCGCACTCATGCAGCCCCACATAAGGACACTGCCACCACCATGTTTCACTGTAGGCACCATGCATTTTTCTTTGTATTCCTCACCTTTGCGACGCCATACAGTTTTGAAGCCATCAGTTCTAAAAACATTTATCTTGATCTCATCACTCCAGAGTATAGAGTCCCAGTAGTCTTCATCTTTGTCAGCATGGGCCCTGGCAAACTCTAGGCGGGTTTTTTTGTGCCTGGGCTTTAGGAGAGGCTTCTTTCTTGAACGGCACCCATGCATGCCATTCCTCTGCAGTGTACGCCATATTGTGTCAAGGGAAATAGTCTCCCCAGTTTGGCTTTCTACTTCTTTAGATAACTGCAGTGAACTTGCATGTCGATTTTCTTCAACCCTTCTAATCAGAAGACGCTCCTGATGAGGTGTTAACTTCCGTGGACGACCTGGACGTCTCTGTGAGATGATTGCAGTTCCATCTTTTTTTAAATGTTTGTACCACTTTTGCTACAGTATTCTGACTGATAAGTAAAGCTTTGCTGATCTTCTTGTAGCCTTCACCTTTCTTGTGTAAAGAAATTATTTTCTTTCTCAGGTCTTGTGACATTTCTCTTCCATGTGGTGCCATTGCTGACAGCATGAAATGGGAAGGGGTTTTCTTTAAGTAACACCCTTTTATAGTCAACTGTCACCTTTGTAATGAATAATTAGACTCACCTGTGGTTGAATTCTTGTTAAATTAGACATTTGTAGTCTAAAATGTAGCTTTGCTCCAGAGACTTTCAGTGGGGTGTACTCATTTTTGCATCACCCTAATTTGAGTAAAACTGAAAATGATGTTCTCTAAGTTATATTATTAACCTTACTTTCATGTTATAAGTTAAACTGATGTTATATAAAACTTAGTCTTGTCAACATTTTGGAAAATGTTTTTGTGGTCATTGAGATATTGTTTAAAATGTTACTTTTCAAAGGGGGTGTACTCATTTGAGTATATATTCTATATTGTAGCTGAGCACTGTATGTATATATTATGTGTTTTAAAGGAAGAAAAATATTGCACACATGATGAAGTGAATAGTTTGCAGATGCTACTAGGTTTGATATATTGCATTTAATAAAAAAGAAGCATTTTAGACTATTTTAAGTGTAAATTAAATACAATTATTTTTGGGAACGCTATGTACATCATTCATAGTATAAGTTATGACTGATCTAAGATCACATGATATTTGATGCATAACACTTATCAAAGTATGTTCTCTGAGACAGACACATAAAGATACAACAGGGTGCCTGAGACAATTAGCTGGTGTTATTTGATCCAGCAAAATACTGATTAATCAGGGAGAGGAATGCACACACATCTGTGTGTGTGTGCTGTCCACGCCTCTCGTGAGTGGGCTGAGGTGCTGGGGGGTTTGGGTTCAGAGGGAATAGCTTGTCAGCTGTGAGAAATATGTCATGGTTGTTGCGTCCCATGCAGCACATCTGGTGCTCATTGGCAGGATGCTGGAGAGAGCATCAGCCCCGACAACCAGGTGGATCTGCCAATTCTCAACCCGCTTCTGTCACTGCGAAGGTCTCTCACTATTCTTGTTTTCTTTTGCTCTGCGTCCTTCTAGAGCCATGTCTCTCAGTCGTGGTCATTTTATTTAGTCCTGTTGAAAGGGCTTCAGGGATTGTGACAGACATGTTCTATAAGACTTACTAACATCCGGTCGAGGAGAGCAGCATCTGCTTGTAACTTCTGACTGCCAACTCACATACTGTACAGTCCTGCAGGATACACTTCCCTTTTAGAAATTATACATTTAAGGCCTGTGTGTAGTGTACTTAACAGGGTTGGGCAAAACTACTGTACTGCATGCAAAAAAATATATTTAAGGCTTCATTTATCATTCATATTGGAATTTGGATTTACTTGGCCATTCCATACAGGATGTTGAATGGAAATGACAAGAAGAAAAATGTACTAAACTGTCATTCAAATGCGGTCTCACAAGAGAGGAATTTTCGTTAAGTCTAACAGAACAAATCATTGGGACAAACCATTAAAATTACATTTAATAATATTGACTAATTATTCTGATTGATATTCACTGTACTCTTTTAGCTTATTAGAAATGTCCAGTGTTATTATTAATCAAAACTGTTAAACCTTTTGCTTATTTGAAATAAAACTGAAATAAAATATAATATAAATATTAGAGGAATAACTTGTATTTAATAGTTTTTAAATATTTTTTCATTAAAGAAATAAATTAATTAGAAATGTTGCCTGGGCAACTAACTAAAATAATATAAGTTTAACATAAAGCACAAAAATTACTCAAACTAAAATAAATATAAATAAAAGCTAAATAGAAGTATTGAAAAAAAAAATCAATAAATAAATCTAAATGACAAAAGAACAAAACATTTGCTAAAACAAACTAAAATTACAATGAAAACAGAAAAAAATATATGAGCTAATAAAAAATATTATACATTTTCTAATAGAATATAAATCTAATGTCTGTCTGTCTGTGTGTATGAAATACAAATATGTAAAAGGGGCATTCAAATAAATAATGATACTTAAGGATGATTTCTATGAAAAATGTAATATATTATTAAATTACAATTACATTTAAATTATTATTATACTTCCCATAAGTTCAAATTTGAATTGCAGTTCCTTTGATGTTAGTTTACGAGTTTGTAAATGTTGTGGTTTAGTCGAAGTCTCTTCTTGGCTGTTCTGCCTGTGGACTCAATGACTTTCCAGAGCAAAACAGGATATCAGTTTCACCTGACTTATCAGACGTTATTATTTCAGCACACTTTGTCCACACACTTGATTTATTGCTAATTTTTTGCATATCGGCCCATAACGTGGCAGATTGGCAGCATAAAACCCACTCATTGGCCGGAGGAAATGCAAGCCTGAAAACGTTGACTTAATAACATTAGATAAACATTAGATAAACACAGACCTGGAAGGAGCCAAACCAAACAGAGCGAGCAGAAAGCGTCCTGTCAGTCTCGGGTTTCTGATAGTAAGTGTTATTTAAAAAGCAGCTGATGTGGGTTATGTTGTCTCACTCAAAGCCATCTGTTTTCTTACCTCACACAGGCTGCTCTTAGTGCCTTGAAACAGCTGTCAGAACAAGGACTGGACCCGGCGGATGGACCAATCAAGGTAGAGAATGGATCATGTGACATGTATGTACAAACGAAGTCGTAAGTATGCCACAACACCTCCATTTTAGAAAAGATCACATATGTAAATAACTCCCGACCAGAAGAAATCTGTTAGGTTTCGATGACATTATATTTAAATGGCAAAAGCGCTCAAAGGCAATCTGGATTGCCATTGTCTTTTATATAAACTGTTAGGAGATTCTCAAGATGATTTAATGAAATGGACATGATTTATGCTATTTTTCCATTTAAATATTTACAGATCATCATGTTAGCGGCCTTGAAATGCTTCCCATGTGTTGTTCCAAGCAGAATTACCTTAATTTAAGCCAATATATTGGCCGATTCTTGCATAAACCAGAATTAATTTAATGTTTTGAATACTGTCCTAAAATGTATGATGTAATATCAGTTCATTACACAAGTACATAACAGTTTATTTAAAAACAACTGCCACAGTGCGAGTATACAGCGCTGGTTTAATGATCGATTGATTGAGATCATTGTTACAGGTTATGTAATCGGGTGGGGAACAAAAAATACAATGTATCTGCTTAGCTCGTGAATATTCATTTTGCGATTTGACAGTCATAATTGGACTATCTTAAGCGTCGGTTTACATCACCAGTTTACAGTCGTCATTTTATGTAAGCGGCTACAGTGTTTTTTTCTCTGCACTGCAGCTCAACAAAAAAAACTCTTAAAAGGTGTAATCTTATAAAGACACACTTATGATGGTTGCTTTTTACCTGCATATGCAAAATAATTAAAGCTTTTAAAGGGATAGTTCACCCACAAATGAAAATTCTGTCATTAATTACTCACCCTCATGTCATTCCAAGCATGCTAATAAGACCTTCGTTCATCTTCTGAAGACAAATGAAGACATTTTTGATGAAATCTGAGAGCTCTATGACCTCCATAGACAACAATGTAACTCAAATGTTTCCAGAACTAGAAATGTTGCAAAAACGTAGTTAAAATAGTCCATGTGACATCAGTGGTTCAACCGTAATTTTACGAACCTATGAGATTATTTTTGTGCGTGAAGAAAACAAAATTAACAATTTTATTCAACAACTCTTCTCCCCCGAGTTACCGTCTTCCGCCATTATCGAGAGTACCAAGATGCACAAAAAGTATTCTCGTAGCTTTATAAAATTACAGTTGAAGCACTAATATCACATGGACTATTTTAACAATGTCCTTACTACCTTTCTGGGCCTTTGAAGTGGTAGTTGTGTTGTTGTCTATGCAGGGTCAGAAAACTCTCGGATTTCATCAAAAATATATCTTAATTTGTTTGGAATGACATGAGGCTGAGTAATTAATGACAGAATTGTCATGTCTGGGTAAACTAACCATTTAAAAGTAATTTATAGTATAGTATTTTAGTCCCAGGAGAACAGACCAAAAACAAATCACCATTAGTGAAAGAAAAAGTGTATATGAAACTGTGTTACTCACCAGTTGGCCAGTATTTATTTAATTTTTTTGTAATTCTAACAATGCCTGATAAAACAATATAGTTTAGTGCAATTATCAAATTGCAAATACTTCTAGCAAATTATATATAGGTGTAATCTGATGGACAGTGTTGTGATCTTTTCTCAAGAGCTGCTCATGATAACAGTGTTTTCAGTGTCTCGAAGTGGTTCACTGTAAATGTCGCTCCACACGAACTCCATCTCTGCAAGCATTGTGAGTTTGAGTCACTTCTAACATGCGTTTGAAACTGTGACGCACATCAAACATCTTCCCAAGTTTGTAATGAGAATGCTTTATAAATCTGTTGTCAATAAAAGAGAAGCAATTCAAAAGAGAAGTTTCTCTGCGGTTTTCCACAAAAATAAAAGCTTAACGTTTGAAAGCAAAGAAAGATTTATGGTTGCTTTTTGTTTGAGAACAACCATAAATATTATTTAATTGTACTGTTGTTAAATAATAATATAGTTAAAATATTATTATGAAGTACTTCAGTCAGTAATTAAGTAGTTTAATAGTATTAAAGTGATATCTATTTTTTATAATATGATTAAATAATGATAATAATAATAAATAGATTTTAATAGTAATAATATTAATTAAAATTAGACACGTTTTACTTATCTCTTCTGCCTGTTTTTTTTATGAAATAATGCACATACAGTTCCATGTCTGGTAAAAACATTTTCTCAAGCCAGGTATGGCAAACTGTTATTTTTAGACCCTGGGTATATCAATATTTTGGGCCCATCAGATGCTCTCTAGAATGAAAACATTCCTCCGCCTAATCTGATTATCAAAAAAAGTTGCAAGTCACCCGTTATCTACAGCCTGTCGGAAAATATAAGCCATTCAAGATTCCTCCAAACTTCCTGTTTCCATTGAAAACATGTCATCACAGAAAAGAGAACTTCTTGTCAGAAAAATAACTACTCATTCTATGCTTTCACTGCTTTGTATTTCTACTACTTGTGTTATTGCCTCCTTAACATGAATCACTTATGTTCACTTTTGGATTAAAATCATCCGCTAAATGAATAAATGTAATCATCAAGCCATTTGATGTGGTCTTTAGTTAGTACACACTGCTCACTCTCACACACACACACACACACACACACACAGAGAGTATAGTAAATATCAGTGACAGGTGGAGCGCCTTCCTGATTTTGTGCTGCAGAGACAGACAAGATTTGTCCTTTAAATGTCAAATTCTGAAACCTGTCAGTTCACTCCACTTAATGGCTAAAAGGATTACACACACACACACACACACACACACACATTGGCTGAGCTTATCACTTTCACAGAAACACACGCACACAATATGGATTTTCCTGCAGTGGAAACCCTCTCGCCATGCCACTCCCTGTCTTTGCATGATCTTTATCCTCCTGTAATCAGAGGGGTTGCTGTGGGAAAAATGAATCTCTGTCATATCCGTGATGAACAGAGCGCTGGAGAATGAAATATGAGAATGGAAATGATAGACACACCAGAACGGAAATCTCACCAACCCGTTCAAGAATATTTTCATAGTAGGTGTGCCCTAGAAAAAGGTTAAAGAAATGTTTATTTACAGTGGCTTCGGCTTCTCCGAGCAGTCATGAGTTAGAACAGAACAAAGAGGAAACACTGCCCTGTTCGAAAAGCCCATATAGGTCACAATGAACGGGCTGATTGAAAGCAAATACTTCAGTAAAAATCATTAAGATCCATTGATCTGTACATCACTGCATTACTTTATAGAATTTATATATACATCACTGTTTAAAAGTTTATTTGATTAAAAACAGTACTATTGTGAAATATTATTAAAAGTTATTTACTGTCACTTTTGATACATTTAATGGATGCTTCCTAAAAAAAACACCACCAACTTTTGATCAGTAGAGGTTATTATTAAATATTAATTTATAGGTATTGATAGAACCACAGAACCTAATCAATGTAACCTTAACCGTATGTATGTATGTATGTTATTGATTTATCGATTTCATTTATTATTGATTTTATGTAATAATTCTTATTATAATTAATTTTATATTTCACATTTATATTATTTTGTATTATTTACTTTTTATTTTTGTATCATATTATTATATGTATTATTTATATATATATATACATATACAATGTTTATATGTAATTTTTTGTATATATATTAGTGGTGGGCATAGATTAATTTTTTTAATCTAGATTAATTTTGGAATTAATCTAGATTAATCTAGATTAAAATGGCTCATTTGAATTCTGCCGAAGGCATTCAGAATATGTGTGCTACCCAAATAATGACTAAAAGTAAGTCTTTGAGAACGGGTTTCTCAAGCCAGGTGGCGCATTAGACCAGGGGCTCATCTCCTGTTTCCAAAATGCATCACAAACTTTAATCTCTTCCCGTCCCAATCCCACGAAAAAACTGGAGGAAAATCCCGTTCCACTCCCGGAAGAATGACTCCCATTCCCTCCCACTCCCGTGTTGTTGTTTTTTTTGTTTGTTTTTTATAACTGTCAATTACAGTAAAAATATAGTACAGATCACAGCGTGCCCACCTTATTATTTGAATAAAAACCCAAAATGTCGTTTTTTGTTATTATATTGAACTGAAAGCCATCTTATGCACAGTGTTGCACAGATTAAATTTCATGTAAATCATCCATGCTAACACACACGTCTTCTATTTTTATTTTTTAGACATTTCACTCTCTATAGATATATTTTTCAAAGACGGAGTTTCTAGCTCAAGTTCACATGAGACCTAAAGCGCATCCTGTTTGCTTAAAAGCGCAACGTTTCGTTGTTATTCTTAGTGCACAAAAATAAACGTAGAGTCTTTACAGATTCGAAAGATGTATTAGGCTACTTTTATCTGTATGACCAAGAATGACGGAGATGTAAGAGCAAGTGAGCGCCCCGGAGCCTGTCCTGCAGCAAACGCGCTTCCACACAAACACTTCAATAGCGCACGTTTCTCTAGGTTAACATCATATTGAGCGGCCATGTAAAGTTGCTACTACATACATCTTTCAGATGAAAAGCCATATTTGAGGTTGATGAGTGATAGGTGAGCGTTTGGATGTCCTGCCCGATTGTATTACCACATAGACCAGCCGTTAACAATCTGTCCATCACGGACTGCGAGCCTCTAGTTCGAAGACTCGTTCTCCCCCCCTACAGTGCAATTCGGCTAGGTATACATCCGCGCTAAAATATCAGGGTGAAAGTCATCATAGCTTGCGTAGTATAGACCCAGCTCCCAACCCAACTTTGAGAATAGATTAACGGCGATATTTTTTTTTATCGCCCGATAAGAGTCTCGCGTTAACGCAGCACGTTAACGCCGATAACGGCCCACCACTAATATATATATATAAATATACTTTGAGATGCACCTGTGTGTGTGTGTGTATATATATATATATATCGTTTGTATAATATTATTATTTATTCCATGATCAGTCTGAATACTCTATTCTGATTGGCTGGCAGGTGTTGATTAAATTAGTTTAACTGCACAGGTAGTTCCAGGTCAGTTTAATCACCATTCCATATTAATGCGCTGCTTTAATTGATGCACACTAACCAACACGCATCACTCGCTCGCACACACACACACACATACACACACATACAGAGAGAGAGAGAGAAAGAGAGACAAAGAGGTTGAAGATCACAGATTGTGCTGCACACACACACAAACTTGTTGTCAAAGCTTCCCTGCGATTTTTATTACTAAAATAAAAGATAGATACTAGATCGCTACATTATATTTCCCAGCAAGGAATAAATAAAATTGATAAAATCGCTGTTTTTGAAGTAATTGTTTGTAGAGAGAGACACGCAGAGTCAGACGCAGCAAGCAGGTACACACAATTGTCATCTCTCTCTCTCTCTCTCTCAATCGATAATTAATTCAAATAAATGCTATAATTCATTCAAATAAATGTAATCTTACCGCACTATTTCATCTCTGTGTCTGATTTGAAGCTGGCAGAATGCTAGCGCTAACGAGCCATAAATGACTAAAATAAACGCAATTTTTATCCTTCCGGTCAAATATTGCGCTGCAAAGAGCAATAGTAGTTTTAACTTGTCTATAACTAGGAAAATGACCATGGAAGAAGCAGCATAATCAACGGCTAGTCTTACATATGTTATTATATTACTTTTTTAATGCAGTGGTGGATCATAATTAATCTTAATTCATACCTGTTTGTCTTGTAGACAAGCGAAACGTCTGGCCGAGCTGACGGACAGCAAACCGACTAACTCAGGCACCACTGCTCAGGACTGCAAGGATTCAAAGGCCGTCGTCTAGGAGCTGAACCCACCCTTCCACCCCGTCCCCCGAAAGCCCCCACGACCGCCGCTGCATCCTTCTACACGTGTCAACATGCAATATGGTGGATGTGTCCCATGATATGAAATGACAAAAAATGCATTCTTTGAGTCTATGTGAAGACAACACTATCTTAACACAACATTTATTTACTCTAGAGTTAAGTAAAAAGAGCAAGCAAGTGAACAAAAAAAAATAAATGATAAAAATGTAATGCATGGTAATGTTTAAAAATTAAGGGAAATTTCCCCATTTGCTAGATGTTTGAATATTATTTTCACCTTGCCTCCAAGTGATATGGATTTAAACAGGCTTATGTCGTGCCATTAGTATACAAAAAAAAACATTATTGGGGAAAACAAAGTTGTGTATCTTATTTGGGGGGGTTATTATTATTTTCCTTTTCTCTTTAATCTATGAATAATAATGCTTGAGTATTTAAAGATTAACCAATGCCAGTGCTGTGAAGTCGTAGTTGTTGTCTTCATATATAGTCACCCAGCTTACCGTGTATGCTGACATAAAGCATTCATCTATCTATATGGATGTATATGACTTGTAGAATATCATACGCAGAGGAAAAGAAAAACATACTACGAGTGTGAACCAATGGATAAAACTGATGCTAGAGGTCAACAGCACCGGATCATCTGCGATACAGCTGATCCAAAGTATCCAGTTGAACAAACAGCCCTCTTGCCTTCTATAACGTTCCTTGAAATTAGAATTTCTTCTTAAAAGAAAAACAAAAGGCCCTGAATAGCGATCTACAGGTACGCCTCTTTAGTCCGGTTTGATGATTGTTTTCTTCTCCCTTCAGTTTTGTCCAGCACATCTACACCTATGTTGTGTGTTGTATTGACTCGATACATCAACTGAGTGCTTTTAAGGACTGCATTCTGGAGAAAAGAGAGGCTGTGATCAATAGAGACATGCTGTCTTTTCAAAACGATCGAGTCGTATAACAATTATCTGAAGCTGGTAACTCACTGGAAGAGCGTTTTTTTCTCCCTGAAGATAAACAGTGTAATAACAGACATGTCAGTTACTTAAAATGCAGTAAAATCACATCAGTTCATGTTGAAACTATTGGTGTCTGTTGTCTTCTTTCCCATTTGTTTTTAATTTTGCTAAAACCTAATTGCAAAAATCCTAAGTTTCTAAATATTTTCAGGTTTAAACCTGTACGAATTTGTTTCTTGTGTTGAACACAAAAGAAGATATTTTGAAGATTGTTGGTAACCAAACATTTCACGGTAGCCATTGACTCACATTTCCCCCCCCCCCCCCCCAACTGTTTAGTTAACAACTTTATTCAAATATAGTTTGTGCTTAAAGGGAAATTTCACCTAAATATGAAAATGATGTCCTTGATCACTCTCATGTCGTTCCAAACCTGTAAGACCTTCGTTCATCTTCGGAACACAAATTAAGATAATTTTGATGCATTCTGAGAGCTCTCTGACCATCCTATAGACGCGATCAAGGCTCAGAAACGTAGCAAGGAGATTGTTGAAGTGCCACTATTATGTCATTTTTAAGGTTGCTAATATTGTTTTATAAGTGTCCTAAAACAGGTTTACATGCATCCAAGGTAAAAAAAAACACTGTAGTTTTCTCAAAAAATAGCTTAAATTTTACCTAATTTCCAAATGATTCCTAAACGAATCGTGCAAACAGTTCGAATAATCAGTCTCTCTAAACCTCCTTTCACTGCTGTGATTGGTCAGATGGCGCAGTCCTTTGTGATTGGTCTACCGCATACAGCGCGAATGACAGCCATGGGCGGACATTATGCAAATGTATTACTTTGTGACGTACAGCTGTAACAGAATAAGATTCAAATTCCTGATGACTCGTTCAGGGGATTGGGAGCCGACTCTTTATTTTGATAGACAATAACTTTATTTATCGTGTACTGTTGGCTTCACAACTTTGCAGAAAGTTTGTGTTCACATACTGCTAAATGACACACTGCATGAAAGGTAATATTCGAAAAGGAATAGGGGCACTTTAAAAGAATCCATGTGACATCAGCGGTTGAACCAAAATGTTACAAAGCTACGAAAATACTTCTTGTGCGCAAAGAAAACAAAAATAACGACTTTATTCAACAATTCGTCTCCCCTGCGTCGCCCTATAGCATTATTTTGAAGAGTAACACATATGTGAAAAAACGTATATACACGGATACGTTGTTTACATTCAGATCAGAACAGCATTTGTTGTTAACGTATGCAATACTTTCCAAGATGGCGCTATTAGGTTAATTGTAGGAGACGAATTGTTGAATAAAATCGTTATTTTTGTTTTCTTTGCACACAAAAAGTATTCTCATAGCTTCGTAAAATTATGGTTGAACCACTGATGTCACATAGATTATTTTAACAATCACCTTGCTATGTTTCTGAGCCTTGATCGGGAAAGGATCCTTGCTGTCCGTGGAGGTTCAGAGAGCTCCCGGAATGCATCAAAAATATCTTAGTTTGTGTTCCGAAGATGAACAAAGGTCTTTCATGTTTGAAACGACATGAGGGGGAGTAAGTAATGTTACTCAAAGTTTTTGGGTGAACTATCCCTTTAACAGAATAAACAATATCATACATGTAAGAAACATGAGTAAATTATGACAGAATTTTAATTTTTATGTGAACTCTCCCTTTATAAGGACATTCTTTGTAGCTACACAACCATATTTTCTAGCCAACACATGGGTGTGAATTAAAAACCACAGGCGATTTGCTCAAGCATATGGCGTAGTGCTGTGTCATACCTAAAGGGACTTTAAGGCTCAGTAACACATGAAATCATCCGTGAATATTTCAGCCTTTACAACACCGCAGTCTAAAAATAGCTCCATACTATGAGTCCATTCAGGATCACCAAGGAAACAGTCATTCATCATCCATAGTTAGAGGAATGAATGGCCACTACCAAACAAGACCAAGCCAATTGGAAACACAAGTCTGTTTCTAAACGTTTCACATTTAGCTAAATTTAATTGAAATCTGAAAGGGTAAATATTTTACCCACGTAATTTAGCAAATGTGGAGCACTGTTAATCAGAACCTTAGTAAATGTATTTGCAATGCTCTAAAAACTCCAAGAACACCATAGCAAACGAACAACAACATGCTAAAGACACTATAACAGTGATGCATTATAACACTCAGTGGCCTACATCTTAGTAAAACAATACGTGCTAAAAACTTTGAACATCTTAGCTAATATATAGCAGAGTGCTTAAAATGTTCAGAACACCTTAACAACTGTTGTTTTAGCAGTATCAGGTTGGTGGATAGTATACTCATCAAATGTACAGCTACGTGTTAAAAACATTCTGATGACATTAGCAAATGTTTAGCAACCCCTTAACACCTTAGCAATGTGCTAAATTCGCAGTGTGTTAAATAAGGATTCCAACGTGCTAAAAACTCATGACATCTTAACAAAAGAATATCAATGTGCTAAAAACACTTAGAACACCTCAGCAAATGTATAGCAAGGTGCTAAAACACTCAAAACACCTTAGCAAGTATACAGCCACCCTTATCAAACGTGTAGCAACATGCTAAAACATTAGCATTAGCAAATGTTTAGTCTAAAAAAACTCACAGACACCTAAGCAAATGCAATATGCTAAACTTGCAACACCTTAGCAAAAGAATAGCAAAGGGCTAAAAACAAATACTAAAGCAATAGTTATGCGTTAAAATGATTAAGACTATCTTATCAAAATCCTTATGAAAATTAACCATGGTCTTATTATAGTAATAGTGTTGTAACATTTTTTGGCGTATTGATTACTATTTGTATGACCACAGTTTTACTACAAATACCATGGTAACTATGGGTAATCTGTGGTTACCATGGTTTAATGTAATGAAGAAACCGATCAAAGTCACTGTCTCGTTCATCAGTATGAGGGCCTTTGTAATTATTACTGTCAATTATAGCTAGCTGCAATTAGTGTGGAATTTCAGATTGGGTAAGGAGGAGCTCAATATGAAGGCTGATGGATTGACATGTTGGCTGGCTTTGTAAATGACCTCTTTCTCCCATTTTTTTATATATTATCATACCTATAAGCATTTAGCACGTTGCTATTAGTTTTATGTGCCAGTACCCCTGATATGCCTCACAACAAGTTCTTTTTTTTAACCTTAAATGAATAACTGTGGATGAGATTAAATATGTCATCCTTCAAGTGTGGTAAGCTACTAAAATCTTCGCCAATGACAATTGCTCTGTCCCATTTGACTCATATAATGCGGTTAACTGTGGCCTCTTTTTGCTATAAGGCAACAAAGTTAATTGATTTTTTTCCACCAGAATTAAGTGTTATCGACCTTTTAAAGCTAAATTAGTGCTTATGTGACTCTGCTGAGGGAAAGGGAAAATAAATCCTGTATGGGCAAAGGAAGCATTTGATCTTGTGTTTTCAAAGCTATGAATTTCTGGCACTGCGAAGCTTAATTATTTTCTTAGTGGGGAGTTGCTTCAGTTGACTGATCCTATCTTAACAATTACCATAGCTGCGGGAGTTTTGATGTGCCAATATTTCTCTGTCTCTGTATTACACTAATCTCTTAGTATGGACCATCAGTCAGGCCAATTATCCTGACTCAAACACCTCCACTGCTGGCTACTGACGTCAGTTGCTTTGAGATGAGTGCTTTTCAACTCTTGAAAGCCATTGGCTGCTCAAAGAGCTGTATGTCTGCAGTGCCTGTTGCTATGGGTTTGTGAATGACTGACCTGTGATAAGGCGACAAGATTTCTAAAATGGAAACAGTTCCTAGTTCAGTGGTCTAGATGTAATTTAAATCTCAGCTGTGTTATCTATCAATTACAAAATGGCATAAAGACATTTATGTATGTTTTTTTGGTTTTTAATTGTTGTGAGTATATATTCTTATCCCAAACTGGTATTACTACAATTCATTAAAATAAGATTAGATCAAAGTGATAACTTCACAAAATCACTTCTACTTAGCAAGGCTGCATGGGTTGATCAAAAAATTCAATATTATTGTGAAATATTTAAAATAACTGTTTTCTATTTGAATTTATTTTAATGAAATTCCTGTTATGGCAAAGCTGAATTTGCAGCAGCCGTTTACTCCAGATCCTTCAGAAAATACATAATTTTAATTTTAAGATAAAATCAATGTACATTTTATTCAGCAAAGATGTGTTAAACTGATAAAAAACAGCCCCTATGAAAAATACCAAAAAAATTTAAACTGGTCTCGTTTATAAAACATGCATACGCACAGATTTAATCTTTAATAGAGTATGCATGGATAAGATAAAATCCACGCCAACGTTCAATTCTTGTGGCTAGCCATTCTCAAGTAAAGGATTTAGATGTTGACTGGTGCTCTATTATATGTTAAAGGCATTAATTATGTGGCACTCACAAAACGGAGATCTGAAACCATTCAGCTGCGCACAATTTTAAGATAAATAGTTTTTTATAAATTTCACTTCTGAAAGAGAGGTGTGCACGCAAATGTTTTTTGTGTAGTTCATTCTCTGAATCACGTATGCATTGTGAAATGATCATAAGATCAAATGTAGGACAGTTTCTACATAGCATTTCATAAATGAGGCTCCCTCGTGTTCATAATTGCATGCCCTCTTATTCACTCAACATTTACTATGAAATGGGTTTTCTAAAAAAAAAACACTAGCTTACACCCACTCAACATGTAATATGTCTGTCATATTTGGAAGATAACTCGCAAGCAATTCACTGTTTTTTGACATTGCTAACCTTTCAAAATTGCATTTCAGCTCAGTGCATCACTCTAGGCAGTTGCATCTCTTATGAAACACATTCAAGCTGTAAGTATAATGAGGCATGGTCATTCACAAGCTGAGTAATTCCTGTGATGCATTTTCCCTATAAGTAAACTCACTTCTCAGTCATTTTCACAACTAAAGATAAGAATTTTGACTTGAATGCAAAATGAGTCAAACAAATCTAGAGCATACTCCCCCAAAATCCCTCCCATATGCGGTGTGATGGATAATAACGCTTCTGTCTGAGTACAGTAGGTGTAGTTCCCCTCTGTGAGCTTGCACTTCCAGTATGCCATGTCACTAGCTCCTGTGGAAGTTATTAGGAATGCACTCAGGAATTGATTTACTAAAAAAGCTGGCAAATACTAAAACCTAAGCTTTCTGCACCAAGACCTGTGCTCAGGAATTTCTGGCATTTGCGGTTGCTGAGATTCAAGCTTATGAAGAGACACTGATGTTATGACTAATACACAAAACCAACAAATAATCTAAATCATTTTATTAATTTAAGTTAGGTAGATACACTAAACATTGGAACCATGTCGTGTGCTCTTCTATAGAGCACTCTTTAGGAAAGTTACAAAAAGAGTATTTATGTCATACTGTTAACAAATGGCAAAAATGAAGAGGTAGAGATTTTAGGCTCATCACAGTCGGTGAAGGAACGCCCATTGGAATGTAGTTTAATGTGGTCATGTGTTCTGTTCTTTTTTTGCCTAAACATACATCTGTAAAAACATTTCAATGGTCTAGGTTTGAATACACAAAAAGGAAAAACATTAAAAGAACAAATGTGTGTGTGTGTGCGCAACAAAAAAAGCATTATTCATATTGTTATTGACTGAAACTGGTAAATGACAAATTTTAAATGTGAATGAATCATAAAAAAAAAAAAAAAAGCATGATATGTCTGTATCCAAAAACAAACTATTATTTTCAGTTACTTCACAAATTCAAAGTAGGCCGATTACAACTAAATATAATGTTCAGTGACAGGAAACCCAGGCCATCCCTTCCAACCGACGAACTCTCATACATTTCCATTTACAAAATACCATAAGTCTGTAGATTATAGAGTAAAAACACACTCCCTTCCCACAGCAGCTGGAGACAGACCAGCGTTTTACCCACTTGTACTTCTCATGATGTCAACAAAGAGAAATGTGGTGGGGAACAATGCAAAATATTTCTTATAAAACATGGTTCATAACTGGACACTTGATCTCCTGCCGCTGCATTTAAATGGATCGGATTGGGGAACGGAGTAGGCATGGTGCCACGCTGAACTGTGTAGATAATGTTGGCAGTGTAGAGGAAAGTAAATACAGTGCATGTCTACACACAAACAAAACTGACAAGAATTTACTGTTCATACAGTAACATACTGTATAGTTTCACAAAGACGCTAGATAATGCTGGTGACTACATTACGTAAATAGTTAATTACTTTATAGCTCATGTATGATTTCAAAACTATGGACAGTATATAGATTGATGGTTTCATTAAACAAACCTTAAAAAAAGACAAAACATAAATCAACAAATAAATCCTTAGTGTATTACACAGCTTTCTTTGTTCCAGAGGAACAATATGGTAAACCTTTGCATCTGCCAAATGCAAGTGCACCAGTCTAAATACAGTCTTTTCACTTCCTTCTGCCTCTCAGTGGTCTTCTCCTCATGCGGGTTAGAAATGTACCCTTGTGGGTTAGAAACGGCACCCTCTAGATCCCGTTCTTGGCCTCGTTGTTATTCATCGCTTCTTTCCTCTGAGCCAGGAAGGGGTACATGCACTTATCCGCACCTAGGAACCGGTACATGCACACGATTGCTTCGAAGGGCAAAATGCTGTAAAACCCAAAACAAACAGAAGAACATTACTTCCGATTGCACCGACAATCTGGAGGCATTTCAAAGTTCTGTGTTAGGACCATTTAAACTCACCTTTTCATAAAGTTTACCATGTATACAATGCGAGGTGTGCAGATCATGGGCTGGTCTGTCAGGATGGCCCTCATGGACTGTTTCACACAGAACTCTGGTCTCAATGGAGGGAGAAATGGCTCGATCTCTTTCCTGACCCACCCAGGAAGGGAGAGAAGGAGAAAACATGATGATTAAGAGTTGTCTTTGTTTAATAAAGTCAGCCCAAAGTGCTTCGCCAGTCAGAGCAAGTCATTATTGAGTGGAAACAGATCCAGCATGCACCTTCTATTCAAGTGGAAGCCCCTATTGTGTGCATGAAAACCCAAGCTGACAGTGACATGAGAGGCCACAAGCAAAGCTACCCTGACTGTTGTTAAGCAATGTCTACTCGAACTAGATCCGCATTGTGTCGTTCGCTCTTTTAGTGGTCATCTGAAACCTAATCGTGACATTTGGACGGCTCTTTTCTTACCTTATTCTGCATCCTCTGAACATGCCCGTGTCCACCAGGTAAGGACACACCAGCGTCATCTTGATACCGTCCTTCTCCGAAGCCTTGATTTCGTGGCTTAGGGACTCATGGAAGCCAATGGCACCGAACTTGCTAGCACAGTAATCCTGAAACCGAGAGTAAACAGAGTTTAGTAAAGCTTCCTGAGGCGGTTTTTCTCTAATAGCACGGGAGTGCTGGGATCTACGGTTTCATTAGCATTCTTCTGTCGTGTATAGAGTATAGGTAGAGCCGAGCGGGAGGGTTTTGATGTGGTTTGCGGTGGATAGGATCTTCAGAATGGAGTGGGCAAACACAGATGCGTGTAGATAAACACTCTGGAATAAAGGGGCTCACAGTGGCTTGAGTCACTCCAATAATGCAAACCATAAAAAGTCACATTCAAGGAAACATAATAGGTCAGACAGTGTGACAGGGCTTTTGGGACCCTTTGAAGTGAGAGTAAAGATGAGGGCTTGTAAAATATAAGTGCATGTACAGCTAACAAAACAAAAAAAGGTAACGTTTCCCCCAAAAGACTGCTGAGAAAATGACACCAGTTTGGACAGCAGTGACAGAAGAGAATTGTGCATGTACTAAAGATCTCTCAAACACAGGCTGGTTTACTTAATTAAAAGTAACTCTTTAGGTGCAGGAATCTGTTAAACCAGTCTGATTTTTCTTTAAAGGCCAATACATCAATTGACAATTAGTTCAAAAACTTCGTCATTGAAAACACAGATATATACACATGTACTGAGGTTTATAAAAGTGCTGTCAAACGATTAATGGCATCCAAACTAAAAGTTGATTCTTATTTATATATATAAATATGAGAGAGAGAGAGAAATACATACAGCATATATTTATATTCCAATTATATCATATACAAATACATTTAATATATAAACGTAAAATTTTTCTAAAATATATACACAAATATAAATAGTACTCACATTATGTATACAAAAACTTATTTTGGATGCCATTAATTGAATCATGGGGAATTTGTCTCTGCAGCAGGTAGGCCCTGTGAAACCATTGAGCGTCTTTTGGCTTTAATGTGCTGCTTAGTTGCGTGCTGTGTGCCGCACCGAATTTCCATGCCATGGCGAGTCAACGTGCCGAGACTCTCCAAACACGCTCTCTTTTTCAATCTGCCAATAGATTTATGTGATGGATGCAATGTACTAACCTCCACACCAGCTGTGCTGAAAAGGCCCAGTGAACTGGCAACTGTCACAATGTGGCCATGGTTCATCTCTAGCATCTTGGGAAGAAATGCCTTGGTGGTCTGGAAGAGGAAGGAAGGGGGGGGGGGGGGGGACAAAGACAGTTATTTTGCTGATGCTGTTCGTCTCTGCCAAAGCCCTTTGATCCGTTTTTTTTCCCTCCTCCCCAACTAATAATTCACTGAGACTAAACACTCATCTCCCTCATCCTGCTGGGGGAGTTTAGAAACACAATTCCATTACAGTCTTAAAGGCCATTTACAGGGAACTTGCTTTCCACTTGCACTTAGGAGATTAATTTATGTGCAGCTCAATTTGTTTTGGCAGATTGAAAAGTTTTCATTTCGGACATGGAGGTTTCACTTGGATAAAAAGCAAACTACTTGAATGGATGATGTATCGTTCCAGACCTTCAGATGGTTATGTATTGGTCTGAAATGGCTTATTAAAATGGTGAAAAGACCACTTGCAAGTTAACAACAAGTGGTTTGTCTGTGGTTTCCTCTTTTCCCACAACGAGTTGGTCCCAAGAGTGGCATCTCAGTATCAAGCTCACAAAGCCCGAGCAGAGTACTCACTCACCACTGTCACCACAACAACACCGCTGTAGGTCAACAAAGACGGGAAACAAACACCACCTTTTTAGCCTGGATCATGTATTAGCATTGGAACGAATAAAGCAATAGTTAATCTGAAAAATCATAATTTATGAGTCAAGGAATTGAACTTGTAAACCAGATCGGAATTAATCGTTTAGGTAAACCATACTGAAAAACAGCAATTAATTTAAGTTCGAAATGACATGAATTAAAGGGAATTTTTTGTTTATTATTTTGGGGTGAACTACACCTTTAAGCCAAGTTCAAAATGTAGAAAATGAACAAAACAACTTGGTTTGTAGTTAGCTGGTACTAACTAAACACTGCTGTGCTAGATTTGTTTATTTTTTTTCAGCTGCTCTGACATCCGGTCTGGCTGTTATTGACGGTTTCTTTCATGCAATGAATCGGTGTCATAGTCCACTTTCGCCTGATCCTGGCTGGACAAAAGACAGAGTGAATAAAAAAAATAAAAAACACACGCCTCATCTTCCATTCTCTTTAGACCCAGGGGAAGTGAGGGGGTGGACAATAATGATGAAAAACATGACCGGCGTCATCCATTTACGGTTTTCTTAGAGAAGACTTGCTGTACAAGCCCCACAGAACCGCCTGTGGCTTTATAGTCAATCCTCAAGGGAACACGAAACATGCTATGAAAAAGAAAAAAAACTTCTGAGAGCCAAAAACAACAGAGCCCCTTCCAGAGGCCTTCAATGATATCACCATTTATAAACAAGCCCAGCAGAAAATGAACCTCGGCCACGCTTGATAATGGTACCATCTTGCACGGTTTTGTTTGCGGTTCGCACCTCTGCCAGCAGTCTTAACACGTCAGCTTGACATGTTGAAATATGGCACTGGAATCTCTCAAATTCACTTCCACTGACTTCACTTTCATGAGGCAGGCCAGTCGTGCAATTGAGCGTTGCGGTCCACATGCTACATATTTACTTCCTGACGTTAACAGAAAACTGTGTATTTTTCCAGTGCATTAAGTATAAAATTGCTCAATATTCATCTCATTGTGTTGGGGTGGGGGTTCCTTCACTGTACTCGTGCCTTGCATGCCAAACTGATGGCAAGTATGCGTGCAAATGAAGCATTAGGATAGATTGGGCCTGTGGTGCACATATGCTAACATCTTCCAAACACTACAATCTACAGTATTAAAATTTGATTTGGAAAGTTTGTACTACGTGCTGCATCCAATGAGACAGGCTAGCATGATAAAAGACAGAAAGTCACGATTCATGCAATCGAAAGACTGCTCTTACATCAAATGGTGAAATACTTACTCCTGTTGCAGAACTTGAAGCCTTTCAAATAGCTCAATATAAATCAAAACCCATCAATGAAAATGTAATGTACAGAAATAGAGACATTTGTAAACATGGGAAGCCATTACATTGAGTCACTGGACATGGACACTATTTAAGTCATACCATACATTCATTCTACATTTACCTTGAATTAACAAACACTCGCTGGTAATGTTGGGTTTGATTTTAGTGAAATTACTGGTAATTAACCCAATGTTACCAAATGACCCAGCTAAACTCACCCAGCTACATTACCAGACTACATGACTAATGCGGAGTTTGACTGGTCAAGCAGCTATGTTGGGTTTGGTTTTGGTCAGGTTATCAACCCAAAGTTAGTAATTAAGCCCGACTTTCCAGTCCATCTTCATAACAGAAATATAATTTTTGCTAAGCAAGTAAAGTTGTGTTTGATTTTGGTCAAGTAACTGGTCTGATAATCAAACCAATGTCACCAATTAAACCAACAATACTCATCCAGCTTCAGTACTTGACCAAAATCAAACCCAACATTATAACTAATGTTGAGTTTGGCTGGCCAACTTGATAAGCATGTAATATAGTGTTTGATTTTGGTCAAGTAGCCTGGCTCGACCAAATCCAACATTACTAACACAGACCTTTGACCATTAATCGATCAACCCGTAACCTCTGAACTTGCACAAATAAGCAGAAATGGCTAGGAGTCTTTTTAAATACCCAATCTGCTATGGAATGAAGGGGCCACCACTAATGTGGGCATGGCCTTGCTGACCTCTCAGACACAAAATGTGTGAAACCGAACAGAAGTTTATGTCTTAATTCATAGCTTCCGTAATTGCTTCTCAGCGCCTGAGTTTACGCTAAATTAACTTCCAACAGCAGAGAGCTTCCTTGGCCCTTGCAGTGGTTCTATGCCTGTTGTGCTCTCTAATTGATACAAGCTCAAGTGCATCGCTCCTCACAAAGCTCTTCACAGCTGCGGTGTCAGCTTGGATTAGTGCTAATGTTTGACCAATAGGAATATGCACAAATATTGTCACACAGAAAAGCCCAGATGGCCGTTAATTAAAAGTAAGTGGACCGACCCAAGAAATGTAGCAAAGCATTGGCCAGATTGATGTACAGCCCTCAGTCTGAATGCCCAGAGAAAATGAAGTGGGGGCTAATAGATATGCGGTTACTATATTGCCAATGTCTCATTAAAATGGGGGACGGGATCTATGGAATCAAAATTAACTCTGAAGTGGTTTAACCTTTTCAGATAATCAAAATTAAGCCAACAGTGAATCTTGTTGGCCAGGAGCTCTGCAAATAGAAGCCGCCCAAATTCAAATAACGGGTACAGGTGCACTGGCCTTGAGCAAGACCATCTAAAACTACTCAAGTAAGACCCTTCTGCCTGGCTGCTCCTTTTCTCCTGGTCTAGCAGGAATGCGGGCTGGAGAACTTGGCTCCTGTCGTTTGGCATCTTGTCAAGCTGATCCCTAGACAAGAAAGCAATTGTCACATAAGTGGGTCAGGCAGCAGCTCCCCATTACCAGCAAGCTTGTGTACAAGACTCTCTTTGCCTTGATGCTTTTCTCTAGGGACAGCCCTGAGTCTTTTACTTCAGCCACGCTCACTTAGCAACTAGGAGGCTTTCACAGACACCACTGCGCCCAGGTGTGGAATGCACTGCTCACATATCACCTATTATGGGGTCACCATCAGAGAGGAAGGAGGAAGCTTACTCAGTTCAGTTCTCCAAAATCTGACTAGGTACTAAATCTGGTCATTTGAATCACTTAAACTTTTTTACGTCGCCAAGTGCCAGTCAGTCAGCCACAGTGCTACTCCGACGGACCATTCGATCTGAAAGGGCTTAGCGGAGAACTCGCTGGTCCTGAGACTCAAATGCAGCTGTAAGTATGGAAAGAGTGGAGGACATTAGCCTTGAAGAGCACTGCTCTGAGATAATGGCCTCACTTCCTGTTGGCTCCTCTAGTTTTGTTGCATTCCCACTATGCTATCCAACAAAATAAAGATGATGTCCATCTGGAGTTTACCCTTCCTGCCTTAAGTTTCGAAACACAGCAGACCGTTAAAATCAAGGCACTGAACCGGCTGCCAGGTCCTGTTTGAGACTCTTTAGGAGTATGATATGGACCTTTTGTGAAGACAAGCTTAAGAAACTTCACTATGGCCAGAGGAAAGAAAATGTGATGAAATTAAGGATTTGGAAGCCAGTATCTTTAACTTGGTTAAAGTTAAACAGTTAAATGGAACAAATAAATATCTGAAATGCATTAAAGCAAAAGCACAAAAAACATGCAAGAGCTTTTGCAATTTATACTAGCAACTAGCATGGGAAATAAATGAACCTGAATGCCATATTAACACATTATGGAGAGATTAAAGACCATGAAATGGCTTAAGTTTTCTTGCCTATATTGTCACATATGCGATTAAAATAGTTTGGACAGGACATATTATGCATGTTGTACACAATTTATTAAAATATCAAATACACATTCAAAAAAGGCCACAACACTTTTTTTTATTTTATTTTTTTTTATTTTAAAAAAAAAAAGTTAATGTGTACCCAACCAAGCTTGAAAAAAAAAAAGATCAATACATGACCACCATCATCTGAGAGGGACTAGAGTCCCGAGTCCTATAATAGCCCACTTATTGGGTCTGGGCGAGGGAAACCCCCACCTATGAAAATGTTTGTCCCAGGCCCTTTAATTTAAGTGACAGCGCTAAACACGGTCAATGCATATTTAAATGATCATTTCTGTAAATGGGAAGACAAAAGAAGAAGGGAAAAGGGAATTTTGCAGTGTTACGAACCACATGCAAGCAGCAACCAATTAACATGTTGGTGTAAGAAAGAAAGAGGAAAAGCAGTGTTGGTGCATTTCTATTCAGCTGGCTTGTGGCTTTAATGACCACATCCTCCACTCGGTATTCCTTGCCTGTCCTTAATGATTAAGCTCTGCTTTCATCTTAATCCCCCACAAGGAACCCTGCGCTGCATAAAGCTTAAGCAAACACAACCAAAACCTTAATGAGAATCCCAACTCTAACAAGTGCATATGCTACAGCACCACTGTGGCTTACACTGAATAACTTCAAAGTAAAAAAAAAGAAAATAAAAAAAAGATAGCAAAGAACATGGTGTACCCTTAAGCTTTGTTTGTGGCCAAGCATTTTCATGCTTCATTAGAAGGACTTCCAAGTTCCAACATTCATTCATATATCTGACAATGTAAAAAAAACAAATGTAATGTGATATCATACCACCAAAAAGGTAAAAAGCCATCAATGTGTTTATTTTCCAGGCAGTCTGGGATGATGTTAATCATCACCTCTCCAAAAAACATTAACCATTCTGTCTTAAATCATTAAACTATAAAAAAAATCCCCAACAAACACATGCAGGGAAGAAAACATCCACATCAATGTGACATTTGCGGCATGATTTAAAACAAACTGTCCCATTACAGCTCATCACATAAGGTGGCCTCAGTAAGAAAATGCAAACTACAGAAAGGCCGGTTACGCATTTACTGGCAAGAGGTTCATTAGTGAGGCCAAGTGAGAATGGACTTGTCCAAATGGTACTTCCCCAGGAAGGATGTGCTCTTCAATGGGCTTAAAATTAGCAAACCAAGGCAGAGCAGATTGTTCCTGGTGATCTTACAGGTAGTATTAGTAAACTACCTAACCCCTTGCTGGAGTTCTCTTGCTCAGAGCTTGTTTATATCCGCAGAACGAGGAGCTTTGGAGAGGACTATGTTGAAACGGCAGGGGGCATGTTTATAAAACCTCTCCAAGTGAAAGTATGGTTTTAAGATCAGTTCTGATGTTATAACTCACAGGGACTGACTTGATGAAGTCGGGGAGGGTAATCTGATCTAAGATCAGCTCCTGTAGTGATATTCTAACTGAACACACGCCAGATCCTCATAATCTCACAGCCTGTGGATGTCTACTTCGGCAGAACATCCAGACTGAGCCGTAAATATTAATTCTGGCTGCCACAAACAAAAGAATGAAAACAAATAGATAACATGGACTAAGAAAGAAATGGCAAGACAAGATGAGACTGGAGTGATTAGGATATAGTGCAACACCTATTGGCGTGTTTTAAAGGGAGGGGGGGTGGCCCATCTCAGATGACGGACACATTTGTTTGCGCTCAACGACACCAGACGGATTTAAGCAACTAAGCTTCTAAGTGCTTGATGTAATTTATTTTGGAAGAATAAACAAAGTGTATGAGTCAAATTTCAAACTGGCTTATTTAAATTTACATTTATGCATTTAGCAGATGCTTTTATCCAAAGCGACTAACATGCATTCAGGCATGCATTTTTTGTCAGTATGTGTGTTCCCTGGCAATTGAACCCACCACCTTTTGAGCTGCTAACGCAACGCTCTACCACTGAGCCACAAGAACACATTATTATGAACATGCATGGAGCAAAAGAGGTTTGTGTTCCAACTTGGCTCAAGTGCAAATACCAGAGAAGAGAAAAGAGTATGTGCTGAACAGATGGGCGCATGGACAGTGACATCATGTGATATAGCACAATCACTAAAAGAGGGCATTTCACAGTTTTCTCCCACTTAAAGAGCTCTATACTTCCTTTATTATGCATATTGAATGGGTATCACATTACATCAGATATTGCTGTATACAGTTGAGTATTTACAGAGTTAAATGAGACTCACCCAGAAGTGAGCATGGCAGTTCACCACCATGGTCCTCTCGATCAGCTCATCAGGGCACTCCAGCAGGTGGTGGCCGGACACCACACCAGCGTTGTTAATCAACAATTCCACTTCGCCAACCTCCCTGCGCACTTTCTCTGCTGTGGAGTACACGCTCTCCCTCTTGCCCACATCAACCACGTATGTATACACCTGCGGCTGGAATGGAGGGACCTCTTCCACACCACCTACAGCTCCTTTGGAAAAACACATTAGATCATTATCTGAGATGTAGAGAACCACGAAATTCAAGCTTCATTTGATCCGGTTTCATTGATTCTGGTGGGTCTTAAATGAATATCATCAAAACGCCTGGTGGTTTACATAAAACAAAACAATGGTGTTCACAGGTAAACAAACTTATTTGATTATAACATTGTTTGTATAATTACACAACTTGTACAGCCATTCATTCTCAAGTAAGTAACATGTAGCATTTTAAAATAGCAATAAAAAAAATGTAAAGCAAATCTGACAACTTGAGCAGCAACTTAATGGTAATAATAGACTGCATGTTTATACTTTTATATACAATAAATATCAAATATAACTTTAATTATAAAAAAAAAAAAGTTTAGAAATTCTCACGTTTTTGATGTTTTGGTCATGTGCTATTATTTAGTTATTATTATTGCCAATAAAGGAAAAAATTAAAATCTATTTTGCATAGCCTACTAGTTGTTGGACATTTAAACAAAACGAAATTGTATGAGTCATCTCTTCTTTATACATCAAACATTGAAGGACTATTCACAAAACAAGATTATTTAATAAAGACAAAGCTACCTATTCTAAACACAAACCAATTAATTTTAAACGATAAACATTTAATTTCAGGCAGATAGAAATATGAAATAATCTAATTTACCCTCTTTTGTCACCGAGTTGTCTTGCTCTCTGTAGATCTGTCTCACCATCTCCGCAGTTTCCTCATTGCTGTGGCTGTTGATGTCCCACAGCACCAGTGTAGCCCGGCGCCGGGCGAACTCCTTGGCGAAGAGCCGCCCGAGTCCGCCGCCCGCCCCAGTGATCACGCACACCTGTCCCGCCACGCTCTTCTCCTTCGGCCGTATGATCCACTTGAGTCCGGCCATCACGATGGCCCAGAGAACTTTGAGCATGACCAAGAAAAACTCCACGACAATGTTCATCATCATGTTTAATGCCGCGCTGTGACTTTGTTTTAAATAAAGATGAACGTCCTCACAATACCCAGTTACACCTAAATGTCTAATCAACCTGAGTTTTGCCTTTGGGCTGCTAGCATATAATTTATTCTTTAACTATGCGCCTATTTAAGATTATTATGGGGTGAACATCCAATTAACCCCAACTGTCATGCAACTACTAATATACATATATAAAAGCCTATACACAAATCAACAATATAACGCATCAAACTTCCAGAATACGAGCATCACAAATAAAAGCACTAATTTAACGCTACGAGTCTCCCGGCCAGCGACCTAATCGTATTCCGGAACGGATGCGCGCAATAGCTGCCAGTGCGCCGCTGCTCTGTGAGTGAGATCGAGACAGAACTCCTGATCTGCTGCTCGCTCTCTATTTAAACCAGCCCCTCTCCACAGGACCCCACGGAGTGATTGGCCCAGATGCCTGATTGAAATTTACATACTTACATCAGCTGTGGACGTTTGGGAAAACAGAGCGGATGTGTCATAACACTGTCTGACTAATAAATAGTTGTGGTTGTATTTTCAATGCTTAGGCGGATGTTTCAATTAATATGTTATATCAGTGCATATAATTGGATGTTATATGATTTGTGCTTTGCTTGGAGAAAGTGGTTCAATGCGTTATTTTAGGAGCCCACAGAATGTTAGACATTTTTCAGTGGTAAACACTGAAAAGGAGAAATACAAAAAAAAGGGAAAATGTAGGCTATTAATAGGCTATTTTACAGCAATACAGAACAGAGCATAGTGGAAATGTAGATGTTTACATAACAAAGCCAGAAATAAGAAGAATATATTATGTAAAAACAAATAGCACATGTACAAGAAAAGTGCATCTGAAAATGAAACATGTTAAACCTCTTAATAATTTTATTCTGAAAAAATGCACTAAAAAGCCTTTTGCACATTACATCACATCACAAGATGGCAAAGGCAAAAAGAGTCAGTTACTGGGATAGCTGAGTTCTTTAAGCTATCTGGATCTGAGCTTTCTAAAAAGTGAAATGACATGACAAACGACCAAGTGGTGACCCATACTCAGAATTTGTGCTCTGCATTTAACCCATCCAAAGTGCACACACACAGCAGTGAACACACACAGCAGTGAACACATACAGAGAGCAGTGGACAGCCATTTATACTGCGGCACCCGGGGAGCAGTTTTGGGGTTCGGTGCCTTGCTCAAGGGCACCTCAGTCGTGGTATTGAGGTGGAGAGAGCGCTGGACATTCGCTCCCCCCACCTACAATTCCTGCTGGCCCGAGACTCAAACTCGCAACCTTTCGATTATGAGTTTAACTCTCTAACCATTAGGCCATGACTTCCTTAGACATCCTTCTCAGTAGATGCTCCATAGCTCATGGCTAGTAATGATCTGCACTGTCTTCATCGCACTCTGCAGTTCTTTGTGTTCATATACAGAGTAGTTTCAGTGAGCTAGCCACAGTGAATAGTGGTGATATAGTGCAATGCTGCTAAACCTCTCAGGGCAGTTGTGGCCTAATGGATAGAGCGTCGGACTTGTAACCCGAGGTTGAGGGTTTAAATCTCGGCTCCGGCAGGAATTGTCCACGACTGAAGTGAGACCCTTGAGCAAAGGCACCGAACCCCCAACTGTTCCCCGGGAGCCGCAGTGTTGGCTGCCCACTGCTCCAGGTGTGTGTGCACTTGGATGGGTTAAATGCAGAGAACACATTTCACTGCTGGTTATACTCTGTATAATTGTGTATGTGACAAATAAAAAATTCTTCTTCAAATATCAGTTGATGCTGATTGAATGTTTGATCACTGTGGTGCTTCCACAATCTTCTCCTTGGTCTTGTTAATGTTCGGGGAGAAGTTATTATCCTGACAGGCACTAAACCACTAGAACTTCAACCTCCCTAGAAAAACTTTCAAAACACATTCCACATTTTCCAAAAGAGATCAAATGTAGGTTCAATCTTTTCTGTCAGACTTGCAGGGCAGACACTCATTCCTTTGGCAGAAAAGATTAAACAGTAGGCTATTACCAAAATGTGAAGGCTTATAGTGACATTTTACATGAACTAATCATTGGACCTGTCCATGCAAGCACTCAACCATCTCGCATTATAAACAAGTTAACCCATGAACATAGAAAACGGTTGATGAATCGAAATAGCATTTGTACTTCAGTGTCTCAAAATCAGTCTTGTGATGATTACATGTGTTATTGGAAGCCTCAATGACCTACTTTACATGTATTAATGAATGTGGTATCTATATTTAAACTCCATTGATTCAGTTATTACCAGCTAGTCTACATGTTACTTATATAATTTATATTTTCATACACATCAAGTTCTTAGTAATGGGATTCAGTCATCTTTAATTTTAACTCTAATAGGCTATATTGTCCAGTTAGCTAATGTTTTTAATATCTGTTCAGTCACATGTTATATGAATAACTCAATGAATGAACCGAGACAGATCCGTGTTCCATAATTTAAGGGGACAGATGCATGTATGTTACAAATGCCTTTACAAGGCCGCCACCTCTTGGATTGACACTGTAATTACACATTCATTTTCGACACAGACCGATTAGAAGAACTTGTTTAATTCGTGTTTTATACATTCATAACATTATGCAGTACAGTAAAAAAATAAGTAGACAAAATAACAGTGGTGCTGTTTTTAGCATTCATTTTAGCTATTTTCCACGATGTTCAGTAGCAATTCATACACAATCAAACCAGGAGCGTAGCCAGAAAGGAGACTCTGGGTGTGCATCAGAAAAACTGGGTGTGCCACATTTATTGTCAGATTAATGCAAAAAAAACCAAAAAAAAACAATAAGCATGCTTATTGGGTATTAATATGTTAGTTTAACCATTTCATTTTTGTGTATGCTATATGTGTCTGTTAACCTATTCTCCATTTTGGATGTCTTTGAAAATAACTATTTTATATCTGCAACAAAGTGAGTGTGTGTGTGTGTGTGTGTGTGTGTGTGTTAGCATGCGTGCTGTATATTTAGTATTATTAAACCTTTCATTTCTGCATATGTCTGTGTGTGTGTGTTTGTATGCTTACTGTTTATTAAGCATTTTTAAACCTTTCATTTCTGTGTGTGTGTGTGTGTGTGTGTGTGTATGTGACAGAGAGAGAGACCGATTTAATGAATTCTCCATTGTGAATGTGTTCTATTGTCAGCCCTGCATTTCACATCGGCCTACCAGGGATCTCCAACCCTGCTCCTGGAGAGCTACCGTCCTACAGATTTCAGCTCCAACCCCAATCAAACACACCCGAACCAGCTAATCACAGTCTTCAAGGCTACTTGTTAATTTCAGACAGGTGTAGGAGCTGAACCTGTCATTTATTTCAAATATCTATATCTGCAACAAAATATGTGTGCATGTCCGTATATGAGTGTGTCTGTGTAAGCAAGCTTAATGGTTATTAATATGATAGTTTAACCATTTCATTTCTCTGTGTGTGTGTGTGTGTGTGTGTGTGTTTCTGTGAGCCTATTGTCCATTTTCGATGAGTTTCACTGTCAGCCATGTTGGCCTAGATCCTAAAAGCATACCACCTTAGGCCTTAAAATTTTTTAACCCTGGTTATCGCTGCTTGCAGCTATATTTTTGTTGTTGTAGTTTTTTTCCATTTTCCGAAGCTTTCTCGCTCAAGAGGGTCACCGACAATCACAGTATAACCTACAACAGCTCTTTAACTGCGCTCTATAGTCAAACGCGCTCACTGTAGCCTACTCATTAACTACACACATCATAAACCCCTTTTAGGAAAGTACAATTTATGTCACATATTTTAATAAGACTAAACTCATATTTAACCTGATGATCACAGGTTTAATAAAAATACATTTTAAGTTTCTAATTATAACACCGCATTTCCACGGTTATTCAAACAACAAACAAATTATACAGTGAGCAAAGCACATTTACTTTATCAAAGAATAATCATTGACTTCAGTGACTAAGGCTATGTAAAAATATATTATGTAAAAACAGCTGTAGCTGCTCTACTAAATAAAAACAAAATGCTTTTAAATAATCCCTCCTTTTTTAAATCATTAACTTTTTGCACATCCTGCAATGGTGACATTGAACTTTCAAAAATACAAAATTCAACAGCAAGTTCATATATATATATATATATGCTTTTATTTATGTAGGCTACACAGAGAAACAATACAGAAACAAGATGCGCTTTTTGCCGTCTCATGCAGTCTCCGTGAAATGGAGCGCGTCACAGCAATGAACCGGCTGCTTTATTGAACGAACGAACCAAAAAATACAAATCTTTAATTACGTATTCGGAATGAAAAGGTGCATTTCTTTCAGCGTCTGCAACTTTAACTTTTCAGCCGACACTGACTGAGAAGAAATCACTAGTTTATTAACGAATAATTAAAATGTTTTATTTTGCCTTTCCCCAACATTCATAATCATTAGCCTACTTTTGCCGTTGCAAGCTTTAGACGTGCGCTTGGGCGCGGAATAGGCTATACACCTATATATTAAAGGATGGTTAGTAGCCTAAGTTATTATATTAATCAATTTATGTGTGACTAGTGAAATCTTTAGTCGGGGACAGGCCTTCTTGGCACAAGGAACCGATCAATATTTTAAATAAAATGCTGTCAATTCGAAAAGTGCGCCTTGCTAATCACGTCACGTTATATTGCAATGCAGAGTTATGAATGCGTAATAATAAGTAAAATGTTTTTAATTTATTTAATTTCTTATGGGTGCAATGGCGGTGCTTTGGTCTTTCTTGGGGGTGCTGAAGCATCTGCTAGCCCTTCCTTTGCGCTGCCCGTGTTTATTACGATTAAAAAAATAATAATTCTGCATCTGTTTTTAGGTGTGCCAGCTGCCACTGTGGGTGGCACCGGCACACCCTGGCACACCCGTGGCTACGCCCCTGAATCAAACTAATTCAAACCAATAAACTGCATAAGGTTATTTTACATAAACACGTTTATAGGTATTATTTTTATAGGTATATTCAAATAACATGTTGCGTTTATCCCGCCATGAAGCTGCTGTGTCACGTGGTGTTGGGTAACGTCAGTAGTAACTATGGAAACGTCAACGCAATGGACTATCAGCTTCCGTTTTTTACTTTTATTCATTATTGATTGAAATAAAAATGGCCGTAACGTTTAGTGCTAAGCATCTTAAACGGTCTAAAATGACATTATAGTTCCTCCTCTTACATCTAAACGTGAAGATGAAGCCTAATGCCCGCGTCGTTAGACCTAAACTGATGTCACTGCCAACTGAAGCTCCTCTGATAATACAGGACTTTACAGACGCGCGACCCAGTCACGTTAATCCTTCAAACTCCATTTCCAGTCCTCCAGACTGTGGATGCTCCACAGCTGCTCAATCCAGGCTGAATATCATCTCAGCAAGACAGAAATACCCATGCAGTCCGAGCGGTGAGGATACTGAGTGTTTTACGTTAACGTTACTTTATTCACTTTTCAGTAGCTCTCAAGCAAGATACAATACGATTTCAATATAACGCTACGTTCAGTGACGAATAGTTTCCAGACAATGAACGGTGTCAGATGTTTTATTAACATGTACATTTCATGTTTAATGTGAAGTTGTAGATTCAAGGGATCTAAAGCCTCACAGTGTCAGCTCTATTACTGAAGGGTGAGTAACGTTAACGTTACACTAACAAAATAATAAAAACGTAATGTTTTTTTTAAGACAAGCTGACATTGTGTGACAGGAATCTATGCAAACACTGAGATAATAAGTCGCTAAAGTTGTAGTGGCAGCATGAATTAAACCACTATATATGAGACGTTATTCTACATTGTTTGTGTCTTTCCATCTTCACAGGCCTCTGCTTCCATTGTTAGCCAAACATCGCTCAGCAGTCACCAAACGTACCTCACAAAACCATGTGTCTGACAGTGATATTTCTGACCGACATTTCTTATTTGATAAACGATGGAGAAATGGAACTTACATCACAAATGATATTGAAGGTACAGCATTTATCCCTCTTTCCATGTATATTTATTTCAATGTATTGTATCATTATTAGTATACAAATGGGGGGAAAGGCGAAGAAAGTATCTGTATTCAGATTATGATAGTGTCATATCATTATTATTTGATGAGATGGAACAAATGTGTAATTGATCATTTCAGTGGGGTAGCCAATAGATGGCGCTCACAACTTTCACATGATTATTTTTGCAGCACATAATATCAGCACCATCATCTCTTTAGATCTAAGTAACGTGCTTTTTCAGTTATTTTAGATTAAAGTGATGATTTTATTATTCATAGATGTTTCTTTTGCTTTCTCTGGGAACATAAATATGTTTACTTTCCCAAACAGATGATGTTCCGATGAACCACAACCTTACAAATCCACTCTCTCACGAGTTCCATGTTTATCGCTCTCATAATTTAACCAGATTTGCCCACCGCAAAGAACTCTGCCCACGCGACCTAAGACCACTTATTTGTGGGTGAGTTCTTCAAGACTGTTGAAATACTGCAATATTTACTAATATTCTCTTCATCATATATTCTCTGTCAATTTCAGGTCTGATTATCTGACTTCATTTCCATCAGTTCTGTTACCAGCCACTACCCCATCTATCGGTGGACGATTCTGTTTATCACAAAACTATAGAAACGGGTAACAGTTCACTATTTAACTATACATATTGTGTTTATTGTATACTTATTTTACTCTCTCCTGTCGTATTCTTTGCATTTCAGATTAAGGATGAACAACAGAGTGCACAATCTCTTCTCTGATGGTGCTAACAACAAAAGTGAGCTTTTAAGCTTAAATCTAACATTTAAATGTAGCGATTTCAGATAGAACTGATTTAGTGTCATTTACCTTGTAATAATCCATACATTTAGCTTGTGTTAGTTAGGTGTTTTCTTAATGTTTAACAGGTAAAAGCTCTCACTTCACTCATTTTAAAGATTCAGAATGCAGACGTTGATGAATTTCACACATGGTTATGTTTTTCATGAGCTCACAAACATGAAATACACACATTTAACTCAACGCTTAAAGGGATTGTTCACCCAAAAATGAAAATTGTGTCATCATTTACTCTCCCTCTAGTAGTTCCAAACCTGTATGAATGTCTTTGTTCTGCCAAACACAAAGGAAGATATTCTGAAGAAAGTTTGTAACCAGACTGTTTTAGGGCACCGTTAACTTCCATAGTAGAAAAAAATAATAATATGGAAGTCAATGATGCCCCAGAACTGCTCGGTTTCCCACATTCTTCAGAAATTCTTCCTTTGTGTTCAGCAGAACAAACACATTCATACAGGTTTGGAACTACTTGAGGGAGAGTAAATGATGACAGAATTTTCTTTTTTGGGTGAACTATCTCTTTAAGTGCACACTTGTCACGTGCCCCCGCCAGACTGTAGGCCATTATTGAAATTCCCAGTCTTTTGTATGAGGTGAGATGAGCGTTACCTGTGTAAACCTGAATAAGCAAACTATGCTCTTGTCTAACCAGCCTGTGGGCCGGTAATTGTTTTTCAGCCCAGTCGTACCCTGATCCACACCTGGGTGCCTCCGCCTCTTTTGTTCAGAGGCTTACAGAGATTTCCTCTCTGGAAGCAGAGACAGTCCGGCAGGAGAGAATGAAGAGACTCAAAAAGATCAACATGCAGGACTCTTAATCAGAGTTCATTAGCCAAAGAGGAAACCCTTGACTCCTGAAATCACAGCTGTGCCAAGATGGAGTAAATAAAGTCAAGGAGAAAAACCTGAGAGGTACAGAGTCTTGAAGCGCAGCCACTAGATTATAACTGAAAAAAAAGAAACCAAAGACTGTGGCAAGCATTTACATTTCTGATGAAAAACTATCAGGTATTGTTGAATTTAAAATCACATTTACATTAAAGTGTATCGTGTATTCGCCAAGAATAACTGCTGTCTTTATTGCCTTAAACTACAGTGATGATGAAATTATAGCACTTATATATATATGTATGTCATGTTGCATATATAAAAAACTGTATACTTTATTTACTGCCTTTAACTTAATATGATCATATCCCCCCCAAAAATTTTTTTGTCATGAAACAGTTTGCTTCAACGTTATCTAAATGTTAATAACTGCATTATTAAATAGTATGAAACTCATTAAGTGTTTTATATTTTTGATTGATAGTTTTGATAATTTCATATATCAGCCAGTAGCTATCACAAACATATGACTGTAGTGTGTTTTGCTGATTATAGAGTATACAGTGCATTAGAGATATAGCAGTATTTTAATGCAGGTGGGAGGCTGCATCTTTGTGCAGGTTGTTCTGGAGAGCGTGGGAGAGCTGCATTCTACACCAGTGTCTTTTGTCGAAAGGAAAAGGGCCAGGTTGATTCGGCTCAAGACTCGTTTGGCACATTCTGGGCAGAGAGAAGAGAGATAATGTCTTTCTGGCTTCAAGAGTTCATTTCAGGAACAACCTGCAGTGACAAGCAGATTATTATTATTAAGTATATTTGTAAAAAACATTTTTTATTATTAGTAATCAATAAATGACTTAAATTACTTGTTTAAAATTGTAATGATTGTAAAGTTTGTATATTATGATAATTATCATTGTTGTTATTCAGTAAATAAATTATAAATGATGTATAAATGATACTAATCAATTATTTTTAGAGGGGTTTTATTAATATTAAAAGTTAGTTCAAATTAAATAAAAAGTAATTAAATTAAATTAAAAAGAGAATGTTTGGATTTATCATAATCATGAATCAATACATTATTAATTATTTGTTTAAAATGGTAATGTTTTCTAGAGGGTGATTTTATATATTTAATTATTAATACTACTAATATTAATCAATAATCATGAATATTTATCAATGGTAAATCAATAATAAATAACTTATAATTCTATAATAATAATAACATACAATGTTATAAAATATTAATGAATACTACTTATATTTATAAATAATACTTAATCAAAATTGATACAATTATTTATTAGAGGTTTTTAGATGTTTTTATTAATATAAATAATATTTAACTTATTTAGCTCATTTTTTCTTATCTTCAAAGTTGCACTTAATTTTTTTATTTTAATAAACAAGACTGTAATGGTTTCATTGTGTTCTGTCTAAAAGGTGCAGATATATGAAAATGTGAAAGTGTATTTGAAACATTTGCTATGAGCCAAACTGAGCAAGCTGATCTCTTCATGGCTTGTTTTTTTGTTGTTGTTTTTTCTCAGTGAGTACAGTGGCTTTCAACTTAGTTGAATTAGTCAATCAAAATGACCTGGAAAAAACAGTAAACAAAGAGTCCTTTAATAAAACGCTGCTGAAGACCTGCCCACAAGAGGTTTGTCATTTCAGCTCAGTTCGTTTTAACTCACTCCAAATCAGCCTGACTTCAAAACCCTACAGGTTAAAGCCCTTATAAATGTTACTTGTCGTTGAGTGGTTATGTGCTATGGTTAAATGCTAAATGGATGAACTTTGTGACATTTGGATGAGGAGTGAAATAATGAAAAGTATTGATGTGTCACTGTCATACAATATATCTGGCCTTTGTGGTCCATAAAATGACCAATAGTGACATGAGGTTTGTGTTCACTTGAATGCGACCTAGTCAGGTTAATGGTAATGATATACTTCAGTAAGTTCACAGAGTAGACAGTGTGTTCCTCTATCTTCGTGAATCTGAGAATGGACACGGTACCCAAGCCAAACCTAAACACAGCCAAATCCACAAATCAAAAGGCCCAGATTTGGCAAGAGTTTTCAAGGTTAGCTCAATAGAACGGTTAGAGAGAACAACAGAAGTCCAGTTCAAAGAATGACTTTGATATCAGGTGACATTAATATGTCCAGTATAAAACATAAGAGACCTTTTAGAGTGACTTTACTGTGTTTCTCAGATAGCTCAGTGAGACTAAAATGTCAAAATAAAGCTGTTTTTTTTTCTTATTGTCAACAAATCAAAACTGATCTTTACATTTTTACATCTTTACATCTTTACACTTGGTTTAGGACTTATTGTGAAGGATACACTAGTACATGATTTTCCAAATAAAAAAGTTTGTCTTCTTTCATCAAAAAATAACTCGCTCAGCTTCTGAAATGACTTTCAGTTTTGGTTTTACATCACCACATCCTCTTCTTTTTCAACCCTTTCAACCTGCACCTGTCATATACAGGCTACTTTTCACAATTCAATGTGGATAAAATCAGGTCATGTCCCTATAGTTTTTTATTTATGTATTTTACCTGTTTTTGAATATCTTGTTTTTCTCAGAAATACATTGTAATTTCTCAATATTTCAGCAATAAAATAGGTTGTGAACGTAATTTCGTCATTTAAATAATATTAATAGTTTGAATTATAGTTTACCGCGGCAGCCTTCGCGTGAAGACCTCCTCATTAGAAGACCAAGGAATGTAAAGACCATCGACTCTACCGTGCGACTCCACCGGGCAGGGACACCGGCAAGGGATATAAGTATCGCTTTTTTATTTATCTTCTATCATACTGCTTGTTTCACTTCTGTATTAGTTTGTATAACCATTTCTTACTATGTGTAAGTAAGTTGTTGTTTGTTAGCATGTGTGTTTGACAATGTTCTTTTTTTAGGATTACTGATAAACTACTGCCGTTTGATTTGTTATCTATTTTAATTGTATGTCTTTATAGGTGTTTTCTTTAGTTTTAGTTTTAATAAATTGTATTTATTTTAGTAACGTTACTTCAACATACTACATGGAAAAGAAATAACACATATGGGTGTTTGGCTTAGTGTCATGTTAGAATCATTTTATACTCATACCTTTTGTTGTTTTAATATTTAGAAATGTTTTTAGCTTTATTTTTTGTTTTCATTTAAATGTTTAGTTTTGAAATGTTGTTGTATGCATTTGTCATTTTATTTAATTTCTTCATTTTCTTAAATGTGTATATATATAGTATTTATAGACTTTTAACTTATAGTTGTAGTTACTTTTTCTTATTTGTAAGTCGCTTTGGATAAAAGTGTCTGCTAAATGACTAAAAAGTAAACAAAAAAAAAGGATTTGGTCCTGAGATTGTCACAGTAAAAAAAAAGAACAAGCAGGCATCTGTACTTCATTTCTGCCACATAAGAGAAAACATGTAGATCATAATCATGAAAAAGTCAGAATTATGGCATTAAAAGTAAAAACTATGAATACTAAGTTACAATTGTGAGAGAAATTTTTAAATGATTATACATAATTCATAACAACTTAATTCAAATTTCTATTTTAAGTCATTTTGACTTAATATCATAATTTCAGTTTATCTCATAAATACGAGTTAGTATCTCATAATTTCAACTATCTGTCATAATTTCAAAATTTGATGCCATAATTTCAACTTAAGTCTTAATTATGATTTTTTTTTAAAATTAGACTTTTATGTCATAAATTTGACTTTTTGATTGATCAAACACATGATTTTTCTTAAGTGGTGGAAATTACCTTTTATAGTATCATAGAGTCCTTAAACTTAAATGAAAATGATTAAAGGCCATTAAAAGTCTGAATCTAAGTGATGATATAAATGTCATAACTACATAATTTCAACATTTATGCCTTAATTTTTTTTAACATTTAATCTCATAAATGAATTAGTATCTCATAACGTTTAAAATTTTTTAGGTCAGAGTTATAAATGACCAAAGCATAATCTTTTTTCTTAAGTGCTGGAAATGATCTTGCATATTATCTGTTCTTAAACTCTGAAAAAATTATTAAAGGCCATTAAAAGTCTGAATCTGCCTATGAAATAGAATTATGTGTTCTGAATCAAAGATTGCACTAATCAATGATACGCATTTAATCACACTTTTACTCCTGCTGCTCCACAGTGAAAGTTATTATTCTTTGGATGAAATAACAGTTGGTTTGGATATACTGACATTGACCCACTATATTTTTGGTCAGGCTCAGAGAACATCCTGTACAGCTTTACAACCTTCCCTCATGTGCTACTGATGAGCAACACCTCACCTCACTGGAACAGGTTTCACAGTCGACTGACACAAGAGAGCAGGGGTCACTGGTCCACTGATAGGTCTTTAAAATGTCTGGACCATTGTTGTTCTGATCTTATTCTGTCACAATTTTCAATACAGTTTTCCTCTCTCTCTGATTCAGCATGACAAACAGACTCTCTGTTCTGTCCATTGTCTACAATGAGAGCACACCTGCACCTTATACAAACAGAAGCGGGTGTCTGCATGGATGCTCTCTACATAACCAAGAGCTGAGTCACTCTATCAACAAGCCATCGGACTGTAACAGATGGAAACTGAGTGAAGAGGAAGTTCTGGAAACCTGAACAAATGCTCATTCATTATAGATAATGTCATATCATAACATCACATTAAAATAAGAGATACATATAATTTGAGATATAGTTTGAGAGCATGTAGAGATCATGATAAAATGCATTGCCAATTAAATAAATAATTTTAATGTATGACTAAGAAATATGTATTTTGAACATATTTACCAAAAAGTACGTATGTTAAAAATAGTTTTTGATTTAGAACAGTGACAGCTAATCAAAATAAAACATAATTATATAATTTAGAAATTAACATCTCAAACAAATATGTGTGTAGAAGAATGTGTGTCCTGTCATCACTGTTACTCTGGTCAGTCCTGTGACTATGACTCATCAATTTCATAAAAATGATATTTTGGACAAAGCCCTATTTTAATGTCTCTGAAAAAATATATATTTTTCTGAATTTACATGTGGTCACCCTCCAAAATTAGGAATGACCCAGGAAAACTGTTTAAATTGTAACAATATCTCACAAAATTACTGTTTTTACTGTATTTTTAATCAAATAACCGTAACCTTGGTGAGCATAAGAGACTTCTTTTAAACATGAAAATGTATTAGCATGCATTAAATCTTTGCAAATTGATTGTCATATTTAGGGGTACTCTGGCACCAGTGTTATGGGGCTGGTTTGATTTAGCAGTTTATTTGCATTGGTTTGGTATTCACATTGGCGGTTTGTATCAGGACGGTTCTCTCAGGGGGCTGTGCATGGTCTGCATAACACTGACATGACCTCACATAACTTTTCTTCACTTATACACCATAAACACTCTTACACTCTTACACACTCTCTCTCTCACACACACACACACTCTCTCTCTCTCTCTCTCTCTCTCTCTCACACACACACACACACACACACACACACACAATGCAGTTAAGCACACTTAATGCGGAAAGCCCATTCAAACATGCAACTGAATTAACCTGTTTTTCAAACTGACAGCAGGGAAGATTTGATGCATAAATATATATTTGCTGCACTTTAAATGTATCTAAAAGAAAACCTGCACTAAAAGGAAATTCATTCTGATTGTTTTCTTAATAAAATAATGGCTGATGCTAGACAAGCTTGATAAAAATGTGTTTTATATGTTTACTTTCAGAAACTGTTCCCATGATTCATTCATTTGCAGCAATATTGTGCCTGCTGAGTGGTGATGTAATTTCCTGTGGTTTGATGATGATGATGTTAAAGAGTGTTACTCTTGCTTGAATTAGCTCCCTTGTTGCAGCAAACAATCAAAGCGGAGTTTGCCGACAGCCACAACAGATCTCCTAGAGGTTAATTCTCACTAATATCTCGTCTTTGCCTTGATCTTGCTCTCTGTGCATGAGCAGCCCTTCATTCCTCTCATGATTAGGCCGAGTTTCCTGTGGAGGAACAACGGTCTCAGCCAAGCATAGACAAAAAATATGCTATCAACATCCACATTATACACACACACACACACACTTGTTAGCAGGTTTGAATTTCTGAACTTTCTAGTTCCACTTTTCTTGCGGTTTGACTTTGTAAACTGGTTTATATGTGGACTTTGAACTTTGCAGTGTGTTGTAAATAAACCCACACGTAGATCCTGACTTTGACTGAGTTACGGTTGTATACTGATTAGATAAGTACTAATTCAATATCCTAATTATCTCACCGAATCACATTTCTATCACTCCAAAGAGGAAACGTCACAGACATACCACTGTTAATTTCCAAACATAATATGAAGACTCTGTGGTAGTTTGCATAACAGAGGTGGATGTGCTCATGTACTGTCGATATGAAGATGTGACAGCAACCTGGCCGTGTGCTGCCCCAGGCTTTGTAGACTGGAGCAAGGCCAAATGTTCACATTCCTATCACTGTTTCCCTGCATGTACAAGCTTCGGAAACAGACTGGGCACTGATTTGAGATCAGTTTGATGTGGTACAACAGGCCATAGCAGCCAAAGGAGCAGTATACTGTAGAGAGAGAGAGCTTTCACACACCCTTCACTCAAACAACATTTCCCCACCTCTCTTTTTCTCTACCTCGTTCACTTTATGGTGCAGGAACAAGGGACTGAGACGCTCCAAACGGATTTTATAGACACATCAGGGGTGGAAATTTAATTCCTCTGCTCTGATTGCCACAGAATAGCTCATTCTTTCAGCCCGAGCTGTGTTTTTCTCTGGGCAAACCGAAGAGTTGTTCTGAATTCCAGGGTCACAAGGATTCCTCTGGCAAGCATGACTTCACCTGTGACAGAATTATTTCCTCTCCAGGAATGAGACCTGTGGCACCGACTTCAAGAGAAACCGAAGGCTTCTGAAGTTCTTTTTGGAAATGATGGGGTTGTTGTCACTATACCGGAGTGCTCTTCTGGTGGTGGCTGCTCTTTTTGGGATGTGCCAGTTTGCTGAAGGGGGATGCTCAGGAAGATGCTGTCAAGGTAGAGATTTCACCTGTGTCACTACTGACTGGAGGATGGACCGTGTCTATGGGACGTGTTATTGTGATGAGAGGTGTTTAAAGACTAAAGACTGCTGCTTTGATTATCAAACAGAGTGTCCAGGTATGTGGTACAGTAATATTAACGGGCAATTTTTTTCTAGTACACAATTTCCAGCATATACAAGCCCGATTCCCAAAAAGTTGGGACACTGTACAAATTGTGAATAAAAAAGGAATGCAATAATTTACAAATCTCATAAACTTATATTTTATTAACAATAAAGTATAGATAACATATCAAATGTTGAAAGTGAGACATTTTGAAATGTAATGCCAAATATTGGCTCATTTTGGATTTCATGAGAGCTACACATTCCAAAAAAGTTGGGACAGGTAGCAATAAGAGGCCGGAAAAGTTAAATGTACATATAAGGAACAGCTGGAGGACCAATTTGCAACTTATTAGGTCAATTGGCAACATGATTAGGTATAAAAAGAGCCTCTCAGAGTGGCAGTGTCTCTCAGAAGTCAAGATGGGAAGAGGATCACCAATTCCCCCAATGCTGTGGCGAAAAATAGTAGAGCAATATCAGAAAGGAGTTTCTCAGAGAAAAATTGCAAAGAGTTTGAAGTTATCATCATCTACAGTGCATAATATCATCCAAAGATTCAGAGAATCTGGAACCATCTCTGTGCGTAAGGGTCAAGGCCGGAAAATCATACTGGATGCCGGTGATCTTCGGGCCCTTAGACGGCACATACAGGAATGTATGTTCCTCTTTGCTTCCCAAGAGTCATCCCAGTGCCCGCTCTGGTTCTCCCTGAGTTTCCCGACGACTCTGGGCATAGATGCGTTCGCCCACCCACTAAAAAGAGTTGGAGATTTGCAGGCTTTCTCTGTTAGTGAGACGTGTATGGACTTTGCCCCGGGTCTAGTCAAAGTTACCCTGCGGCCTAGGCCGGGTTACATTCCCAAGGTCTTGTCCACATCGTTTCGATCTCAGGTGGTCACACTTCACTCTTTCCATCCTCCTCCCTTTGCTTCAAGTGAGGATGAGAGACTCCACAGGCTTTGCCCGGTCAGGGCATTGAAGCTGTATGTGGATCGCTCCAAGGTTTGGAGAAAATCCTCCCAGTTATTGATCTGTTTTGGTGCTGGTCGCTGCGGGCTTGCCACGTCAAAGCAGAGGATTTATCACTGGGTGAGAGACGCCATTTCGCTGGCTTATGAGGCGCGGAAACTCCCTTCACCTCTTAGTCTTCGGGCGCATACTACTAGGGGCGTAGCCTCCTCTCAAGCTCTTTTTAGAGGGGTACCCCTGGAGGATATTTGTGTTGCGGCAGGATGGTCCTCTCCGCACACCTTTGTCAAGTTTTACAACCTTGACATTGATACGGCTCTAGGTTCTCAGGTCTTGTCCGTATGTTGTTGGTTCATTATTGGACCAGATAGGCAGCGCTTTCAGCTTGGCGTGTTTGGTATCTTGTTCCCGATGCGTTCAACGCAGAGTTGAGTTCACCTATGAAAGAGAACGTCTCTGGTTACTCACGTAACCCTTGTTCTCTGAATAGGGAACGAGACGCTGCGTTCGCTGCCAAGCTCCTCACGCTGCCGACAGGGTTCTTTTCGGCAGAGAAATCTGAGGAGTGGATGGCGCGCTCGCCAGTATGAGCTGACGACGTGATTGCGTCAGAGACGGCGTCGCGCCATCAGCCAATGAATTGGCATGATTCTATATGGGTTCAGACATCGGTCACGCAGTGGGCGTTCCCGATGCATTCAACGCAGCGTCTCGTTCCCTGTTCAGAGAACAAGGGTTACGCGAGTAACCCGAGACGTTTTCCACTGTCTACCACAATATTTGTAGGCCACATTTTATTTTATTTTGCTCAAAATACCCAATACAATATTTTTGAGCTTGACATAACTAGGAACACGAATAGTCATAAAATGGGTTGTGTTATATATCTATAATGTATAAAGTAAGATTGGATTAATTTAAATGACTTTGTCCAGGTCAGGATTTTTTTTTTTTATGTGGCTACCTCTAATATAATAGACATGAGGTAGGCCCAAAATATAGATTTTTCAAGACTGGGAGAATCCTATTTTTTCCAAAAAGGGTTGTTGAGTGATAATTAAAATAAGATGTATCTTGTTGCATATCTCGAGGACCCCTTGGATGTTTGTTAGGGCCTAGTGGGGCCTCACCGGTTTGACCTGTAGGATACTGTAAATCAGTCGAAAACGTGCTGATCTTGGTCCCGTTTCTCACCTGTGGGTTGTGTTTTTAGCTCAGCCGTGTGTAGTGAGTGAGTGGAGTCATTGGAGCGGATGCGCACAACCCTGCCAGCCTTCATTCCGGGTCCGGAGGCGTAGCATTGAAAGACTGCCCCAAAACAGCGGACAGGCCTGTCCAAGACTGGAGGAACAGGCCGGATGCATGGAGTATCAGGACCGCCAGGGACAGTTTTGCGCTTCTGTGCAAGGTATGAATCGGAGTCAAAATATATGTTGGATATATATTTTTTTCCAAAACATTTGTATTTTTTTTTAAGAGCTCTTGTGAAAATCACAGTACTTATTACAGAATAACATTTTTTAAAGAATATACTTATTTGCAAACTGAATGTAATGTTTCAGATATTCAATTTCATGTTATTTGCAATTAAATGAAAATGTATTATAGTATACATTTATATTAAATGCAATTTACTGAACTTAAGTTTTTTGACCAACTAAAGTAGATCTTTAAATGTAATTTCATAATTGTTTTTGTATAATCGTTGTTGTATAATGTTTAAAGTATGCTTTTAAAATGTCCTTCCTCTTGTTTATACTGGCAGAAGTTAAAACACATTCTGAAAAACACAGTGCTTCAATAATAAAAATTTAAAATAATGGTTGATCACTTAGCTGATGATAGGTGGAACCTAAACAGGGACTGTGTTGGATTAATTCCAGGAGCTGCATTTATAACAACAATGGAGTACAGCAAAGGCAGAACACATGATTTGTATGGGGCCCCAGTGGATGCTGGGTAAGTATCACCGTAGATTAAACAAGCACAAAGACACTGTTCATGATGAGTGTGCAATGAGAAGCCCGTTTACTCATTTTAACAAATAGTTCATAACTTTAAGCCACAAAAACAGATTATCACAATATTTAACTTCTTGTAATTGCAATTTTATATCTTGTAAATGTGACTTGACTTAACATTTTTGGAACAGTGAATCAAAACAGTGCTATAACCTCACAATGTGACTAATTCTTACAATTAACAAACTTTTAAGTCTTGATGATGGCGTGTGCTCCACAGTTTCTGTATGGAGTTCAAGATGGAGTCTCTGACAGTGCAGTGCATGGTGGAGAACAGACCCTTCACACGCTGGATGCAGTACTTGAGGGAGGGCTACACTGTCTGTGTGGCCTGCCAACCTCCGGCTATGAACAACCACAGTCAGAGCTGCCAAGGAGACGGTAACCTAGCTGAGAGGTAGTGTACCCATAATGCCACAGTGTTATTTTTTTAGAGAACCTGATTCTGATGCAGCAACAACACCACACCATCTTGTGAGTTCACGTTTTCATAATTCATGAGACATTTTGCAAAAGACTCCATATCATCATAATTGTGAATGGATGACCTCTGACCTTTAGGATTTCTAGTGTTTGCAATTTCAATTTAGTATACTTGAGGCATAGGGATGTTTCTTTACCTAGACTTGATTTTTATTAAATCAACAGATTTAAAAATTAAAACTGGATGCCTTCACTGCTGATTTGATACATTTGATAAATATTCTATTTTACAAGGCCCAGACTTTTGATATTTAAAATATAAAAATTGGTCCTAAAAAATTCAGTTTTTGACTTATAGTAATAATCTAAACAATGTAAATTAATGTGTAAAAATAACTTTTATTTTTACATGACGGTCCCTCAGGTGTGCCATTTCTAACATGACCAACAACTTCCACTTTTTTCTTTTTACAAAGTAGTGCTTGGCATGAAAGTAAAATGAATTTTTTTTCCCCATTATTTTATACTTTCATTCAGTAAGAACCCATTAAATTTATCAATTGTCAGTACAGACTATTATAATGTTAAGTTTATATATTATTTTGAATAAATGCTGTTCTTTTGAACTTGATATTCACCGAACAAATCCTGAAAAAAAGCATCAGGTTTCCACAAAACTTCTAAATATTTTTTTTTTTTTATAATCATATCAGACTGATTTCATAAAGATCACTAAACACTGAAGTAATTACTGCGGAGTCTAAATCATCTTTGCAATGACATTAATCATATTTTTAAACTAAGATTTTTTTTATAAGTTATTTTAAATTTCACAATATTATTTTTTACTGTATTTATGATTAAATAAATGCAGCCTTGGTGAGCATAAGAGACTTCTTTCAAAATCAAATGAACTTAAAGACCCGGATCTTATGAATGGTATAAACCAGGTGTGAAGAGCTCCAGTCCTCGAGAGCCGTAGCGCTGCAGAGTTCAGCTCCGACCCGAATTCAATCTCACCTGCCTGGAGCTTTCTAATAACCCTTCAGACCTTGATTAGCTTGTGTAAGTGTGTTGGGTTAAGTTTAGTTCGCCACCCTGGTTTAAACTATAAAACTAGCCATTACAAGTCAATTCAAGCATTTTATGCCAGAAGCCTTTAAATATCATGGAATGAAATCAAACACAATGCAAATGAAAAGTAAACTACATAGTTGAAGAATCACTCATAATGTAAAATACAAATTTTGTACCTGCCATCTGATGGTAGACTCTTCTTGTCTTGGCAGGGAAGAGCTTCTACACTGGCAGGCGGTGGGAAGCCCTCGCTGCAAAGGAACATGGAGGAAAGTACAGAGACTACAGCATTGCTCCTGTCCACAAGTGCACAGCTTTATTTTCATTTAAACACGCCTACGATGATTCTTCACTCCTTTGTTAAAATCCACAAATTAACAATATGTCCCATTACATAATTCAGAAAAAAATAACACTTTAACGTAAATTTATTAAAATATCTTTAGTTTTTACAGTTGTACTGTTTTTGTAACTTTGTACCTCCCAAGTGAAAATCTCTAGGAACAGATTTAAAGGGCCAAAAAAACAAAACAAACAAAAAAAGATTCCCTCACTTGCATCCTCTACTGGACAAACTTTGGTCTTGCAGTTCAAACAAACAGCAACAGACAGCTTTTAAAGCGTTTTTTCCAGCAGCGATACCACTGTTTAGTTTAGTTTAATTTACAAAACGGCGCTCCTGAATTCCAAACATACTTTGTGAAATTATATGCATAACAATGGAATTATTCACTGAACTCTGAAATACTTGTGTATAAATGCTATATGTAAAAAGAAAGGAGGAACACACTTTCAAAAAGTGACTGAAAATAGCTTAAATAATGAAAACTTCTATTCTAAAGCTCTTTAAATACTAAAAGCAGAAGCCGTCAGCAGCTCAATAGTTTTCGGTTTTCTTCAGGATTCTCCATCTGTCCTTAAGATTAACACCGGTGCGGTTGTCAAACTCAAAGTCATTCAGGATCATTCTCCACTTGCCCTCCCCGTACTTCCTCACACCTGCTTTCAGCTTCCTGTCTTCTTCTGCGGTCCATTTCTGAAAGGAACAAACATTAAGGCTGTTATTATGCGCACAAATACTTGTACTGTAAACACACACACTGAAGATGTCAACCTTCAGAGTAACTCACCCTTCTAGCCTGGCTTGTCACACTAACATTGCTTTGTAAATCTGAACAGACACTACTTCTTCTGGACATTTCTGTGTGGATAAAACAGGATTTATTAACGATTAGAGATTTATATTAGGAACTTCATGCTCAGAGTTTTTCTAAACTTGTATGACGCTATTTCTGTGGAACACAAAAACAGAATTTTTATGAAGTTTATGGTACGCATTTTTAAAAATGTGCTGTTTTAAGAATTGAGAATATCTACGGTATGTAAAGTATTTTTCTCATGGAAAAACATGTGAGCACATGTTTAGTTGACTATCCTTTTAACAACATGCAGTAATGATTCAGTAAAGCAATAAACATTAAATGAGAACGTACTGTAAATGGAGGTTCTCTTGTGCGTGGTTTTCTCTTTCTTGGCAGTTCCAGGGTTCCATAAGTTATGGATTTGCTTTGAAAAAAGTTTCCTTTTGGGTCTGTGTGAGAGAGAATTATTTCAATTTTATGAATTTGTTTTCAATTAAAGCAATTAGAATGAAGACAACTAAATCTAGTATATTTATATAATGCTAGTCATTATGGTGACTGTTGATGTTCATATATTGTAAGTGTATATCGCTGATGAAGGCCCTCACCTGATATTTAGCACCAGAGGATCCACCTGTTCCTCATTTCTGTATGGAAACACCACCACCAAACAAATAATTTATTTATATTTAAAATGTTTTTATTCAGTTAAAATGCATATTAAATACAAATTCACAAAAAGTATCTACAAATAAAGACTTTATTTTAGAAAATAGAGATTTAATACATTTATAAATGACCAGAACCAAATAAATAAAAAAGTGAATTAATTTTATTAACAGACAACTGCAGTTTAAAATGTTGTAGATGAGAGATGGTTTTACTCTTCTGGTTTGTTTGACTCGGTGCTGGATGGAGTCCTTTCACTTCCATCCTGTTCAGATGAGGTTCTCTCTGACCTCTCATGCCGGGCTTGGACCACTTTTAATGCTGCCTAAAACACACACACACACACACACACGCAAAAGGGTGAGGCACTTCATTGCATTTCTTGCAATATGCAGCAAAATACACAAAGTCTATAAATCACAAAGTAAACCATTAGCGGCAAGCAAATCTGCTTTTAAGAGCTCAACATCTTGTCTTTACTTGTATTAGGTGGTTATTGAGTATTGAGGGTGAAGCTAATTGCACAATTTCCATACCATACCCTCAGGAAAACACCACAATTCTAAGAAATCATTAGGCAAATACGGTAAGCACATTGAGACCACAGTCAATGAAGCCCGTTAGGACTTTCCCACAGGATGCAGCAACACAAATCAGAGTTTATTGTAAGGTGGATTTGTTTTGGTAAGCATAACAAAAAAGTCCTCATACTTCGAATAAGAAAACGGAGGAACGTTCCTGGCTGAATGTGTTGAGGAATGTGTCAATGTTCTCCAACAGCTGGTCGAAAGTGAAGTTCATCAGAAGCTGATCATAGGAATCCTTCTTACTCACAATGGTGGTCAGCTTTCCTTGTAGTTTCTGTTAAGGACAGACACAAAAATGATGTTAATTTGCTGCACTGTATGAAAAAGCATGTTAAACTGTAACAGGTAAATAAATACCGCTGGTAACTCAGTCTCTTTTTCCAGCCACTGCAGGGTTTCATTTGCCAGCTTTGAATGTCCTTTCTTCACACACACAGCAACAGACTTGGACACAAAATGAAAACAGAATTTTCAGGACTGAATCCCATTCAAACACTACAATGTGAAACATCAATCGCTCTCAATCATAAATACCTGAACAATCAGTAGCGTCTTGATCTTAGCATGCAAGTCTGAATCAGACACTTCCTTTAAGGACTCCCAGATTGGCAACGCTGACATCAAGGGAGTGATTCGAGAAACATGATCATAACGGACTTCTGAAATACACAAGACAGATTTTGACATGTTGGATTAGCTAACGGAATAGTCACTGTTTTATTTACATTTGTAACACACTCTTTTGGTCACATTTGTCTTTGAGTCTTAAAAAATTGTATTCGGTTTTTGTGATATACCGTACAGCAAGGGTTGGCAAGTAAGTTTGGCATCGGGCTAAAAATAAATTTCAATTTCTGATTTGGCCAATCCTTCTCTATCAAGCTAGCTAAATACGTTTAACATGTGAATTCTTGCTAAATATTCAGTTATATTACGGGGTGTTGGCATGAATTGTACTAGTGATGGAGCGGACTCCAACTGTTCAACAGGTTCTTCTGCCGCCAGCATTAATGCTGCTTACACATGCTATCAGAATTATTGTAAATACGGGTTTCTTAATCGGAAATTGGCCGTGAACAATCGTATTTACTAATGGGAAATTCTGAAATAATTTTGATACACGAGTTTCCGAGTAAATACATTTTAAACATGGTGGAGGGAACAACCATTGCTGTCAGTGCTGTTCTCACAACAACTACATCCCTTTGTCTTGTCGCCAAGTAGTGTATTAATAGGCTAGATATGAATGATCATTTGAAGCATATTGTATGTTTTATAAGCAGTGAAATAAGCATGTATTTGACTGCATGTATAGCGCAGTGAATGGTTATATGATTGTCAACCAATGGGATGCTATATTTTATTCTTTGTGACATGAAAGCACTTGAATACAACAAGCTCGTAATCACGACTTTATAAGTGCAATAGCACGTGAAGGCAGCATAAATCAGAGTATGATTCAGTGGGCTATATAACAATTTTAATTGTCAGGAAATTACTTGTCTTTAAAAGTTTCGGTTCAATATACTTACTTGTTGATCAAAAACTGCCTTAAACCTATACACATTTTTGAAACACAACATTTTATCACTTTGATAATAAAGTCTTATTTTGCTGAATTATTTTGACATTCTTCTTTGGTAATTGATCAAGCAGGCTTGTTGAAACATTCTCCAAAGAATCCTAACATGTCATCCAAGAGTAATTGCTGAATGTGGTAAGTTTTAGAGGGGGTGTACTCATTTATGCTGTGCACTGTAAAAGAATAATTAAAATTTCTAGGATTTATCCAGGTTTTTCATGACCATGACAACACTGCGTCATGGAGTTACATTGTAGATGCATGATGTCCAGTTATTTTTTCAAATTACTGTAAAGCTAAGCAAGGTTCATAAAAAGAAAACGTGTAAACGAAGAGATATTATCTGGCACATGTAAATATACATTGCTAATAATGTGCTGACATTACCCAGGCTTTCCCCGTCCATCACTCTAGCAAGGAAGCAGCAGATCGATCTCTGAGTGGGAAGATCTGACCTGTGTGAACTCGACTCAATATCATCCACTATACCTGAGGAACAAACAATAACAACAAGTGAGGATGCAGTACAACAACATATCCTGTAAGATTACAGATA